>JAEIFV010000351.1:0-309853 GCA_018904265.1 Lordiphosa collinella | reverse complement strand
CAATTTCATGTTTTGTTGCTGTCGTTGCTGTTGCTGGATTTCTTTGAAGCACGATAAGCATTTCTTTTGAATTCGCTTCGTTGAGGGCGTGTGCAACAACAACAACAACAGCAACAACAGTAACAACAACAGCAACAAAAATCACAGTTACATCAAATTGTTAATTCGTTTCATTTTTGCACTAACTTCGTATCCAACGAATCGTATGGCTACCGTTGTGAGGTCAATTGAAATAGTGCATAAAATCAATTGACAACGTTTTTTATACCCTTACGAGGGTACATTCAGTTTGGTCAAAAGTTGTCAATGCACAGAACGAACTACTTACACTGCAAAATCAAAATCCTCTGCTCAAGCATCGTATCATACTCAGTTTTCAAAAACAATGTGCGGGTTTGGATAGTAATTTAAGTTCCTATGTTTTAATCCTTTTAAAATAAAACAGTAAGATTCAGGATTTACTATCTACGAAAGGGCTTATTGGTAGTTTGATAACAAATAAAAATGTTTCAAATACCTTTTTATTAGCAAGAGTATAAAAATCTTATTGGCCGGGTGTGGCTCAGCGGGTAGTGTGTGCGCCTTCTGTGCAAAAGGTCGTGGGTTCGATGAAAAATTTTTTTTTAAGACTTATGTTCGGTTTTGGACCTTTATGCTGTGTCAAGCCAAATGTTATTATTATTATTAATAAAATCTAACGGAAGGGTCCTGAAACAACAGGTATTTTGTTTTCATTTCTCAACCATCCATCAGAAAATAGAACAAAAAACTACTCAAGGCATCCAAATTAGCCTTTTTCAGTATATTGAACAGATGGTGGAGATTCTGGATGGGTTTCGTGTGCTGAACACGAATCTGTTTTCGAAAATGATCCATCACGTCTAGATCTTTAGAAATTTGAGCGTAAAGTGGCTTTAAATGCTTATTTTGATCCTTTTTTGAACCTTTACTAGTTAGTTTTAATAGTAAAAACTATCTGTGATATTATCGTAAAGTATTACTCCCTAGCTTTAAGATAAACTATCCTCAAAATTTCTGCGGTTTTTTTAAGCGAAGATATACCAGGCCCACCGTCCAGGCTCACCGTACAAATCTACCCTCCAGATCTACCGTCCAGGTCCTACACCCTCCAGATCCATCACCGTCCAGATCTACCGTCCAGGTCCACCATTGTCCTGGTCCACCGTCGAGGGCCAGGTCCGCAGAGAGATCGCTTTCCAATATCCCACCTGCCTTGGTTAAATTTTAAAGAAATAAAACTTTGTCGGACTTACTGGGAGTACAGCCCAAGACCTTTGCCGCGCGCAACGACGGCGGCCGTCTTAGACTGATAGGTTATTGCCCAGTGCTGAAGCCGCACGTCTGAATAGCTACTTATACTTTTCGGTGCGATGGTTGAGGTGAGCTGAATTGTGCTCATTTCATCAACATTCTGTTCATATTTTGAGATGAAGAAGTCTTATTTTCCGAACTCGTTTTTTTTCCTTTGTGTAGATTTAACAAAACCAATTCTTAATTTTCCAGTTCTTTTTCAAATTTTCGCTTCTTTTCTTCTTAATATTAAAGACGAGTACTTAGAACGTTCGAATTTTCCTTCAAGAAATTTACTAGATGTTCTTTTTTCGCGAGAAGGAGGCCCAAAAGAATATGCTTCGACTGCAAAATGCACACCACCTACGACAGCCGAGCCAGCTCTGATGACAATTTTAAAAATACTTTTGTGTATTGTTTTGTTTCTGAGTTCCAAACAACAAAATCAGGCAAGGAAAAATTTCTTTAGCTAAAGGAAAATTCCAACGTTCTCAGTACTCACCCTAAGGAAGAAACATTTTAGTTTGAAAATTATAGACAAATACCCAATTTTCAGGGTGAGAAAGTTTATCAAATTAAGTAAAAATTCGTTTTGGGAAAGACTTATCAGGTCAGATATTTAAGTAGTTTTGACAATTTTCAAGCATGTTTTGTTGGAACCTAAGTTTTTTATAATTGGTCGCCTCGTGTGCGCTTGCACTACTATGTATTTGTAAGGGTATAAAAGCGTCGGCAAGGCTGACTTAGTCCCTACTCGCGGGTTTGGTGTGTTTTTTGTTTTTGCCGCTTTTAAGAAACCCGTTGAAGTTTCATTCGTTTCCCTCTTCCCTGATTGGATATTGCCACTGAATTCGTTATGGTTTGGATCAAAAAGCTGAAAGCATGCCAATTGTCACATTTACGATGTCCAATCTATTAGCTTGCAGTTGACATTTCATTATGGGCTTTGTTTGAATAAGATAAAATTTTGTATGATTTCTAATTAATGCGGGGAGGCTCAACTAATTGGTAAAAGGGGAATATCGATTTAAAAGACGCTTTGCGGCGCTTGCTAAATATTGCGTATATCTTCAAAACATTAAAGACGTAAACACAAAAAACATCTTTAGATCAATTCCGTCTGTCCATGCGTCCTTTTGATTGTCCGTCTATCCGTATGAGCGCGTCGATCTCAGAGACTATAAGGTTCACTTATCGATTCTGAAAATTGATTAGCCATTCCTAATATAAAATCTCTTAATTAGACTTTAACTCATTTTATTTAAGAATTAGAAAAAGTTACACCAAAATCATTGTGTACTTTTTATATGTATATGTCAAGAATGAATTGGGTTTGGTTATGACATTCTATGTTCAAAAATGAAAAATCTATACTGTTTCTCGGGTACAGCACAAGAACTAATGCGTTCCTACCTAACCAACAGGCGTCAAGCTGTTGTTACATCGTCCGTCTCTTCGTCATTTCTGTCCGTCAAGCGTGGTGTTCCTCAGGGTTCCGTTCTTGGTCCATTATTTATTCCATTTATGTAAATGCCTCAGTGTCGCGGTGTGAAGTTCATATGTATGCTGATGATGTTCAAATGTATGTTGGTCGTCCTTTGTCTAAAATTAAGTGTTAATGTGTCCAACGTGAGCTGTCTAAAGTTAGTAAGTGGTCAATAGATGGTTTAGGATTAAACTCAGTAATCATGCTTGTGATTTATAAAAAGCAATTGTCCTAAACTTAAAAATGCGATAAGACAATTGACTATGCAGAAAGAGTAAGCAACTTAGGAATCACAATAAACCAAACTCTTTCCTGGAGCGATCATATAAATAAAGCTGTTGGCAAAACATATGGATCCCTCAGACAACTATATCTCACGCAGCACTTTCTTCCCATACCTATACGACTCTTAATAGCTAAAGCCTATTTGACACCCGGTCTCTTCTATGGAGTGGAAATCTTTGCCAATAGTGATGCAGCAAGCAAGCACAAACTAAATGTAGCCTTTAACAATATTGCTAGATATGTCTTTGATATAAAGCCATTTGACCACGTTTCGGAATATTCTATAAAGCTTTTTGACCTTAATTTAGACAGTTGGATTCAGTATAGGGCATTGATATTTTTACACAAGCTTATTAGCACCAAAGAACCAAAGAACCTATATGAAAAACTTGAATTTTCTGCTTCTCGGCGTACAAATAATATTGTCTGCCTAAGACATCGACTATCATCATCAGAAAAACATTTCTATATATTTGCTGTTCGCCTTTGGAACAATCTTCCGCATGATTTACCATTAGAAGCGCACCCCAATTTCAAGTTAAATTATATGCACATTTTAAACATCAACTCTCTAGAATTTAAAGTTTAGAATAAGAATAATTAACTTTCAATATTCTCAATTTGTATTTTTATTTTGTATTTCTCAATGTTTTTCACAATGTCTCTCTCAATGTTAGTGATAAATGATTTAGGTTTAAGGATTAAATCAGAATTTTGTAATTTTATATTTTTGTGACTAGTACATTAATCATAAGTTTCTAACAACTTGTAGCACTAGGAAGTAAGTAAGTAATAAATAAATAAATAAATAAAATTATTGGACTTCAACGTAGAGTATTTTGATATTGCTTTAAGATTGATAATGTTTGTTGTAAGACTAAAAAAATAGGGGAAAGTTAACTTCGGCTCGGCCGAAGTTTTGTATACCCTTGCAGCTTCCATTGAAAGCAAAAAAGTTTTTCTAACTAAGACTACTTTTTGGACCTTACTCTTCTATGAGATCTATACTACTTATATAGATGTCGTATTTCGACCAAACTTGGTGAAATCATGGAAAAGCATAATACACTGTTAATTACGAAATTTGGAGGCGATCCCATTTAAAACAAAAAAGTTTTTCTCACTACAACTTCATTTTCGACCGATCATTCATACTGCAGCTATATGCTATGGTCATCCAATTTTGATAAAACTTTGTAGAAATGTGTTAAAGTATATAAAATAAGAATATGCCAATAAAAAGGACGTTTTCATTAAAAACAAAAAAGTTTTCCACACTCGAACTAGTTTTTTGACAGATCGTTCCTATGGGAGCTATATGCTATAGTCATCCGATTTCGACCAAACTTTGTTGAATTGTGTAAAAGTATATAAAATAAGAGTATGCCAATGATAAGGACGTTTTCATTAAAACAAAAAAGTTTTTCTCACTAGAACTAGTTTTTCGACCGATCGTTCCTATGGCAGCTATATGCTATAGTAATCCGATTTCGACCAAACTTAGTGAAATCATGGGAAAGGATAGTAAACTATGAAATACGTACGTACTTTGGAGGCGTTTCTATTAAAAACAAAAAAGTTTTTCTCTTTAAGACTAGATTTTCAACCGATCGTTCCTATGGCAGCTATATGCTATAGTCATCTGATCCGGCCGGTTCCGACAAATGTGCAGCCTATTTGAATCAAAAGACTTTGTGCAAAGTTTGGTGAGGATAGCTTTAAAACTGACGGAGGAGATAGCATAGAAACAGACGGATCAAAATCGGATATAGCTGCAGTATGAATGATCGGTCGAAAAAGAAGTTCTAGTGAGAAAAACTTTTTTGTTTTCAATGGGATCGCCTTTAAATTTCGTAATTAACTGTGCATTATGTTTTCCATGAGATCACCAAGTTTGGTCGAAATCAGACATCTATATAGTATAGATCCCATAGAAATGTAAGGTCCAAAAAGTAGTCTTAGTTAGAAAAACTTTTTGTTTTTAATGGAAGCTGCAAGGGTATACAAAACTTCGGCCGAGCCGAAGTTAACTTTCCCCTATTTTTTCCTTTTTTTAATCAGGTCTTATGAAATCGTATGAAATTGGGATCTATTGTGGAAAAAACGTATGGCCATGACGTCCCCCGTCGAAAGCTTAAGCTCTATTTTTAACTTTTATCAGTATTTTCGGGACTCGTAAATACCTTAAATGGTAATTCCTCTTTGCATTCAGACCAGCCTATTTTGTTTTTCCGATCGCTATGCCTGCTGCCAAGATCGGGTAAGCATCTTTACGGGAGGTCAGGTCAAATCAGCTTTCAGCGAAATGTAAATGGTCCTCTGCAAGTGCCATTGTAGCCTCCATTTTTCATCCGATCCTGCGGTTATTTTCGTGTCCAGCGGAATCTGGTCAACTAATTTCTTCTTCATCATCATGGTCTCAGATCTGATCAGCCAGTTTGTTATAGTCTGCTTTTTAGCCAGATTTGGCAATCTTTTGTGTCTTATTGGATTGGAATGCCTCTGGCAATAATGTTACTGTCATTGTGGCAAAAAATGTTCAAAACAAATCAAATTACTTTAGTTACGCTTTTCCTAGGTAATTAAAATTATTCACCTATTGGCCGTTGAATTAATTCATTACAAAACAGACATATCAAGAAATTAATAAAAATAATTTGTTAACAACACGAAACTTCAGGCAAACACACACACAACACCCCACTCCGCACACTCGCACACTTGATGCCAAAACAGAGATGAGATGCTGATGTTGGATGCGGCTTCAAGCTTCATAGAAACATGTCAAGCAATCATTCAAAGCTGTCGCATGTTGAGTTTGGGACTTGGAGTGCTTAGTGTGGGCGGGTAGCCGATGGAAATCCAACAGTGGACACACATAAACAACATGCAACGTTCAATGATGCTTGGCGCAGGGAACTTAGACAACAACAACGGCCAACCAAGGGGCATACGTGTTTAAACAAATACAATTTGCAATTATATGGCCAGCAAATCAAGTAAAAATCAGCATGCGATTTCCACCTGTGGCCGGCGTCATAATTCGTGCCTGTGTTTTCGGTCATAAATCTAGCGATTTACAATTATTTTTTTGTTTTGTAGAAGTGGAAATGCATTTCGTGGCACAGCGGGCCTAAAAATGCCTGGAACATGGCAACATGGGGACATGGGGACAAGATTCGTGTGCAGCAACAAAACAGCAAAATACTGCTCCTAATGGCCATTATGGTCATTTCGTTATCACTGACCGAAACAACAAGGAAACGATGCCGTTGCCGATGCCGTGATCGGGTGTCCAGCTCAGCTGACAGTCATAAATTTGCATAGATTTCGAAACTGCTAAAATTATTTACGATGACGCTAACGAGCGACGACAGGTGGCGCTGTGCTGGACACCGTCATCATATGTGATGCCATCTCTCTTTTGCACGCCGATAACGCACTGGTCCAAGATGCGTGGCTGGAAATTGATTTTGTGGCGCCGCCCGTGCCAACTGCCCCCAGGCAGCCGCTTCAACGCATTCACCTTGTCTAAATTATGCAAAAGACAAGCGAAAATGTGCGTTAAGCGGTTATGCTGCGCCATCTATGTACATATATATGTAAATCCATTGCCTGGTTTACACGGAGCCTGCGTGGCTGCCTTCAAATGAGAAGTGAGGTGATTCAGAGGCGGTGTTTATTGGGCATCAATCATATTTTTCGCATTAAAGTAATTTTCGTACTTTCAAAGGAAACATATTTTTTACTACGTTTAACCGTGAAACAGATACCGTGAAATTCGATATTTAAACTTTCTTCCACCATTACGACTCTTTAGTACCCTCTTTTAAAGATTAATCGAAATCTATCTTGTTCCGATTTCGCAATCAATAAAAGCGGCAAGTTAACGGCAATGTCAGCTTTGGTTTGCTTAGTGGCAAAGAGAATTGGTCCAATTAGGTTCAAAATAAATGTCCGTCTCACAAAGATAAAGACTAAAAGAAATCTCTCAATTGAGAGGTTTCTTTTAGTCTTCATCGGTGGTGCATCTATTACATTACCACTGCCATAATTACCAAAAACAGGAAGAGGGAAAGGAAGAAGCTGTGGAAGAGGAGGAAGGTGTGGAAGGATTGGGAGAGTCAGCGTTGAATGGATTGGATAAGGAGGAAGGAGGAGGTTAAGCCTCTGTGGTCAATGGCATTAATATTCATTTTATAGCCACCATCTCACATCGTTGAGCATTGAACTAGGCCTTCTGGGGACACCACATTAAAAAAATCGTACCTTGAACTATACCTCAGATTGGTGGTGTGGAAAATAGTTTACAGCAGTTTCATCTTATGTCAAGTGCCATTTTCATAGTCGGAGTCGAATAAGAAATAGGGTAAACATCAAACTTGTAGAAAATTTGCATTGAATTTATTCAAATCAGAAACATAATTGGAAAATCATATGCCATTAAAAACCATGTCTAATTAATTGATGGGATATATGGGATATATGGATGGATAGTAAACATTTACCCATCGCAGTATTGAGAGTGCACTCGGCATTCTTATTAAGAAGTGGATGGCTGTTCATAACACTTTTCAGTGTGGCGCAGAAATATCCCTTCGGCAAGCGGCTATCTTCAAAATTATTTGATAATATGTGGAAGAAAGTATGGCGCCACAGTTGATCGCCTATTAATTGAAAGCGCAGGAGACGATGCGGAAGACTTCCATTGTTGGGTACAGCATTACTCCAAATATATAAGAATTAATATTTTATCAACTCTCTAGCCGGGTCAGTACCTTGGCATAATGAATCTACTGGCGTGCGGCCAAAATAAAGAATTTTAATTATTATGAAATGATTTATTATTTAATATATGTGGTTGCTAAGTGGCAAGATTTATTACAGCATGATGCTGCGCCTTCGAAAACAAAAGATTAGTAATCTTTATCGGTGCTATATCGGGTGGTAGTTTACTCAGCAACTCATTCCAAAACGAGAAGATCGTTTTGGGCTACTTGTTTTCCAAGTACTCGCCTAGTATACCAGCGAAGCCTTTTGGCTCCTCCTCACTTTTGTGGAGCACCACTTTTTTCCGATGGTACCTTAAACTGTCCACGCGCTCTTACATTGTTTTGATAGAAAGCATATTTTATATTAATTATTTTAATAACTTTAATGACATTAACATGTATCTCACCTTCTGCAGCAACACTTTCTCATGCCCTTTCCACAGAAATCCTGTCAAAATGCTTCTGATCAGTGATCCGCCAAAAGGCATGATCTTGCCTCAACTGCCTTTATTAAAGCAATCTTTTCTTCATGTTGAAAATGTAAGTAAAATTAAATTTGGACTCCATTTTCTGTGGGCTCTATTTTTTCACTTATCACAACCGAAAGCAATATTTTTGTTCGCTGTCTGACAGATGTTCTTACAAACCGCATACGCTAACGATAGGCCAACTATCGAAGATTCTGTTGATTTCGTTCATGTTGCTGGATACTTCTTCTTCTTCTTCTTCTTTGGCCATCACAACCGTTTTACGGTCTCGGCCGCTGCCACTAATGCCCGCCACTCGACTCTGTCCCGAGCGACATTCCACCAGGAGGACACTCCCAGCTTCGCAATATCTCCCTGCACCTGGTCGCGCCATCTCCGCTTCGGTCGACCCTGCGGGGGAATGCCTCTCAGCTCGATCGCATGCCGATTGTACACACGCTTTGCTGGAGCGTTATCATCCATACGGGTAACATGTCCTATCCAGCGCAGCCGCTGTTGTTTTATGCGCTTGACTAGGTCAGTGTCCCCATAGAGCTCATACAGTTCGCGATTCATTCGGATGCGAAATTCGCCGCCAACGTTTAGAGGTCCATAAATCCTCCGAAGAACTTTTCTCTCGAACACGCCAATTGTCGCCTCATCCTCTTTTCTCATTGTCCATGCTTCTGCGCCGTATAGCAGGACTGGGATGATAAGCGACTTGTATAGCGCAATTTTCATTTTCCGAGAGTGGGCTCTGCTCTTGAACTCCTTATTGAGCCCATAATAACATCGGTTTGCAAGAGTAATTCTTCTTCGGATTTCCAGACTGGTGTTGTTGTCGCTAGTTATCGTCGTTCCGAGGTAGACAAATTCCTTAACAACCTTGAAGTTGTAGTCTCCCATTGCAACAGATTGTCCAAGCGTAGACTCCTTGCGCGTTGATAGAAGGTACTTCGTCTTATCCTCATTTACCGCTAAGCCCATAAGTTTTGACTGCTTCACTATCTCTGAGAACCCCTGTTTTACCACAGATTCGCTTTTGCCGATGATATCAATATCATGCTGGATACTTAACACACGAAAACGTAAACAATAAATTTCTGGCATAGTTGTTATACTCTGTACCAGTGGTACACAGAGTATATGAAGTTTGTGCAAAAGTATGTAACAGGCAGAAGGAAGCATCTCCGACCCAATAAAGTATATATATTCTTGATCAGCATCAACAGCCGAGTCGATCTAGCTGTCTGTCTGTCCGTATGAGCAAACAGATCTCAGAGATGGTAAGTGATAGAGGTTTGACATGTATGGGACATATGCTTCTTACACTTCCAGGCAGATCAAGTTTATTTTCAATTTTTGCCAAGCCCCCTCCCGCCCCGCAAATTGGAAAAAACGTCATATCTCCCACTGTTTTATAGTTAGAAGGTTCGGATGAACGGTTGGCGAGTTATATGGAAAACAAACAATTATGGGCAGCACCGGTCGCAACTGTGATGGGCAGCACTCACAGGTACAGTCGGGCTTGACCGACTTTCTTTCTTGTTTTATATGAAGTTTGACAGGAATTTCAACTTTTCGTAGTGCTGGATTCAGACCTTAGCATAAAACTTTTTGAAGGGAAATGAAAGTTAAAAATTGACGAATCCTCAAAATAAAAAGCTCGACGTTTGGGAAAAAATTATTAGATTCCGAAATTTATGACAAGGCCCCTGATACGAAGTGTTGTCATGTTTCTCTCAGCGTGGCACGGCACGGGAAATCGAACTTACTCGTACATAAACAAATTTATAAAGTTTACAACAAAAAAGTTTCCAGAAAAAAAATCGGGAGAAAATTGCCTTGCATAAGATATGCGGACGTTGTGTATTGTAAAACTCCGTTGTATTTTCTTAAGTCCATTTTTAAGGAGATTAATAGTGCGTGTACATTCGTGACGCGTTCTTTCATCGTGCATGTGTCTTTAGTGTAGCAAAACGCTTTAAAAATTTCGTGCGTTAATCATTCGTGACTTGAAAGAAATTCTAAGTCTAAGTCGGACCCCGTCGAAGATACAAGGGCTTACATTCTTGGTTATACGGAAAGTAAAGTTTAGTGCTCGGGAGCAAGGCGATGGACAGCTCATCGCAGAGGTCATATGGTGCCTCATTTTTGACCGATTTCTTATCTTTTTAAGTAAATCTGTTATTTGTTAGCTTATGAGCAGACAGTGCTTTCTAGAAGATTTTAAATCGGCTCATAAAAGATTTCAGATAAATAAAATCTTTGGCAGTTACCTACATATTGGGTCGTTCACTAAGTAATTTCTTTTTGTTAGTGCAACTTAATCACGATTTTTTTATTGTCAAAAACATTTTATGAAATTATTTATTCTCCATTTTAGTCCAATACCTAAATGGTTTTCGACGTGATGGTTTGAGGTGAAGGTTCTTCTATCCAAAAAATTTTGCAGAAACCGAAACAAGTAATAGTCCGACGGTGCCAAGTCTGGAGAATATGGTGGATGTGGTAGCACAGCCCATGCAAGCTGCAAAAGCTTTTGACGAGTCATCAAATTTGTATGAGGTATGCGACAAAGCAAATTTCATACTGTAAGAACATGAGGAACCCATATGTCAAGCTTCTAAATGAATCCTTGACGTTTCATGTGCTTGTGAAAGGTTGCGCTTGACAAATTTAATCTCTCAGCAATCTCTCGAGATGTTATTCGACTATTTGCATCAACCAACGACTTTATTTTATCCACATCGGCTTTAAGCGGCCTTCCAGTACGTGGTGCTTCCCCAAGATCGATATTGCCGGAACAAATTTATGCAAACCAATTTTGGCATTGGCGTTCGGTCAAGATATCTTCTCCGTACTTGTCACATAATTTTCGCCTTGCTTAAACTGCATTTTTAACGTTTAAATAGTAAAACAGTAAAATATGCCGAAAATGCTGTTTTCGATCTTTCATCTTTAATAGGGCACCAAACAAAAACTATTCCAAAAAATGTAACAACATTTTTTTATAATCTAGCCTTACTATATCAGCTGTTGAAATATATAACGGTAAATCGGTTAAGGCCCCGACTGACCGACGACGTAAGTAATTCAGCCTACGCCACCACATATTACGTCAACGTGGAACGTATGCCTAGTGGGACCAGAACTAACACAAGAAAAAAATACCCCGCTGTCTCGCGTTGTTTCAGGTTCATGGCATTTTTAAATTTCCTGGTGGTGGGTCACACTGCTCAATCAGGTGTGTTTTGTTTTGATGACAAGTGATTTTTGCTTGTGCTTCTGCCATGATAGCAATAGCTCTACCGCAAAGCCTTAAATCTAGTTCGGCAATCAGCAACTGTCAAGTGTTAGTCATTCACATATGTTACACCCCTTCTTTTTGAACAAGCTCGGGAACTTCGCTCCAAGCCTTGTTAACAAAATTTAAGTCCGAATGTGTGTGGTGGGATAAATCCCAAATGACATCCCGGTCACTCATTGCCAAAATCATGCGAAAACATTTCGAATCGGCTCTTTCGCTTTGTTTTTTCTGCCATTGTTTTATTTTAGTTAAGTCGATGGCATACATGTAAAGTAACAGCGCGTAACTTCTGGTGGCAACAATATTGCACCAGCTGAGCAACGCAACTATTAACTTATTAGCTTAGAGTCCGCGTATGAGATGTTAAGCTTTGTTTAGCGCTGTTAAGCGCAAAAATACTTTTTGACTCCAAGGGGGGAAAATGTAAACTGCAAGGAAATCGTTCCGGCTGCTTCTTCTTAGCTCAATTTTTGTATAAAACTTCTCGTTACGACGTCAGTCCGTCTGGGCCTTTAAGTGTGAAGTTGGCTGCGAAGAATTCGATAAGATCAGCTGTTGTCATCAATCGAAATTATTTAGTGAACGAACCAATAGTATATTATAGTCCGGATTGACCGATTTTTTTTTCTTGCTTGTTTCAATTGTAAGAACGCAAAAAATCCCAGTTCGAACAATTTATACCCAGTATAACTTTCCTAATCAATGGTACAGGACAGGTACGTCTACAGTCACTGCGCATTCGTTGTTGTTTCGCTTCTCTTACTTCCCTATGCCTCTTGCGAAAACGAACGCAACAATAAATATGAATGAAGTAGATTTTGTTGTTGGCCACGATTTCGTGAGCATCATACAGCCACAAGCACACACCAGTTAATAATCGGTTGTTGTTGTTCAGACTTATTTTCTTCCTTTGTATTGGTGACTATGACATCGGAAGCAGGCTCTTGGCACCTCTTGAGTAGGGGATTCATTGTATAGAAAAGAAGTTGGACCAATAAAATAAAATTACTTATACACTTCTGCTCTGCTCGGTTCAGTACTGAATTAGCTGTGATTTGAAAGGACTAAACATCGGCACTTAAGCTAAAATTTCAGTTACAGACTTCGTACAAATCTTTAAAGTTACAATTTCATTGTATCTTTAAAGTAATTCCAAAAACATATTTCCAACTCTTCGTATAAACTAACCACTGGCCTCTTTTTCATGCTTTGCATTATATAAATCGGCTCGAGGGATTAACGCGTGCCATATAATTAAAAGTGAAATTGTCCAGCGGCCGCTAAGGGGTCCTAACGAGTTTTTCCAACTGCAGACAAACATTGCTCTTTGATTGATGGATGAGTTTGAGTTTGTCATGCAAATTTCAACAGTTTCAACGTTGATGATGTTGTCTCGCAGTCTTGGTCTGGTTCGTCGTCATCGTCGGGGGCTAACGAGCGGCGCGTGGTCTTGGTTTTTCCTTTTGGCATATTCTGATTTATCATAAATATGAAGCTGTTTTTTTTTTATTTTCCTATTTTTTATTAAAAACTGCACGATGCCTAGACGAAGTCCATTGGCATGTGTGTGGCATATAAATTGCAGTGCACTGGAATTTTAATGACAGCCTTTGGAAATTAATCTAACACACTAGGAGATGCAGATGGAAACGGGGGACTGAGACTGAGGTACTGGGACTGGGTCTCACCGATCGTTGTCAAACGGGTTATTCAAAAAGTGTCGCAGCTGTTTTTGTTGCCAGTTGATTGTTAAGTGATTTGGCATTTGCTGGGCTGTGGCTGTCAGCCCTGCCCACAATCGATCGATGCAGATGCCAATGGAGGCGGAGGAGGAGGCGACTCTCAGCCTGATCTTTATCTCAGGTGAGGCCATAAAAATAAAGAAGCCACCGGCTGGCTTTCACTTGTCCCGCATTTGGTATGGAAATTCCGTGCCAATTTTCTGCGCAATTAATCGCATAGCTAATGTCCGATCTGAATACCGAAACCCCCAAACCTCACCTCCCCCATGCAGGCAACAGGTTGCAAGCTCATTTGCATGGCGGTTTAATTAAAACAGTGGGTGGGTGGCTAGTGGGATGGGTAGGCCTAGCTTTCTTTGCCATTTTCCCATCTGCTGAAATTTATGTGCAATTTGCTAAGCACATCTGCCATCTGATTTCCACTTGGGATACGTCGTAGAAAAATTTAGTAAGCTGTGAAAAGTTTTTGGGGCCAAAACGCTGTCCACCCAGTTGATAGGTGATCATGGGAAAAGTGGTTCTTTAACTAAGTAAGGAAGCCGGCTTAAGGCAATCCGTTGAATCCGCAGCATCTTTGGAGCTCAACTTGTGGTCGAATATGTTGTCTGAGAATCGCAGGACCACGTAGAAAGGGCCGCTGTTATTAGTGTAATTTTTCCCATTTTTGTCTAATTATCGTTAATTAACTCGATTTCTTTTGGCTAACCGAACCCTCAGATTTCGTCCTGGAGAAATTATAAGCCCACCCTTTGACCATCTACTATAAGTACGTTCTCTCCCGCATGCACATTTCCCCTTCAAAAACGGCAAATTATGACTTTTCAAAGTTTTCGAAACTTGAGTGCGCTCAAATTATGATTGCGCCCGGCTTCCGCATAACGAACTGCTGCAGCTGCGATCCCTACATTGCCTTTTTCACCGGTAGCCAAAAAGGAGCATCCAATTTCGCCACGTGTGTGCTCCATTTCTTTTGGCCAAAAGGTGCCAATGTGGCAAATGTTTTGCGCTTAACATTTTTATGGCTGCCATAAGTTGGACTAGAATGTGGTAAATGCTGCTGCCGATGTGCTCGGCCTGCTGACCACAGGCCGGTCTGCAGGCTTGACACTTGAGGTATCGGTTTCATTAGCGAAATGTTTCCGTAAGAATGCCAAAAGGTCGCAATTGATGCCATTTACAAGGCGATTGCCATTGCCCATATAGGACTATGAGGCTGAGCGTACAGCACACACAGTGGCAATGACCATGGGGCAGCGACACAGCCAGAGATCTAGAGTCATTATATTTTGTATTGAGTTTCCTAGCACGCTTATCGCTTAAGCCAGCATCGCTGGCGATTTGTTTCTTCGTTTTTGCAGGAGAAACTCAATAAATTTATCAAATTGAAAAATGCGCAATCGAAATCAAATCAAAGCGAACCGGGGACCGAAACGAGTGTTGATTTTCATGGTATTGTGAAAACAATTCGCGAAAAGTGCTTTGCAATCAGCAGCAGCGGCCGCAGCCCCACCTAACCCTGTCTCCGTTAGGGTATTTGTACGTATAACTTAATAGAGAGGAGTGCGTGAAAAAAATGGAATCTTTTTAAACATGCGTCAGAAAATCAGAAGAAATACAATCTACGTAATAGGAAAGCAAATATACAGTAAAAAAGGATCGTTTTTGATGATCACTGGGATGATTTTGGGGTATCCTTTTGGTTCGGATAGTGCAATATCCTTTTCAAAATCCATTGGATCTTTTCGAAATCGATTAATTTTAGAAAATGGGATATTAAAATATCCATAGGATAGTTAAAACTATACTTTTGAACTTGTATAAATTGTTTCAAAAAGAGAAAACTATGTTATGAATTTCAAAAGACGACACAAATTGAAATGTACTAAAGAAATTCTTGATCAAATATTGATTTGCTGACCATGTCGAATGAAAATTCCAGTAAAATTTCTTTGTTTTCACAACATTGCCGATAGAAACCAGATATGACTTATACACAGCCGGTCTTAAACTCCCAAGTCTCTCCAATAAAAAAATCCCCTATCTAGAATTTCAAAATCAATAAAACTACCCAGATACCCTTCTACCCTCCACCAGGCCATTGCCATTTCCCATAGCTTGAAGCTCCCCGTTATTCCACCAAAAATGCTAAAAGACTCGCACCCTCCCTGGTCCCCAAACCCCTCTCAAATTAACATATCTCTCGCCAAACTCTCAAGGGAACATACTCCTCCAACCATCTACCGGCAACATTATCGCTATCTCCTAAACTCTCTCCCTTCATTTAAATTCCTGTACACTGATGGCTCCAAATCCGATTTTGGAATCTCGTTCACCTCAGATCACTACCATCATCCATCAAGCAATTTTACCGCCTTACTCCTCAATATTCTCTGCCGAAATAGTTGCCATCAATCACGCCTTAACCCTTATCGAAAAAAGTAAACAAAAAGACTGTCTCTTTACTGACTCCCTTTCGTCGTTGGTTGCCATATCCAACCCGGCCAACAAATTCTACTTACCAACAAACAGAATTATTCTTGCATGGGTACCTAGCCACTGCGGTAGCGACGGAAACGAGTTCGCGAACTACAACAGCATAGACACGATTAAATACACGAAAACTCACTTCAAAAAACCTATCGAAAGACCTCTGGCGCCTTGCCAACAATCACTACAAAAATATAAACCAAAATAAATTTCATATGCAAGACTTCGCAAAGCTCCACTTTGATCAATCATTAACAAGATTAGACCTAACCAAAACTCTCAGACTTCGCATCGGACACCCTGCCACCAACTCTCACTTCTGCCACATTAGTGACCAAATAACCGTTAAAAACATCCTTTCCGAATGTACCCACTTTTTCAACAACCGTTCCAAATACTTTTTTAACGCCAATGCACTTCCCCTTCTATCAAACTCAAACAAACAATCTATTATTACAAGACCGAAAATAATATTATTTTGAAAATTTTGATTAGATACAAATAGAAGATTCTTTAAAGTTCTGTGGATGAGACTATAACGGTTCAGCTCCAAACCATGTTCTTATTTGATTTTTATGAAAAAAATTATCGAACTCGTCAATAAATATGTATAATGAAATTTAATCCAAGGCGGTTATCTGGAATTTGTGTTTTCATTATATATTATGTGAGGGGATGAAGTGATCTAAAACCAATCATGAGTGATTTTAAAGAGTTTTATTTTTTTTAAAAATTATTTTTTCTTAAAAAGCATACAAACTAGAGATTTTGTTTGCAAATTATATTTCCAAAGCCTGCTGTATACAGATGCCCCTCCCATGCAACATCTTTTTGCTTTGCCATTCACCAGTATTCCAGAGCTAGATATGGAAATTGACATCTCGGAAGTAGCAGCTGCTATAGAGTCTCAGCAGAGTTCCTGAAAAATGCCACACCTCACTTTGTACAGCTTCTTACAAACGTATATAATACAATCTTCCATTCGGAAAAAAGGAGACCCTGCGGTTTGCGCCAATTACCGCGGGATCAGTCTCCTTCCCATCGCATATAAGGTTCTATCATGCATCCTATGTGAACGTCTAATGCCGAGAATAAGTGAACTGATTGAACCTTATCAGTGTGGCTTTAGACCTGGCAAATCCACCACGGGCCAGATATTCACATTGCGACAAATCCTGGAGAAGACCCGAGAGAGAAATATCGACACCCACCACCTTTTTGTTGACTACAAAGCCGCCTTTGACACGCCGATAAGGTCAAAGTTCTTTGAAGACCTGTCTACCTTTGGTATTCCAGCAAAGTACGTTCGACATTGCATGATGACGTTGAGAAGCACACAAAGCTCCGTCAAAATAGGTAAAGACCGCTCCGTGCCTTTCGATACCAAAAGAGGTTTTAGGCAGGGTGATACCTTATCGTGCGACTTCTTTAATCTGCTGATGGAGTACATACTGCGCCAGTGCCCAAATGCTAACAGAACGGGCACCATCTTTACCAGAGATAACATGCTACTTGCATATGCCGATGATATTGATATCATCGGCAAAAGCGAATCTGTGGTAAAACAGGCGTTCTCAGAGATAGAGAAGCAGTCAAAACTTATGGGCTTAGCGGTAAATGTGGATAAGACGAAGTACCTACAATCAACGCGCAAGGAGTCTACGCTTGGACAATCTGTTGCAATGGGAGACTACAACTTCAAGGTTGTTAAGGAATTTGTCTACCTCGGAACGACGATAACTAGCGACAACAACACCAGTCTGGAAATCCGAAGAAGAATTACTCTTGCAAACCGATGTTATTATGGGCTCAATAAGGAGTTCAAGAGCAGAGCCCACTCTCGGAAAATGAAAATTGCGCTATACAAGTCGCTTATCATCCCAGTCTTGCTATACGGCGCAGAAGCATGGACAATGACAAAAGAGGATGAGGCGGCAATTGGCGTGTTCGAGAGAAAAGTTCATCGGAGGATTTATGGACCTCTAAACGTTGGCGGCGAATTTCGCATCCGAATGAATCGCGAACTATATGAGCTCTATGGGGACACTGACCTAGTCAAGCGCATAAAACAACAGCGGCTGCGCTGGATAGGACATGTTACCCGTATGGATGATAACGCTCCAGCAAAGCGTGTGTACAATCGGCATGCGATCGAGTTGGGAGGCATTCCCCCGGCGGGTCGACCAAAGCGGAGATGGCGCGACCAGGTGCAGGGAGACATTGCGAAGCTGGGAGTGTCCTTCTGGTGGAATGTCGCTCGAGACAGATGCGAGTGGCGGGCATTAGTGGCAGCGGCCGAGACCGTAAAACGGTTGTGATGGCCAAAGAAGAAGAAGAAGAAGAATACGGAAAATGCACCAGAAAGTTTCAAACAAAGCGTGATATACCCGATATTCAAAAACGGAGAGACGAGCTAACCAGCAAAATACAGAGGTACTTCCTTTTTAAACGAGACCATGAAGACCTATGCGTCAATAGTGCTGAATCGTCTTTCTAACTGGGTCAAAAAGCATGATATCTTGAGCGAGTACCAATCTGGATTTAGAGAGGGATGTTCAACTGTAGAGAGCGTCTTTTCATTTACCGCCATTGCAAAACAGCACCTGGAAAACAAAATGATGTTTGCGTTCTTCGTCGACTTTAAAGATGCTTTCGACACGGTTAACAGACACAGCCTCTAACTAAAACTTAGCAATATTGAAGTGTCTACTAAGGTAATTTAAATGATCCAAGGCTTATATATCAGTAATAAAACCACTGTTTGGGACGGCCAAGTCTTATACAGCTGGTTTGAAACCAACCTTGGAGTGAAACAAGGTTGCCTACTGAGCCCATTATTTTTCGCACTGTACGTCGACGACATGTCGTATATTCTGCCAGGGGGTGTTTAACTGGGATCGAAACGTATCAAAGTTCTTAAGTATGCCGATGACATGGTGCTTATAGCCGATGTCGCCCGGGACTTGCAGCAAATGATCGACGCAATGCACTCGAAATCCAAGATAATGGTAGTTCGTGATACAAGGGGCCGAAAAGCAAGGACAGATGTCTGGTCTATAAATGGAGTTAATTTAGATACTGTCACCGAATTTCTGTACTTGGGCAAGCACTTGAGCAAGAAACTTAGCGACTCAAAAACTGCTATCAATACAACATGGAATAAGCTGCTTAGGAAAAGAAACGTCAGCCACAGCACTAAGTACAAACTGTTCTTAGCCACAGGCAGAGCAATCATGTGCTATGCTGCTCAAGTGTGGGGCTTTGGCCAATATGAAGAAGTAGAACGGCTGCTCCGTTTTTATATAAAGAGGGTGTTCCACCTGCCTCTAAGCTCGCCCAACTATGCTGTACACTTGGAAACGGGACTCCCAACAATGTTTCTTCACACAATGCAACTCCACTTTGATTATGTGAATAAAACTATGCAAATGCCATCCACGCGACTTCCGAGAATTGTCACAAAACACCTCTTAGAGACAAAATCACAGTTCCTCAGAAGTTGGGAAGCCATGGCGTCGGACCACAATGTTAGATGGAACATGGAAGACTACAGCTCATGGAACCTGTGGCAGACAAAACTTTTGCAGAGCATTGACTGCAGGGAAAGACTTGGCTTTGAATCACAAGCCCGTAAAAGTCAGTCTCGCGCCACCTACAGCCAACTGGATTATAATCTAACAGAGAAAAATTATTTCAACGACAATCTAGCTGCAATATCAGTAATTTTTCGAGCGAGAGCGGATCTACATAGCCTTAATTGAATAGCTCAAGGCCAAGCCATTGCGCGCTATGCAACACCAGCGAGAAAGAAGACAACGCTCACTTTTTTTCTCGCTGTCCAATCCTAAAGGAACTTAGGGTGCTATACTGGAATCGAGAGACTCTCACCGATCAGGAAATGTACAAGCTCTTAAACTTCCTATCTTTGGGAGTGCCTGCAGTACCGACGTGCTTATCTAATGGACTATGGAGATGACTAAACAGGAATCCAGGATAAAAGGAAAATGTCACCTACATTTGGCTAACGGCAACATGCCTCAGCCAATTTTTTATTATTATTATGAAATCTTTACTGTTTTATCTTTTCGTCACAGCAAGCATTTGTAAAAATATGTATATGTTCACGTGGACAGGCCTGTCCGGGGGTTTTTCTTATGTTGTACATAGTTTATTTAAGTTTTCGCCAAAAATTCGTGCTCCGGGACCCTTTCAGAAGTCCGTCCCTGGGGGAAACACGCTTGCTTCAGCTTACCATTCAATAATCCATTCCGCATCTCGTGAACCTTTTTGTTATGCTCACGCGCCCATCTCGAATACCTAACGATTTGTGACAAAATGACGAAATTTATGTTTCATTTTGGCTGCGCCGCAAAGTGCAAACTGTTGCAAGGGGCGAGTCTGTCAGCAACAAATGCAAAGCGCCAAAAACTGCGACACTTTGTATAAATTGTTTTGAAAACGGCAGCGGCCAGAGACAGCTCAGAGCCAACTGTCTGCCAAGACAATTTGCTGGAACTCCGGACTGGTGGTTGGCCACACCCCCTCGGGGCCAATGCAACAAATTATTGTCATCAATTTTTAGATGCAAAGCTTGAGGAGTGACATTTATTGAAGCGTGGCTGAACGGTGGGCCGGCGGCCAGTCCGACCAGGACGTGGTCCGGACGTGATTGCTCACATTGCTCCACATTGCAAGGCGGCCTGGTAATGTTGATGATGATTATAGACATGATCTGGTCGGGTCTGGTCCTGGTCTGTTAGGAGAATGACACGTTTGCCCCGCTGATTGCTAGGAAGCGATGGCAACAAGTGGCCGGCCACCTCTTGTTTGCTGGCGTTTCATTAGCAGCAGCCCCCACCGAAAAAGTAAAAGCCAGCCACCTTTATGACCATATTTGTGTTAAATTATGAGGAACCCTTTCATAAATCAATGCTCGGGTCCGGCCAGTCGACCTAGCGAAAAATGCTAAAGATTATGGCTTCGACTATGGCCCCATTAGTGGGCATGGCCCGAAACAGCTCGGGCACTCGCAAATGGTCAGCCAGTGGTTGGAAAATTTACATTGTGCTTGGACAATTGCAAGTGCTCGACTTACTTTAAACTGTGCCATTTATCATACACAAAAATATTTTGTCAGTCCGCTTTTGGCCTTTTGCCCATTTTCACCATTTCTATTTCGTTCGCTTTCGCAAATGTGCTGGTCCCGTGGCTGGTCCATTGTTGTGGAGGTCCCAAAATGGGCTACCGTTTTGGCTATTTTTGTGAACTGGGTTGGATATGAAGTTTGGCTCGTGCATGTCTCGTGGCCTGTAACAATAACTGGCCGACAATGACTGGACAGGCCAGAAAGCAACGAACACTTGCATTGCCGGTGAGGTTGTAGATTTTTGGGGGAGCCGGGAGCAGTATGGAACGAGGCCATGATCTCTGTAAATAAGAAAGTCGAAGGAGTTTTCAAAATCAACAGATTCCAGCTAATTAAACATCCTCAGGTGGTGCTAGCTTCTCCTAGATGTTAATCATAATTTATGAGAACTAGCAAAAGTTTGTAAGATGTTTTTTAAGATCTAAAATCCAGCTACAAGGATTTCCCAAAATGTAGTATAATTATTTAATTTATTTCCTGGAGTTCCTTGGAGGCCGCCACCTCTCCCAACTCTGGAAAATGCATACTAAGTTTTTCGATCATTCATTTTCCAGTTAGGTGTGGGATTTCTGCCTACTTTTACCACAACCGGAAACTACCACTCAAGTATGAACTATCTAGCCGTTAAGGCTATGCGTACATTGCAAATTAGTCTGAACAAACTCCTTTATATGTATAGTGCTGGATGCTGGCTACTAAATCTAGACTTTTTTTCGAAATCACCTCTCTGCCATTTATTTCAATTTCAATTAATATTATTTACAGCTGCTAATAAACCTATCAACTACGCACTGATGGACTTTTGTTTCTCTCAAAAAAACAAATGCCTATTAAAGACTCTACGTGACGCCAACTTGAGCATTACTCAAAGAAAAAAATCAACATTTTTTAATTTTAAATTTTTGCAGATTTCCACGATGCCAATCTTTGGGTTTTTTGTGCCTGACTTGGACATGTGTGCAGCTAATTGACCCAGCCCCAGCAAACGATGATGCACTTCATCAAAAAGAGTGAGACCAACTCGAGTGGCGCAGCATTACGTCAACGTCAACTTAATTTGGCGGGTAACAAGCCTGGGACTTTGGGTTTTTTTTTGTGAAATGGTCATGGAGATGGCGGGTCAAGTGCTGACGCATCTGCCAAATCGAGTGAAGTGCACCAAAAGTTGTAACAACCAAAATAAATAATAATGAAAATAAAACCAAAAAATACTTGAGAAATAATGAGAGTTGTAGTTGTTTCTGTGCTGGCAGCATCATTAAGAGTGATCATCTGTCAGACGAGATCTCTGCCTCATTTGAGTTTGGCTGCGATGCGTCCCGCAGCTTGTCATCATTTCGACTATGTACCCGTACATATTTTTACAATTTTAATGAGATAGAAAAGCAAGGCAAATCGTATGCTAATTAAAAATGGTATGCCTAGTTTTCGATATTTGAATGGCTTAAATGTTTACATTCCCCTCGCAAAAGATTGTGAGCATGCTAACGTTCAAGAGCCAATGAATGAAAGCCTTGGAAATTGAATCTTGTGCGAGACACGTGTCAGCGGGACATAAATCATTATGTGTGCAAAGGATCGCATTTTAATAAGAACTGATTCTATTCTGATTCTATTCTACCATTTAAGAACAATGTGGTATTTTAAATCAAAGGTGGGCAAGCCCTTGCTCCATTGCTCCCATTGCTCCCACTGCTCCCGAGAGTTATTTTACGGCAGCTGGCGCCACGCAGACGCACTACAAATTGCACACAAGCAGACAGAATGTCTAGCGCAATTGCCTTGACTCGAAGCGAGAACAACAACAAATCTATTGCATATCGGGGCTTGGCGTCAGTTGTGTGCGCGGCAGAGACGTCTGCAAAGACAAATATATAGAGTGTGAGTCTGGCTTGTGGAATCGGTAATGGGGGTGGTTTTTTCAGTTGTTGTTGTTGGATTGTATACCCTTGCAGAGGCTATATAAAACTTAGTCTTACGTTTGTAAAGAATTGAAGAAAGCATCTTTGAAAACTTGTATTTTTAAGCGGGCGGGTTAATGCTGTGCCCCCAAGCGTTGCTTAGTTGACGTCTTATTTAACTACACTAAGAAACAAGAAAGAAATTCGATCAAGCCTGAACATAATATACTCTGTACCTGTCAAAGTTTGTGTGAAGTGCTGCACATCGTCGTAGCGGCCGGTGCTGCCCCTAAAATTGTTTGTTTTTCTTATAACTAACTCGACTATCATTAATCCCATATTTACCATTCTTTTGGCGGATCTATAAATAATCCTGATTACTAAATACTTCCAGAAGGAACGAACCATTTATCTGTAAAACAGTAAGAGATACGACGTTTTTCCAATTTGCGGGGACGGGAGAGGGCGTGACAACAATTAAAAATAAACTTCATCTGCCTGCAAGTTTATGATGTTTTTGCCCCATACATGTCAAACGTCTATCTCTTACCATCTCTGAGATCTGTGCGACACGGCTAAATCGATTCGACTGTTGTTGCTGATCAAGACAATATACTTTATGGGGTCGGAGATGCTTCCTTCTAGCTGTTACATACTTTTGCACTCACTTTATATACTCCTTGTATCTCTGATACAGATTATAACAAATTTGATCAAAATCTACCAAAATCAAGCCCATTTTCTGCTCGCCAAAAACAAAAACAAAATTATAAGTTTATCAGCCATGCTCCGGCTTTCACTTAGTTTTGCGATTTGCGATTTAAGCCAATTCGTACGATTTCAATTCAGAGCGCTCCGAAATTCGCCAGTTTTTATTATCGATAATGTTCCATTTCCAACTTGTTTTGCGTCACTTCACAAAACAAAAACAGCTCATGAGCGCCTATCGATAGTCATATATCGATAAATACCTCGGCCAAATCGCAAATTGTGGTTATTGTGAGCAGTTTAACCCCTTGCTCAATTTCGTGTGTCTCTATTAGAAAATTGTTAAAATATACTCTTAATGCAAAATGAGTAGGAGACTCTGTAAGAATAATCTTAAAATGTTAAAGAACTAAATAAAAATAGTTCTGTGGGGTGTCAGTTTGTGCATCAACCTATAATTAGCATTTACTTTTCATTTCACGGACTCGGATGTCGCCGGTTTAAAAACGTCAAAACTTTGCGATTTACGAATGTCGGAGCACCAACTTTTACGATTTGGTGATCAAATCGCAAAGTTTTTGCGAAAGCGAAAATGGGAGCATGGCTGTATGTTCCCTTTTCTAGGAACTGAACTCAATACCTCGTACTTAACGCTGACGAATGTCGACCCCATGTGAGACATACCGATAAATCACAATGAAGAATGCAGCCATAAGACTCGGCACTCAGCAGGCTAGAACAACGGCGATGTTTTTCCGTATATGTGCCAGTGAACTGCAAAACATAGACGTGTACGTCAAGCTTTAATTGCATCAATGCTTCAACGCGTATCCAGTCATAAAACGTATGCGTACTTCTATACAAATTTTTAGAAAAGTACGCATTTCTGTTACGTTTACGTATACTTCTTAAGTACGCACACGACGTTTCTATACCCTTGAAAAGGGTATTACAATTTTACCCAGAAGTTTGCATCGCATAAAAATATTCATTTTTGACCCCCAAACGTAAATATGTGGGAATGGTCTGGTAACTTTGCATGGCCAAGCCCTCCCTAAGCAGCTGATCAACACAGAGTAACGACGAGGTGGCAAGCCTGCCACACAAGACGACGAGTTTAGAAGTTGCTGAAATTGACGAAAGACGTGCAGTGAGACGACGCTCTCAGCAAAGCGTGAAATTCAGATTACATTTAAACGCATACTTATTTAACTATTAATAAACCTATAATGCGTTCCAAGCAAAAAATAATATTTTCTGAAATGATGTCTTCGAGTTGGATGAAAATTGGACCAAAGGAAGCTTATTATGAGAAAAGCTTAACCCCAAGATTTGAGCTTTATTAGACCTCTTTTGCGGAAGTTCTGCGGTTTAAAGGCTCAAATTTTGAATTTGTAAAATTTTAAATAACTCGAAACGGTTTAAGATACAGCTTTGCGATTTTTTTCAAATGTTCTGGTTTCAAAAGCCCTTCTGAAAATAATTTTGAAAAAATTTTTTTCCAACATATCTTTGCCAAAAAATTCTTACTTAGCCTAGCAAAAGACCCATCCTTCAAAAAATTTTGGAAAAAAATATATGTAAAATAGCCGCATCTTTTTCAAACATTTTGAGTGGCTGAACATGTCGGTAGCTTGAAAATTGAAGAAGTTCTAGCCATTTTCGTCATGTAATCTCAAAAAAATCGGTATGGAAAATTTGAAAAAAATTGCAAATAAATATTAATTTTGGTTCTTAATTTGCCCAAACATATTTTTTAAGCTATTGACCCAGAAAAGAACGCTTTGGCTTTAAAGCTTACAGAAACCGATCTTCCAATTCAGTAAATATTTTTATTTGCTTGGAATGCCCCATATATCTTAATCATAAACACTCAGGGGCTGTTGTATTTTGATTAAAACTCCAATTAAAACCCCAGTCCCACATATATTCCTGATCAGGACGACGAGCTGAGTTGATTCAGCCCTGTTCGTCTGTCTGTCCGTTTCTATGTCAACTAGTCTCTTAGTTGTAAAACTATCGAGCTGAAATATTGCTCAAAGGCTTCTTCTTCTTTTAATTGGACGCTGCTAATATTTCGAAATCGACCGGATCGGATGACTATATCTATGGACGACGGTCGAAAAACAAGTTTTAGTGAGAAAAACTTTTTGTATTCTTTGCAAACGTCTCCTATCTTCGTATTTATTAGTTTTCTATGCTTTGTCAAAATTCTACAAAGTTTGATGAAAATCGTACAACCGTATGGTATAGCTCCCATACTTTTTTTTCCGATCAAAGAACTTTTTTTGGTAAAGTATCCTTCAATATGCTTCTGGCTGTTTTACAGTACTTGGCCGTGTCCATTTGGGCTTACCGATAATGTATAAGTGTTTTAATGTAGGTATTTAGTGAGAAAGTGTAAGAATTTGGTGTAAATGGTGTCCTGCTAGAGTCGCCGTGAGTTCAGGTCCTTGGGTAAGACTCTCTTTAACCTTCTCCTTTGACGTACACCCTGGATTCTCCGTCTTCTTAACAAGATTTTAGCCAGTTTGTTGGGGTGGTGAGATAGCTTGTCAAGGTAAATGGCGGCCTGCTTGTTGATTACATCTCCAACCATGGCAACTCCAAGGTCCTTCTCAATATCCCTGGTTCTCAGGTACCATTCAGCTCCCGTAATGTGTCTAAGGATTTTCGCCTGGACCACTCTAATCTTTCTCAGGTGAGACTTCGCCGCGATTCCATAAATTTGTAGGCCATATCTCCATACCGGAGCCAGAATAGCTTTGTAGATTAGGACTTTGTTCCTGAGTGACAGCTTGTTGTTGGAGTTCATGTGCCACCCCATGCGCCGTGCTTTGGCAGCCACTGCCTGACTGTCCAAAGGTCAGTCTTCTGTCCAGTGTCACCCCAAGTTATTTATGGTCTGCTTTATGCTCCATAAGCTGACCGTGCAAGAATTCTCCCGGGCAGGTGTCACGACGGGTGGAATAGGTCACCGAAGCACACTTGTCCATGTTTATGGCAATGTTCCATCTAGCGGCCCAGTTGTTAAACCTATTCAAGTACTCTTGAAGGGCATCTGTGGCTGAGTATATGCATTTGTTGCGGGCAACTATGGCCGTGTCGTCAGCAAATGTTGCGATCAGAAGATCTTCGGAGTTTTCAAGCGGAATGCTACGACTCTGGGCATATCGTGAGTGATGAAAATCGTACAACTATATGGTATCCCATACAAAATATGGGTTTGAAAATAAGGCTTAGTAATAAAAACTTTGTTTTTATTGATACCGTCTGAAAATTTGTTATTTATTCTATATGCTTTCACCTAATTTTACAAGGTTTTGTAAAAATCGGATGACTATAGAAAATGTGGCAATGAAAAAAATTTATGCTCTTAAGCAGATTTAGCTAAACGAGGTCAAAATCACTAAATCAAAATGATCATTTGCAAAGGTACTAAAATTTCGGCATATCCTAAGTTAACTTAGCCTTCTCGTTTTCCTTCGAATTGATGTCAGCATCGCCAAGCCAAAAGCGGCACTACGCAATTTCATTTGCTTGAAAACAGTTTCTACTGGCGCACAAATGGATTAGATTTTGCAAATGTTCCCATGTCTTTATCACTGAATATTCAGCTGTTTTTCAATCACGTAATCGTACACCGTCTAGCAGAATTGCAACGACTATAAAAGAAAATGCTTTCCATTCACCGCTCACATATCAAATTGAACATGACTTCAGCCAGCACTTTACTAGTATCGATATGGATGGTGCTGGTCAGTTCTATAGCCCCCCTGCACGGATTCACTTTCCAGTCAAGTGTTTACTGCGGTCTACCATATTGCGGTGCTACCAATTTAGCTTGCTTAAACAAAGGCGTAAGTAATCCTAATCAAAACTGTTGTCTTGATCTGCAAAATCGAATTTCATTTAGAGCTTCATTCAATCGTGCCCCAGGAACTCCAAAATTGTGCCCATTACGATGTTCAAGAATGAAGTTTTGAGAATGGTCAATGAATTCCGCAACCATGCGGCTGGTGGTCTATCGCATACACTGCTACCAGCCGCTCGAATGGCGCGCATATCCTGGTCCGATGAGCTGGCACAATTTGCTGAGCTCGATGTGATGCAATGCTCGGAGCATCCACGTCCCTGCATGGCCTCACCGACCTTTCTCAACATTGGTAGCATTATTGAAAGCTTCATTAATACGGGACCACAGCTAGATAGTCTTTCGTTGATACAGGAAATAATTGGCCGATGGATACACGAGAGTCGCTATGTGACGAGAAAACAGACTATCTACCTAACTGAACGTCGCGATGGAAGGTAAATAATAAGGTAAAGTCCCGCAAAGATTACAGCTCTCTAATTTGTTAGATCTGTATACCGGCCAGCGCTGCTGATGAATGATCACAATACTCATATGGGCTGTGCTGCTGCCAAGAGCAGAGTTGGGCGACAAAATAATCTGCTTTTAAGCTGCACTTTTGCCACCGTAAGTGTGCTACACAGTCCCATCTACAAGAAATCCAACCAGGCTGCCTCACGTTGCAAGCATCTTGATCCGATTTACCCAAGATTATGCGCCGAGGGCGAAGTATACTCTGAGAATGGGAAGTATGTCGATCCAAATTTAGTTATGGAGCAGGTGGATTTGTGTAAAACCCCCGAATTGTGTACAGTTTTTGTGCAATAAATCCTGACAGTTCCCTCGAGATGGGCTAATGAGTTTGGTTTGGGTATAAAAGGAACAGCTCTGCCGTTTTACGACAGACAACATGAAGTGGTGGCAACTGCAGTTTACCTTAATTTTAGTGCTTGGCTCGGGTCAGAATTGTTGCCTAATTGAACTAGTGCAACAGCTGCGTAACGAACATCCCATCGAGTATGTGCTCGCGGTGGGAAACTCTGAGGCGGCTGGGCTCTGAGCTTTGGCAACTACCCGTGCCCATCATACAGCTCAATGAAAATCATAAGTTCAACTTTTCACTTCGACGCTTTCACTCCAGTAATTTATTAAGCATTGTTTTTATCAACGAAAATCCAGATTTAATGCTTAAGCTTCTTCATTTGAATTTGAAGTTACTGAACACTCGGCCAGTGCTATTGATACTGAAACAGAGGGAAATGCAAGTGGAAACTTTATTGGACTGGTGCTGGCAGCATCAACTACTCAATGTTCTGGCGGTCTTTGAAGACTTTAAGGTAATATTAGGTCATTGCTGGCATAGTTCCGGTGCATTGAAAATCAGGAGTCGATTGGTCTTGGCGCGGTTTCGGTCTTAGAATTTCTAGCAATATTTTTCCCTTGCGGGGCTGCTCTGGTTTGTCCGTATAAACTTCTACATTGCAATACAGTTGACATTCTTCTTTGGTGGCAAAACGGTTGGGATTTCCGCCACAGCCGCCATAACTGAATTTCACACAGTCATAGATTGAAGGGTCAAAGGCAAACATTTGTATATGGGAATTGCAGGGACCAGGATCGACCATAAATTCACAGCTGGCTGAAAGGGGAAAAAATGTTATAGAAGATGCTTACAACTTTTCAACACAAATGATTGGAAAATTGGATACAAGAAAAGCCTAAATATTTGCATGAACCAACAAGTTTTGAGCTAATGTTTTAACCAAACCCTTGGGTTCCATGTTGCATAAAAACGGTCCCTTAAAACTAACGGTAATGGTAAGTCTTAAGATTGACAAGAGATATTGTCACTCTGATCCAGCTCTGCACACATCAAAGACTGAAATAGTTGAAGCAGAACAAAACTCGGTCTCTGTTTGAGCAGACAGCACTTACATATCTGACTTAGCAAAATGAATAAACGGGAAGGCGTTAGGGTTCAGTGGCGGAGAAGTTCAGTGCGAGAGTAAGAAGGCGCTCAGAATATTATGCGATGCTATCGGAAACAAGCTCACTCATACAAAAAAGATCCTTTTGGAGTCCGCTCTTAGTGAATTGGTCTGCACATGACACGTGTTTCTCTGCACTTATGATCAAACAGAATCAGAGCTTTCACTTTAAGTGTTTTTGTCTCTATTGGGAAATGTTTAAGAGAGAGACCGTGAAAGAGAGCCTTGATACATCTCTTTAGCCCAGGTTTCCCCAAAAAGAGAGCCTCTCTGTCTCTCTCTAACACACACTGATGCATTACTTCGGCAAGCATTCGGTATGATTTGCCGAGTGTGTTCGGCCCCCCGGTGCATGGCTGGGGAACACTGCTTTAGCCGCAACTAAGTACAAAAATTTTAAAGTAAAATACTTCATTTTCTCTCACCTGGCTTTGCTTGGCCATAAGTTTCAGCTAATAGGTGTAGACTTAGGAAACAGAGTAGATGCAGCAATAACATGTCTGTATTTGAGCCAATTGTATAATTTTGTTGACTTGTGCTATATTTTTGAAATATTTTTCAAGGCCCCTTCCATTTTGTCTTCTATTTGTCCCACAGGATACCCGACTCATCTATAGGTACACACCGTTCCCCAGGGTGGAATTTGAAGAACGACGCCTCAGTAATCAGTCCTCAATTCAACTACTCCCACCCCGTCTGCTTAACCTGCATGGCTATCAACTGCCCATTGTTGTGGGTGGCTCAGCACCTCGCCTAATTGTCTATCGTCGGCCAGGCGGTGATTTGGTCTATGCCGGCATGGTGGGTCATCTAATGAAGACTTTCGAACAGAAGTACAACTGTCGCTTGGTTCAGCCAATGCCACTCAATGAATCCTCTATAGCTCCCGCACAACAACTGATTGGAGCAGTACGAAATGGTAGCGTTGAGTTCGCCTTGGCTGCCACTTTACCGGAGCTGCCCTTCTCCGGCTTTACGTATCCGTTCCAGCTGCTGAGCTGGTGCTTGATGATGCCCGTAGCGGCAGAAGTACCTGCTAGCGAACTTTATGCCAAAGTATTCAGCTTACCCGCATTCTTGTTGCTTCTGTGTGCCCTGATGGTCATATCCCTTACCTTGGCATTGGCTCTGCAGCTTCATGGGTATCAAGTACAAGCTCATGAATTTCTTTTGCACGACTCCTGCCTGAGAGGTGTGCTGGGTCAGTCCTTTTGTGAGGTGTTTAGAGCTCCCGTCTTAGTGCGTGGCATCTACTTAAAGATCTGTGTTCTTGGCATACTGATCACCGCCTGGTACAATTCCTATTTCTCCACCTATGTGACCAGTGCGCCCAGGCAACCTCCGTTTGACAGCTATGAGAGCATTCTTCATTCCCAAACTAAAGTTGTGGTCTGGACACCCGAATACGATTTGCTTATCAAATACTCCCAGACAATGGATAAATACTCATCAATCTTCAAGTTTGAATCGAATTATGCTCAATTTCTGAAGCTACGAGATTCTTTTGATACGAACTATGGCTATATGATGCCCTTAGAGAAATGGGCACTCATCACCGAACAGCAAAAGGTGTTCAGCTCGCCGCTGTTCACTTTAGAAGAGGATCTATGCTTTTACCATACTATTCCTATAACCTTTGCCATATCAGAGAACTGCATTTTCCGAGAGCCCTTGGAACGCCTGATACTGGAGGTAACTACCACGGGTTTGATGGACCATTGGCGTAGTATGGCCTTAACGGAAATGATTGAGGCGGGCAAGTTGAGGCTGGTCGACTTGAGTAAGCCGAAAGGATTTCGTGCTATGCAGATGAAGGATTTGGAGTATATTTGGTTAGCTGGAGCTTGCATGATGACCCTGTCTGTGGGTGTGTTTCTGATCGAGTTGTTCTGGTACTGGAGAGAGCAATGGTGGCGAAATTTGCGCAGGGTTTTAAGAATATGAATTGATTAGCGTGAAGTTAAAGCTATGTCTTAGTTCGATTTCTATTGGAAAAGCACTGAGTTATTACAATTGTGATTATCAATCTGCACTACAATAAACGATGCGGGTATATTAACTTAAGCACCAATGCTTTATTGTTTGATACTTAATGGTTGGTATATTTTATACGATATTAGGCGTGCCTTCAGCCGTAATACAATTATTCAATTCAGAGACCTTCTCTATTTAATCTCAAACTTCAACTGTCTCCATCCGACATGGGTTGACGAAGCCGTCCAGTTTTCGCTTTGCATAATTTTATTTGCTTTCCAAAATGAGAGACTTGCCCTTATTGGCTAAATTAAGCAAGTGGCTTTTAGGAATGAGATTCAAATCAAAAGAAACAAATGAAGAGCGCTTTGAAGCAGGAGTAAAAAAGGCATCCCACAGCAACACCTCTAAGAAGCGTTTATGGAGCTCTCAGAAGTTGATGTGGAAAAGGAGTCCACGAGAGCAACGCAGGGTAAGGGCGCTTTGAATCAGTGTAAATATTATTGACTAAATAAGCGTGTTCCCAGCATTATGAAAAATTAAGTCAAAAAAAAAAAAAATAGAGGAAAGTTAACTTCGGTTAGTTCCGAAGTTTGTGTACCCTTGAAGCAGGTTTTTTCTAAATAAATCTACTTTTCGAACCCTATATAGCTACACTATATAGATGTCCGATTTCGACCAATCTTAGAGTAATCTTGGAAGCATAGAAAGCATAGAAAACCGGTAAATACAAAGAAAAACCAAAGGAAATTCCATTGGAAAAACAAAAGTGTTTTTCACTAAATCCAATATTTCCTATCACAGCTATATGCTATAATCATCCGATCTGGCCGGTTTCGAAAAATCTGCAGCGTATTTACACTGACAAAGCTCGTGCAAAATTTTACTAAGATAGCTTTCAATTTGGCGGAGAAGATTGCATTGAAACAGACTGACGGACTGACGGACAGACAGTCATGGCTATATCAACTCAGCTTGTCATGCTCTCTAGAGATTTTCGTATAAACGGTTTTATTTCGAACTGCAACTGCTTGCCTTTACATGTGAAGCGTCTGCAAAATGCCAGGCTACTAGATTAGATGACTAAAGTTGACAGATTTGAAACTGACTGCTCAGCACCAAGTACATTTCAAACGTACAGTTTTCCTTTCCTATAATCTAGTAGGCGACATTATTCTTGACACTTTACATATAAAGTCCTGACAGTTTAGTTTAAAATCCAATCGTTTATATGGAACACACCCGATTATCTGATCTTGATGAAACTTTTAGAGATTGAAGATATTTGGCACATACACTACACTGCAAGATAGGAGCTAGATATATTCAAAACTGTAGGAGTTATTCAACATTTTTTATTGTGGTGGGCGGGAGGGGGCGTGGCCAAAAAAAAAATAGCTCTTCCAGTCTCCGAGATCTAGGTGTTCATACAGCCAGACGGACAAGGCTATATCGACTCGGCTTTTGATGCTGATCGAGAATATGTATACTTTATGGGTTCGGAGACGCTCTGCCTGTTACATACATTTGCACGACTTCGGTATACACTTTTAATCGACGAGTTACGGGTATGAAAAAGGCCACTTCGTGTTAAAACACTTGAAAAAGCTCTCTTTAAGGTTTAGTGATCGCAGATTCTGAATGTTTACGTTAAATTTGAGTACGCTACTAACAGAGACACATAGTATTTTTCAGCAAGACACTTGTTCCGGACGTGCTGTCATGAGGCAGACTTAATATATGGTCGTTGGCAGCTACAAACAAGAAAGATAGTCGGAGAAAGATAGACTATAACATACTCTGTTTTTCGTCCGATCGTTCCTATGACTGCTATATGCTATAGTCATCCGATCTGCCAGGTTCCGACAAATGTGCAGCGTATTTGAACTAAAAGACTTTTTGCAAAGCTTGGTGGGGACAGCATTAAAACTGACGGAGAAGATAGAATAGAAACACACGGACGGACAGGGCTAAATCATCTCAGCTCGACATGCTGATCAAGAATATATATACTTTATGTGGTCGGAGATGCTTCCTTCTATGCGTTACAAAGATCCGGACAATTTTATAATACCCTCTGCAAGGGTATAAAAAGGCATATATATATTCTTGATCATCATCAACAGCCGAATCGATTTAGCCATTTCCATCTGTCCGTCCGTCCGTCCGTCTGTCCTACTGTCCGTATAAACAAACCGATCTCAGAGATGTCAAGAGATAGTGGTTCGGCATGTATGCGACAATTCCGCCATTTGTCTTTTTATTGCTATTGGCTCAACTTTGAAGATATGCTATTTTTTTAGAAGTTATCCAAATTTATTAGTCGATTATTCATTATTTTTCGCAAATTGATAATATTGGTAGTTAGTCACGATGGACCATAATGCCGCTGCTGGTGATGAACTATCAGCTGAGATGATTATCAAGAATCAAATTAACACCTCTAATAAATTGGTTGATAATATAGACCAGATATATTCACATCACCGAGACATTAATCGTGATTAATATATCAAAGTTGTAGCGTTAATCTACTAGAGATGAGAAAACTGACTTTTGTAAGAACCAAAGTGCTCATTGAAATATTTTAAAGTTGGTATAAGATAAAGTTCATAAAATTTTTTGTATTAACAGGGACATCCGACATCCTAAAATCTTTATTCTTCCTTTCTAAATCCTATGAAAATTGAAGGCCATTTCTGAGCTTCAACGATTTTGTCAGGCTTAACAAGCTTCAGATATTGTACCGCGTCCCAAGTTCTCGCACTTGTAGTCTCTGGGGAAAATGTTGCTTGTTTTTCTCCTACTTGTTGGAGGCTTGTTGTACATGCAACGCTAATTGACATCAGGCATGAGCCATGTCTGCGGATTCATTAGCAACCCTTTAAATGTGCAGCGGCATTAATCAGTGTCATGCAGTTGTCCCTCGCCTATTGTCATGGATTGTCCTTGGTTTATCCTTTTTATTTGTCTGTTTGACTTGACAAATTCAACCACAATTGTGGATATGTTAGTAGACATGGAAAAACAAGCGAACTTTGATTATTTGCTGCTGATGAGGAATAGGAATCAGACTGGCAATGAGAGCTTTTTGATGGACAAACTGCAAGTGCCTGTACTAAGACTGGATGAGCAAGTGACTTACTTTCTGCACAATAAGATGAGCCAAAACTTGCTGACAGTGGTTCAAATAGGTAGCACAAACTTCGGGGAGTCGAAGGCTTTGTTAAATGCTTTGGCAGCGAATCTAAGGCATATGACCACCACAAGAGTGTTATTCCAGTTGCTGATAGTTGGTGCGAATAAAACTTTGCTGCATAATTTGTTCACTTCTTGCTGGAAGTTGAAAATCTTAAATGCATTGGCAGTGTTTATGGATTTTGAGGTAAGTTCATAATTTTTTTTTCAAAAATGAAATTTTATGAACAAGCTGAACCTTTCTAGACGACCAACATGATCTATGGCTATACACATTTCCCCATATATCAATTGGAGCAGCGGCTGTATGAACCTAGCTCAACCCTTGCCATCTTTCCCGAACGTCTGAAGAATCTGCAGGGCTACAACCTAACTGTTATCTTAGGAGGCACCTCACCCCGGATAATTGCTTACTACAACAAGCGGGGAGAGGTGGTGTACGAAGGAACGGTGGGTCATTTTATGGGTGCTTTTCAGCAAATGTACAATTGCCGTTTCGTACAGCCGTATTCAGACAAGCCCAAATCTTTTGCTCCTTCCACACAGACAGTGGCTGCAGTACGCAATCAAACCGTGGAGATTTCCATGTCCTTGACCTTTCCCACTATACCGCCATACGGTTTCTCGTATCCCTTCGAGCAGATGAGCTGGTGTCTGATGCTGCCCGTCGAGGCGGATGTACCCACACCGGAGTTTTACACAAATGTTTTTGAGTTGCAGGCTTTTTTGCTTACTCTATGCACACTAATCCTCATCTCCATACTCTTGGCCAGCTCCTTAAAACTGCATGGCTATCCAGTGTACGTGTATGAGTTTCTGTTGCATGACTCCTGCCTAAGAGGAGTACTGGGTCAGTCTTTCTGTGAAGTATTTCGTGCACCGGTCTTAGTGCGCGGCATCTACTTAAAAATCTGTGTTCTGGGCATACTCATCACTGTCTGGTATAACTCCTATTTCTCGACCTATGTGACCAGTGCACCCAAACGCTTGCCCTATCGCAGCTACGATGATGTCCTGGCCTCCGGCAAAAAGGTGGTAGCCTGGAAGCCAGAATATAACGAATTGTTGGGACGTCTGCAACAGTTTCGTAAATATGAGCCCATGTTTCAGGTCGAACCGGATTTCAATCGCTATATCGAAAGGCGTGACTCGTTCAATACGGAATTTGGCTACATGATGACAACCACCAAATGGGTGATAGTTAATGAACAGCAAAGGGTCTTTAGCAAGCCACTTTTTCGAATGCGTGAGGATTTCTGCTTCTTTAATAATGTGCCTTTTGGTTTCCCGATTCACGAGAATTCTATATACATGGAACCCATTAAGAAACTGATTTTGCAGCTAGATGCCAGCGGTTTAAGTTCACACTGGAAGGCCATGGGCTTTACAGAACTGATAAAATCGGGTGAATTGAGTTTTCTAGATCTCAGTCCAAACAGGGAGTTTCGGGCCATGCAATTAATGGATTTGCAGTATATTTGGTACGGATATGCTTTCATGATCATATTTTCCACTCTGGTATGGGCCATGGAACTGATTTGGTATCAGTTGAAGCGAAGACGTGTTTACTCACGTGTATATTAGCTGTGTCATATTCAAAGCAGTTCCGATGTATTAAATTAATGTAACTTTTAAGTTCGAGAGCTGACCAACATTAAGGTTCAGTTGGCTTCAAAAACCATATCATGAATCGATCAGGTGCTGTGAACCAATGAGCCTATGGTTTTTGTATTATAATCAAATATTAAGCACTATTTTATTTGGTTTAAAGATACAAGCTTAGTATGGTATCATACATACTCAACATAGTTAACTTTTAATTGAAAATTGTTGAATTAAATATAATAAAAATTGGCGAGAGCCTGCCAAATGAGCCGCCTTTGCTTCAAGTAATACAGGTTTTACAAGCATTTTAAAGTTTTAAAGATATTTGGTAAAACAAGTGCTCCCCAGTTTTTCACGCTAGAGTTATTAAGCTTCGCTGTTGTCTGCCTTAGAAAAAATATTGGAAGGAATCGCCATTTAGTACCCATTTAGCAGCGAAATACATTCCCTTATCTCCAGAGAATGCCTGCCGAAGTGAAGCCTTCCGAATTCAGCTAGAACTGGGCACCGAGAGAAGGTTGAACAGTTCGCATTGGTTATAAGTTCTTGAGCTATAAAGAGTCTAATTTAGATTAAGTTCAAGGTGTTGTGTTCGTGCCTTAGGTAACATTGAAGTTATTGACCCGTCAAACAGTACATGGAAATGACTTTTATAACACATACTTTGCGCTAGCGCACATACTACCTCAGGACTTTGACCCGCTCCACAGTGGGCAATTGCGCTAATCTAGCGTAACTGAATAAATAACTGAAAAACAAGTACGAAAGTCAGCCTAGCCCGACTATAGTCAACTTTGTATCAACGAAAGTGCATGTTCAGTATACATTTTGATGCTGCAGTAGTAGCTGAAAGCTGCGCTGCTACTGCGCTGCAGAAGCGAACATTCTTATTCTCATAACTTAACTATCGTTCATCCGATCTTTAGCAATCCATTGACGGATCGATAAATAATCCTGATTACTAAATATGTCAAAAAAGACCCAACCTTGTTGCTTCTATTATGTAGTGGCAGTTGGGTGGTCAGGCACATTCACACACACACACACTAGAGTACTGTATCGAGTACTGAGTATTAAATGAAGAGTATCGAGTACTTGGTACTCAGTGTCAAATACTGAGTATCGAGTTCTTATTATCGAGTATTTGGTAACGAGTACTTAGAATCTAGTACTGAGTGTAGAATACTTAGTATCGAATTCTTAGTATCGAAAACATAGAATAGAGTACTCAGTATCGACCTCTTAAATTCGAGTACTGAGTATTGAATACTCAGAATCGAATACTGCGTATCGAGTACTTAGTATAGAGTACTTAGTATTCAGCACTTACAATAGAGTACTGAGTATCGAATACTGAGTATTAAGTACTTGGTATCGGAGTTCTTATTATCGAGTACTTAGTATCTGGTACTTAGTAATAAGTATCGAGTATTGAGCATCGAGTACTTAGAATCGAGTACTTAAAGTCGAGTACTGAGTATCGAATACTGATTATCGAGTATTTAGCATAGAGTATTAAGTATCGAATACTTAGTATCGAATACTTTGAATCGAATACTGAGTATCGACTTCTTAATTTCGAGTTCTGAGTATCGAATACTCAGAATCGAATACTTCGTATCGAGTACTTAGTATAGAGTACTTAGTATTCAGCACTTACAATCGAGTACTGAGTATCGAATACTGAGTATTGAGAACTTGGTATCGGAGTTCTTATTATCGAGTACTTAGTATCTGGTACTTAGTAATAAGTATCGAGTATTAGGTATCGAGTACTTAGAATCAAGTACTTAAAGTCGAGTACTGAGTATCGAATACTGATTATCGAGTAATTAGCATAGAGTATTAAGTATCGAAGTATTCCTCTTGCTGTTGGCGCCAGCATTGCAGTAATTAGCCAAGAAAAGCTTCTCAAAACTGCCGTTCGGATTCGGCGTTAAACTATAGGTCCCTTTCTCTTGTGCTAAAACAAGAAGCGCACAAGCCAAGAGATTGAGAGAGGCTCGGCTTAGGCCCCTTGGGGCTGTGTCATCTTGACAAGCCAATTTTACTTTTTACTTTACTAAGTATCGAAATCTTAGAATCGAGTACTGAGTTTCGAATACTGTGTACGACCACTTGGTATCGCATCGAGTTTGTCGTATCGAGAACTTAATATGGAGCTCTATTCTGGATTACTGAGAAAGGCCCCATAAATGTTAGCCACACTCACACCTTATTTATCCATTTATTTATTAATAAGAAGTCGACTTATCAACTAAAAAAGCCTAGCAAAGAAAGTCTACCACAATTACAAGATGTTCTAATAACGACTCTGACTCGGTGGGAGAATTTTATTTGCCTGTCCGGCCAGCTATGCCCCGATTCACAGCCAGTTGTAGTCAGAGAAGTTATTCGAGCTAACAAATACATTAACAAGATCTATAGATCGTGAAGAGGAAGAAAAAAAAACACTTAAGATAATAAATAATAACAAGGAAGAAAAATCTTAGCCTCTGCTTAGGCATAAAAAAAAAATGTAGAACTATTGTTTAAAATTTAAACAAAAAACAAAGAAAGTTTGATTAATACAATAAAATGAAATAAAAGAATAACCGAAAAGTCTCTGACCCGGTGGGGGAGATTTACCAGCCAATCCCACCAGGGCATGCTAGTTGGCCTGGATAGGGACGTTTTTAAGGAGAAGAGAGACAGATAAATTTAAAAACAAAAATTTTTTTGGGTTTGTAAAAAATAATAAAAAAGAAAGTTAAGGCGACGTAAGAGTTCAGAAGAATCTACATCACCAATAATTAACTTATGAAGTAAAGAAACACCTAAGACTGTTCTCCGGTTAACTAGCGAGGGAAGATCGATAAGTAAGAGTCTGCTGGAATACGATGGCAGACGAAGGTTAGGATCCCAATTTAAGCCACGAAGGGCAAAAAGCAAGAATTGATTCAATACGATCAATAAGCTTTTTATGTTGCGGACACCATACGGACGAGCAGTATTCAAACGTGGGACGAACTAGAGCAGTATAAAGAAGTTTTGTGGTGTAGGGATCATGACATTCCTTCGACCAACGATTAATTAATCCAAGTACACTATTTGCCTTATTAACGATAGTGGAGATATGATTATCGAAACTCAGTTTGGGGTCAAAAATAATTCCAAGATCAACGACATCCGATATACGTTGCAAGGGTTCTTTACCAATCGTGTAGGAAACCAGCAAAGGTTTGCAACGATGGAAAGTCATAAACATACACATGGAGCAATTAAGGTCTAAATGATTAACCAAGCACTAAGCCCGCAAAGAGTTAAGGTCATCTTGCAATCCAAAATATTTTATGCAATTTGCAAACGGTTCCGATTCTAAATTGCGAAAATAAAAATATTAATACTTGGTCTGTAGAACCCTTAATCGTGGTGTCTTTGTAATTGCGGGTATTCGTGAGACATCTAACAAATGAAAACTTTGTGAACAAAAATTCAACTTTACAAAGCCCTTCCAAATTTTATTTAGATTTGCTCAGGCTGCGACTTTTTGCACCTTGAAGAGCAGCGATGTTCCTCCATAGCCCAGGCAATCGGCTATTTACACGCACACGAGCCGACCGCGTGCCGAAATCGGGCGTATGAGCGTAAGCACAGCTCTCTTTGCCTTCATTCGCTGCCCAGCCGTCGTTGAGGGCAGTTCAAAGCTGGGCTGTGTCGCTTTGATATCGCACACATATACACTGTCATATTTTGGCCTCGCTCTTCTTGAACATCGCGGTGTATAGCCATCGATTCCGCTTCCGATTCACTTTGCCCTAATTTTGACTTCAATGTGGCGGGATAACTAAGAACAAAGTGATTGTGACTTGATTATCTCAGTGGTTGTTTTAATAAATAAATATCATGCCGTTACAAATAAAGTCTATAATCTGTTCAAAAACTTGCGATGAATCTCCAAACAGTAAAATTATATGCTCGGCTAATTTGTAACAAACTTATCTTTAAAAACTTTCCATAAACACTTCCTAATGACCATTAGATACTGTAACAACAAACAGGATTTTTATGTTAAAGCTGATTAGAAAATGATTAGAGTTTACAAGGTATAGAAATTACTTTACATTACTTATCTTCATAAAGAGCTTCGCTCGCACCTGTTGTACCACGACTTCCACTCTTTTTGAGTGTATAAATAAAGAAAGCAAAAGAAAAATATATATAATGACTTTGCTTTCCTTTCCCTATCAGGTCCTGCTTCATCCATGTTTAAATATTTACTCTACGAATCGTTGGCTCAAAGTTCAACATCAAAAGCAATTAAGACGCGTGCTTGTTGCAGCTTCCACTTCAGCGGCACCAGCAACTGCAACAGCAACAGGCTCCCCCAAGGTGCCACGACAGCGGCTCGGCTGTCGAAGATGTTAGCCACCTGTGCAGCGGCAACTGGCGCCTCTTGAAATTCCCTAATCGACATGTTTCGATCTCAAATGACTTGCCGACTCGACTCCAAAGTTGCAGCGAGTGAAAAATTTTCTCTAATCTGCACTGATGGCTGCTGGCGGTTGGCGCATGCGTGCCGCATTTGGATCCGCCTGGCCGCGCCGCCCCGCCAAATGATGCTGCTGCCGCTTCTGCTGCTGCTCACTTTGATTTTGACTGACAAGTGCCGCCTGGTTGGATCGTGTTGTTGACATGCGCAGCTGCATGCGCTTCCTTTATGGGAGAAAATAATTTCTATGCACCGCAGTAGCCAGAGCCAACTCGCAATTAACCCAAAAGGTTGCACACATTTTGTTTGTCAATAAAACGGTTGGTTTTCAAATTCTTTATTTTTGATTTTGTTTAATGTTTGCAATGCTTAGACTAATTATTATAAACTTATTTGCAAATGGGCATGTGTGTGGGTGTGTGTGTGCATAAATAATAACTAACAAACATTTTTACTAAGAATTTCGAATGTGCCTTACGTTTACCTTGCGTTATGTACATAAACTAAATTCAAGTTCAATAAATTAGAAAATACTCGTATTGCAAAACTCTAAAACTGATAACAAATCATTTGATTGATAACATAACCCAAACACCATAGAAGAGATTTTCATTTTAAGACTATCACAAATTAATTGGCAGCTTAAGTTGGAACTAATTACAGCTAGTTAATTACTTAACTAGTTTGTTTTACTTAGCCTATGCTTAGCAGTTTTCTTTTCTTTTTCTATACAAACGAGAGGGGGGAACTTAGAATTAGGCAGACAATCAGCGTATGCGGTTATCCTTTACAAAAAAAATAATGGCAAGTGCAATTAGTTGCATTTAGTAGAAAAAACAACTCGTGGAATATGATTTCAATAGAATTATTTGTATAGTTGCGCATTTTAGTAAGCCACAAAAAGATCGACGAACACTTGAGTCGCTAAATGGACGGAATCACTGAATAAGAATGGACCTACTTTTCCCACGTTTCGGCAGTATTTGTTAAAGAATCTCGATAGAGGGTTTCAGTTAGATTTGGTTGATCACTTTGACTTATTTGAGTATTTTATATTCAGTTCAAAAATGTCTAAAAATTATCAAGTTTCTTGCAAGTTGAATACTTTGAGATATATTACCCGCACAGTGAAATATTTTTTTTAAGCTAAAGTTTATGTTTAGTCAGAAATTGTGTTGTGTTTTAAAAGGTTTACCTATTTTATTTTTAAAATAAAGACCAAATATTTGGGCAAGTCCTTGAATTGAGATACCTAAACCCTTGATAATTTCTTCTAGCTTTAATGTTGTCTGCAAAAAACCCTTTCAGTTCTGTTACGGAACTGTTTGCCAATGATTCCGACTTTTGGTATGCGTTAATATCATGGAATGGTTGACTTACAAACTACTTGTCGAAACAGCGTAGTGCATCAGAAGCATTCATATTCAGAGTATATTATAGTCGGGCTTGAACGATTTTCTTACTTATTTGTTTTCATTTTAAGAAAACTGTCACTGAAAGTCACAAAAATATGTGAATGATTTGTAATCAGAAGCGTTGAATTGAACGAGTGATACAGTTTCCGAACCGCTGGTTCGGTTCATTCCATGGTTTTTAAAGCTAGCAAGCGGTTTCGGTTCGGTTCAGTGGTTCACTCTTAGTTTTTTATATATTTTATGAAAGCGTGTAAATGGGACTTTTCCTAGAAATGATTGGAATAGCCTTACAATCCTGAAATGAATGTACCAAATTCATGATGTCAAATTTGAAGGCATCTTTGTACCTCGAAATCAGTGCATTTTCGGCAAGAAAGAACAAGCACCTTGCTCCTTGCCAGTGTTTAAATTGCTTCAGTCGAAGCAGAAAAAGTCGCAAATTTTTTACTTTTTCCAGCATGAACTTTTTTCAACTGTTTAATATGAATTGTTGCTATTACCTTTGCTTCTGAGAAAAATCACAAACTGATTTCTGACAAAAAGCAAAGAGCGCCAGAAGTTGTCGGTTAACGTTTTCTTGTCAATTTGCTTTTCCGAGCTGCTGCTTCAGGTCCGCGACGCCATTTGGAGCAGCAGCAAGCGCTCTGCTTTCGCTCGTCTCTGTTTTTGATTTTTTTCGACACACAACTATATTTTAAGTGTTTGTGCGTACGCACCACTCCGCGCTCACTTAATGCTACGGAGTTGTTGTTGGAACCAAATTTAATGTTGACGGTGCTGAACGAGAAGACGAGCAACTTATCGAGCTTGTGCGGCGCTGGTGACCTGACGCAGCAGCTCCGACTTGCTCTGTTGATCGCAAGCAGCGAAAAGCAAAATGACAAGGAAACGTTAACCGACAACTTTGCTCTTTGCTCTTTGCTTTTGTGCTTGCCGAGAGCGAATCATGATTTTTGTAGCAGCAGCAGCAAAGCGGAAATTAAACTTATTGCAGTTTTTTAAACACTGCTCCATGCAAACTCTATGTGTCTTACGAGAAAAACTCTTCTGGATAAGATTGAACTAAGGTAAAGAAGTGTTACGGAATACTTAATGAATTGCACCGCAGAGAACGACAAATCAATTAGAAACATTTAAGAAAAGAATGCAGGTACTATAAGGTACATAATATTTATTAAGAGGTCGATGGGAAATTATAGAAGATTTGTTAACAAGTCGTCCTTAAAGTCTACATCGATCCGGCATCGCTAAAGATCAAATCTGTCTATCAGTGGTCTATCTTGCAGATGGTCGAATGGAGAAAATTAATTTAAACGTAAATTATATAAAAATTAACAAGTATCAGTTTCGAAAAGTTATAGCTTTACGTTTTAAAACTCGTCAGAGAACTAAACCGACCCGTTTAGCTTAGCGATTTTGGGTTCAATTCTTCATTTACAAAAAGAACCCGTCTCGGATCCCTGTTTTGTTAAGTCAACTTGCTCGGTACGGCTTGCATCCCTGTTTTTGAATAAGCTGGTATGACTCCAATTATCTGAGCTATTGCAAAAAGTCTGTACCAACATTAATTGGTGCTTTTGGGCTTTGCCAGAAGCCAACAACGTCTAAGTTTGCAACGCTTGGACACGATTTAACAGCCCTGAACACTGAACTGGGATATCTTATCCCAACCGTTTTATTCACCAAGCATTGATCCTTCTTTCTTCCACTTGTTCCTATTTTTTTTCAACAAGGACTTCAGTTAAGCCTGATGTTTTAAAAAAAAAAAAGAAATTCCTTTTACAAAAAAAAACACAAATATAAACGATCCTAAATAACATAAATGAAAAATTATTGGATTGATATATCCATAAAGAATCAAAAATAACATTCAATAAATCTAAGTAAGTTTTCCCAATCAGAATGCTCAGCTGAGTTTTGAAACATAGACTTAAAAAGATTATTAATTTTTTTGTTTGTATATATAACTTTCTTATAACTCGACCCATCGGGATAGCCTTTGGCAGTTCGATAAGTAGTCCTGATTACTAAATATGTTCCAAAAGGTACGATCCTTCTATCTTTAAAACTGTGGGAGATAAAACGTTTTTTCCAATTTGTGGGGGCGGAAGGGGGCGTGGCCAAAACTGAAAATAAACTTGATCTGCCTGCAAGTATAAGAAACATATGTCCCATACATATCAAGTCTCTATCTCTTACCATTTCTGAGATCTGTTTGATCATACGGACGGACAGACTGACAGACGGCTATATCGACTCGGCTGTTGATGCTGATCAAGAATATACATACTTTATAGGGTCGGAGATGCTTCCTTTTGCCTGTTTCATACTTTTGCACAAACCTAATATACTCTGTGTACCTCTGGTATAAATAGAATAAAAATTTGTCATGTTTATAGCTATTTCTATGACACTGATCCACTTTATAATTTGACAAAACAAAAATTTAAAAATGTGGGCACAGCAAATAATTATTAAACATTTTAACTCAGGATGTGGGATGTAAGATGTTTGATGTGCTCAGTGTAAATTGACTATAAAACGTTAGTGAAAGTCCAAATTTTTATCATTAAAGTTCACTTGTCAGCAACTCAGAATTTCTGTAGTAATTTTAAACAAATTCCAAACGTAACTGATTCGTGAACCATGACGAATATCTTGACTTTAACCATGACGAATATCTTGACTTTAACTAACGTCTTAACATTGACAGTCTATTTATAAAGTTTAGGGGTGCGTTCATATAAAGATACCATATTGTTATGTCCCCTTATATTGTTGTTGGCATACCAAGACGACCGTCGGATAATTAATTGCGTAGGGACAAGTTGGCCATAGATTGACCTTCTCTGATGTGAATAATAAATAGAATATAAATAGTCTTGTAGAATAAAGACAACTGCAAATGCGAAATCACTGGATGCACTATAATGAAACGGAGTCTGACCAAGGTAAACTTTGTTAACATCGTGGTCAAACCAATATTAGTATAGAGCAAGCTACAATGTATATGAATCTGACGAATCGATTAGTTACTTGATATTTTTTAGTAAGCAAAATTTCTTAGTCCTTAAGCCGCGTACTCAGAAAGACAACCAATTAATTTTGTGTAATTACTTCATATAGGTAGAATCACTTTGGCTGGGTGGCTCAGCGGCTACAGTGCGCGACCGCTGTGCTTGAGGTCGTGGGTTTGATCCCGCCTCGGAACATCTAATGAAAAAGTTTTTTTTCTTTGAATAAAACTTTACACCCGGCCACACCTCTTTGCTGTTGGCGCCAGCATTGCAGTAATTAGCCATGAAAAGCTTCTCAAACGGATTAGAATTAGAAGCGCAGAAGCCAAGAGATTGAGAGAGGCTCGGCTTTGGCCCTTTGGGGCTGTGTCATCTTGACAAGCTAATTATACTCTGTACCAAAGGTACATAGATAGAGTATAATAAGTTTGTGCAAAAGCTATGTCCGTCTGTCTGTCCGTATGAACGCACAGATCTCAGAAATGGTAAGAGATAGAGGTTTGACATGTATGGGACTTATGCTTCTTATACTTGCAAGCAGATCAAGTTTATTTTTAATTTTTGCCACGCCCCTCCCGCCCCCGCAAATTGAAAAATACGTCATATCTCCCACAGTTTTATAGATTGAAGGTTCGTTCCTTCTGGACACATATAGTAATTAGGATAAAAAAAAAAAATATGTGGGATGGGTATTTCAATTCAATTTTGCGATTTTCAAGTGTTCGTAAACTTTGTAGTTGGCTGGGCTTCTTATAATAACTAGTTCTCATTCTTAAATGTTTTGTTTTTTCTTTTATATACACTAAATAAACAAAATTAAGCTAATTTGGGCAATGCAACTAACTAGAAGACATACAAAATACTTTTAATTTACAGGAAACACGCATCGGTTAAACTTAATCATTGACAAATGAGTTTGAGTATTTCAATATGATTGTCTTTTCTATTTTTTTGTTTGTTGCAAGGAAGCGTTTGGCCTCATTTTGATATCACCACGCGTAAGATTTGCTTCATTAGCTTCGTAAGATTATGTGGAACAGGTTCTAGTTTAGCTTGAAAATTAACAAAATTTGGCACATTTAAAATTAAAATTTGTGTGTTAAATGTACAATTAGTTGAGTATTTTTATTTGGAAGTGTTTGGGTGTGTGTGTGTGTAAGATATAGGAATTGCACAGAAAGCTGAAATAGGAATTCTTCAATGATAAATTCGAGCGGAATGGTTTCGTAGGCCACCCAAGGAGTATTTTGAGTAGTAATCATAGGTTGTAGTTGTAGTTAGTGTGTTTGTTTTTGTTGTGTTGTGAGTAAGGAACAAGAAATAGTTTGTGATTCGCGGGAGACTTCCACCTACGACTACCGATTGGTGAGCAGTACATTAGCTGCCGGCAGTACACCGACTCCTCCGGGTGGAGTATTCGGGTTGCTTAACATGACGGGCAGCTGGGGTGGTCCCACACTCAGCTGACGCTGCTGGGGTGTAGCTGAAGCTGCCGCTACCGCTGTCGCTCCTCCTCCTCCTCCTGCGCGCTGCTGTTTGCTCGTGCTGCCCTTGATCATGTTGCCATTATTCTTTTGGGTCATGTGCGTCTGATAGTGCTTGGCCAGGTGGGCTTTTTGTCGGAAACTTTTGCCACACAGCGAACAGGCAAAGGGCTTCTCACCTGTGTGTGTGCGTATGTGCACATTGACCGAGTATTTGTCCTTGAAACCCTTGGAGCATATGGAGCAATAGTGTAGGGAACGCTCTTTGCGTTGTCCCCCGGTGGAGCTGCTGCTGCCTGAGTTGGCGGGTGGACTGTTGCTGGTGCTACTGGCACTGCCGCTGGAGGATGAACTGCCGCCGCCCCCGCCTCCACCACTGGCCAGGACCACACCTAGGACGTTGCTGTTGCTGACCGAACTACCGTTATTACTGCTGTTGTTGTTGACCGTGCTGGAATTGTTGTTGTTGTTCGCACTGCTGCTACTGCTCCGCTTGTAGGCCTTTTTGGGCTTGGATACTCCACTTAGTCGCGCACTACTGCCGCTGGTGGGGGAAGTGGAGGTGGACACCTCCGGTTTGAGAGGCTGCGGTGGCTGCAGTTGATTTGTACCTGCCGGACTGGGCGAGATTTGCATCATCACCTCATTGGCACTGCTATAGTCCCCGCTCACAGGCGTTGGGGTCGATGTTCCCGCCGTACAAAACTGCTGCACCTCATTGGCTATCCGCTTAATCTTCTCGAAGTCATCACTGAAGGCATTCTCCAGCGTTAGGAACATGTCATCCACAATGATGCTGGCATTGCCATTGTGCGACTGCTGCTGACCCAGATGACCGGCCGCACTCATCGCCTGAGCATCTTCAAACATTTGGGCTGCACTTAGGGTGGAGTCAGCAAATCCCAAGGCATCGGCGGCATCATCGGGTGTAAAGAGCAGACGACGCATATCTTCATCCTTGACCACCGGCATGGTGAGGCCATTGGGCATACTCAAACCTTTGGCATAGCCCTTGCCCTGCAATGCACTGCGTAGGAGAGATTCGGCCGTGCTCTGCTCCGTGTCCGCATTGTGATCGGCCATGTGCCAGTCATTGTTGTTGTTTTGGAACTGTGCCAACTGTTGGCCCAAATCGTTGCCACCCGCTAGGGAAATGGCCGTGACCAAGGACGGCAGCGGTTGTTGAACAGAGCCCTGTCCCTGGGAAATACTGGCGTCTGCTGCTCCTCCTCCGCCCGTTCCATTCACAATTACATCTTTGCCATCCGTGCTAAAGCCGCTGTCATCGTAGGGATACTCCGACTTGATGTACCCCGGAAAGCTGCCCAGCAAACTGTCCAAGTCCAGGGCACTAGGTAACTGCTCCGTCTCCGGGCGCTTTAGCCAAGGCTCGCCTCCATTTAATACTGTCAGGGTATAGATCTGGCCATCGGTGGTGTCCAGGCTACTGATGGTGTCGCTACTGCTGCCCGCCGCACTCGAGGCAGCCGAGGAACTGCTGGTATTGGGATTGGGTTGATGCTGCTGCGACTGCTGCTGTTGATGCTGGTGATGAGGCGACGTAGGAGAGGGCTGATTGGTGGCACTGGCTCCACCGCTACCCGCGCTGGCTGTGATCGGCTGCTGTTGCCAGCAATAGCGGTCCAGGTCCTCGAAGATGGAGCTAGAGTCTAGGCGGCTGGTGTCTTTGTCCTGGTGCCAGAACTGCGGGGGAGTAAAACAAAAGCACGTGGCCAGGACGGGTAAGGATACGGTGCATATTATCAGGGTACGGAAACTTACCTCATAGCCTTGTAATGTGGGATCACCGTTATTGCTGCTGCTGGCATTACCATTGCGATTGCCCACCGGTATGGTGCCACCTCCGCCGCCATCATGTATCATACTACTACTGGTTCTCGCCCCTCCGCACAGAGCCTGCTGCGCGGCTTGGGTTGAGACTGATGGCGGCTGGTGCACCACTTGACCGTGGTTGTGACTATGCTGGTGTGGGTGTGACTGATGCTGTTGGTGCTGCTGCTGATGATGGTGGTGCTGATGCAGACTCACGCCCACATCAACACCCACTCCCACACCCACACCGATGCCTATGCCCATATCAGGTCCTGTGACAAAATCAAAAAAATCCGTCTTCGAGAGATCCTCGGCACGAAAGGATTCACTTATATCCATGCCAGCCGATGCAGACATATCGTCCGTGCCAATCATTTGTTGTGTGTGAAGCGCCAGAGCAGCGCTTAAACTGATTTCAGTCTTGGGCAAGATTAAGAGCTTTCCAGGGGGGTCAAAACTGTGGAGGAAATATGAAGAAAGAGAATTTTGTAATGACTGTAAAACATGTTAGTTACTTGTACTAGATTCAAGTCTGGCATTCTTTCTCATGCTCTAACTTGCCTACTTTAAGTGCTTTCCTCTTCCTACTTTAAGTGCGACTTGAATCGATGTGATCCCATTTGATAAGTTATGTATTTCAACACTGCAAAACGAGAATTATAAGATTTGCTCCTTACCAGGCAATTATGATTTGAGAAAACAAAGCAAGTTGAAGACTGTACCGTAGAGCTGCAAGACTATCGATAGTACCTTCGAGGTATCGAATATTTAGTTTCGTGTATAACTATCGATAGTGGCCCTCCATTAGTGGTATTTCTGAAAGTGATTTGCTCTCGATTTTGATTCGCTTTGGATTTCGTGCATCAGATGCTCACGACAGCTCCAAACAAAATGTGCAGTGTGCCCAGAAAAAGTTAGGAAAGTAGTTGATTTCACGAAATCAACTTCGAGGCTGAATTTGATTTCATTTTAGTGTGACCATTTTCTTGCACCCCGCGCTCGGCGGCTGTTTAAGTTCTGCTGTTACTTGAATGTGAAAAAAGTTGTAAGTTTTTTCGCATTTAAAATTTGAGTAATTAAATGAATTATTATTATTTATTTATTGTTTGCAGCGGCCTAGATTGAAAGGAGTTATCAGTGCTCGAGTTCTCAGAACGTGAGCTTGACCTAGGCAAATATTTTCGGGATTACTTATTTCCATAATTCTCCTTAAATACTTCTACAATATTGCCTATCTAAAATCTACTGAATGGCATAAGTAACTTCGAATGACTATAATCAAATGCATAATTAATTGAATTAAACTTTGTAAAGTTCTAAACATTCTAGTCTACATATTCTGCCCACAAACTTACATAGAAAACTAAAACTTATTTCATAGAAAATTGTTATATGTTCAAATTTTTCAAAGTGTAATTTTTAAATATTTCTAATATAAATTTAACTCTTAGTCTAGCCTAAAGATAACTTAAATATGAAATTGGGTTGCCATTTAATTTTTCCAATAACTCTAACCGCTTGGGCATTAAATTGACAAAGTTTTGTAAGTAGCTCAGGTCCTTAACTGGACTTTGTGTATAAAAGCTTTATGGAAGCAGAAAATATCCATTTGTCACCACAAAACTCTTCAGAAACTCCACACAGCCAGGCCCACTATTTGTACTATAAACACAAAACAAATTTTCGATTTGCCTTAACCACTTAAGGCAGGCCATGCCATAAGAGAACCACCATCAAGACTGCGCTTCTAGCAAGTGTGTCGGGGATATCGCATATCTCTCCAATTTTTAAGATGTCCATCTGGCCCATGCAGGTTTTTCATATTATTTATGACTGTTTTGAATTCTTCGTCCCAAAGTTTGTACTGTTCGTAAAAGGCCAGGGCAATTTTGTGATGTTACTTGAGGCGCGGTTTAAGTACCTTGTACTGATACTGAAGATGGAACTACTCTCGTCAAATTTGGCAGAGTTAGCTCCTCCTTTATTTGAGCGCAACTCATCATTTCATTAGCGGCTAAAGACCTTATATGCCTCTTGATGCGCTAAATTTTGGCGGACTTTGCAAAAAGATGGCGGTTTGCTTAACCTGCGGTAACACCAACTCTTATACCGGCTTCATGCATTAGTTTAATTTTTTCTGCTCTCCATGAGAGAGTTCTTATTCACGGCTGAAATCACGTCTAAAATCACGGCTAAAATAAAAGTTGATCACTTCAAATACCCTGGGTTGTAATATTGCTTATAAGTTATCAAAATATCACAAATATCAATTTTCTATAAGAAGCCTGACTTGGCAAAACGACATAAAGAAGGCGAGAATAAATAGTTCAGTATTCTTAAATTAATTAAGATTATTAGATTAAGAAGCCTTGCCTGTTGAACCCGTCATAAATTTCTCAAATGCTTAGGGAAGTTCGATATTTCCCTGTAATTCTTAATTTATCGTTTTATGGAACTTATCAAACACTCTGCACATATATCAATTTGACTGACCTAAGTTAAATTTGTGTTTTTTTAAAGCAGGAAAAGAAACTTCCGAGTTAATAGATAGGTAGAGTTTATTCACTGAGGACACAAACGGCAAAGCATAGTGAATACTTCTACGTTTCGGAGATAGGGGATAAAGTTTCGGGTTAGTTTATTAGGAATATGGAGATTAATTTGTCTCATCAATTCAGATGAGTCGGATGAGTTCAATTAAGCTATGTTTACAGATTACCCCAAGCATTAAAAGAAGTCTACTAGGTTACGATGATAAACTGACCTCGTGACTCCAGGTTGAACTACAGAGAGAAAACAATTAGAATTGCTTTTGTGCAGATGGGTCGAATTTTTCGGAGACCACGAAACGAACGGACAAGGGAAGTTTAAATAGTCTTGGTCGTATAGGGATTGTCAAAAACACGTGGCAGTTACTTGAGAACCAAATTTAAGTTGATGATCAAGAATAATCTCTAGATCATTTACTTCATTGCTGTAGTGCCACCTTATCTAGCACCTAAGCAATTCATAGGCTTACAATTCGAGCTGTTAAAATTCAGGTGATTAGCCTCACACCATGACTGAAATGTATCCAAGTCATCTAGCAATTTATAACGAGGAACCAGTTTCACATTAAGAGATATTCAGATTAAGATGTCTTGTCAGTCAAAAATTACTCAAAAGCTTTGGAAAGTTTGAAATTTTTCTGTAATTCTTAACGTCGGAACTATTTTCTTTCTGATGGAGGGGAATAACAACAGATTTTTTCATAACAAAGGGAAGTAGGAGGACGAATCCACAGGTAATTCAAATAATTCATGAATAGGCATTAGCGCAGTAACTAACTAAATACATTATCAGGTACTCCAACAGGGTTGACTGAGTTAAGAACGAAATGCAGCGATGTTCGAGTGTATAAGCGGACTAAAATTTAGTTAGACTTATTTTATTGATAGGGAAATGTTGATTTGCAAAGTACCTTGCATATTTGAAGAATATAATTTGTCCTTCAAAAATGACTTATAGCAAAGAGTCTGCTTCAAAAATTTTATTGCACAACATTGTGTCTACGTTAAATATACATTTAACTATCCGAAAATTGAGCATAATGTGTACATTTTTGAACCGAATTGGCCAATTCAGGTTTGGCCACAATTTAAAATGTTGATCATGAATTAACACATTGTCCACATGCATACACTGCGTATACGCAACATAGCGGAACGCCCCATCGATTATCTCGATAAGTATGATTATAATTTTTTCAAGTCAACCGACCGCCACTTTCCCATTGATGGCTCCATTTTAGCCAATCGAGCAGTGCAATTTTTGATTGCGCTACGTGAATAAACGCGTGCTGTGCCCCGTAAGTTGAACGCGTCCGCGCCTACAGGTTTTCAAGGCATTGTCGCCAGTTGGCTTCTTTCTTTTATGAAATTTCGCTTCAATTGTGGAATTATTTTAATTGATTGACTGAGAAGAAGCGGGAGAACAGGTTTTAATGCGGACTATGGCCTATTGGTAATTGAAACTTGTTAGTGAAGACATTAAAAAATCGTTTAGCACGGTATTTGGGTTAAAAATGCGTGGAAAATCGTGCAACAAAAGCCACAAAAGCCAGCAAAATGTCAGCGACCAGTAGAAGCTGAAGAAGCGGCTCAAGCGTCGAAGCGTGTGATTTTTACAAAGAGGAGAAAAATTGTGTAACCGCAACATAAAAATTCCTGCACATAAACTAATCTCGGCAGCTTTTGACTACCGCATTCGAGTTTTCAGTTTTTCCTTTGACGCCCGCAACAAAGAAATTGTGCCGAAATTTTCATAATTTTCGTGGAAATTTGCATGTTTGGACAAATTTGCACCGCATGATAAATCAGCACGCCAAGAAGCTAGCTTAATTAAAATGAAAAAGAAATGTGTGGTTATTTTTTTTTTTTTATTTATGATCCTTAACGGAGGAGGTCACCCCCGCGCGCACCGCCAGCTGCTCAGCACATCATGTTTTTTAAATGACGCCGCCTCGAGCTGTTTGCATTGGCCAAAATGCGCTAACAATTTCTACGATTACCATTACGATTACCATAAAGAAATAAAATGCATCTTCATCTCTCTCTCTCCCCCATTGTCATGATGCATGTGCTGGGCGCATGCACACACGTTCATGATTGGCCTCCAGTTATATGAGCACGTCTCCTGCCGCCTGCTCCATGGCTGCCTGGCCTGGCATAGTATTGCCTGCCTGCCCGGCACAACTTTCTTTCCAAATCACAATAATCGTGCCCAAATTAGTCAATATTTGAGCGCCAAAATGCTGCAAACAAAGCTTATTATTTTATTTCATATTTTTTACATGATTTTCCGCCATCAAATTTTTTTATCGGCATATTTATATACATATATATAAAGTAATTTTTCCATTTGGCATCTTAAACATGATGATTAAAGTAAACCACTAGCCTGGCTACAAATTATTACGCAGAGTTTTATTTTGGTGAAATTTATGCTTTTTGTTGATGTTACTGTATCGAGGGCTGTTTGATAAGGTATTGGCATGCTCAAGTCAGCGCACTGACATTGAGCAGTGAATAAGTTTGTTGAGGGATTTGTGAACGAAAAGATAGCATTTGATTTGTTCTACAAAATAGTTTTCGGTATATTTACGTCCAAACTTATCCTTAGTGAAGCTTTAGTTTAGTCACGCCGGATTGCCATAATTTGTGAGGGCTTGGCGAATGCTTTATTCATACATCTAGCCGACTTTTCACGGGAAGACAAGTGTCCGGAGAGACAGTTGCTGAAAAGATGCTCCTTCGTTGCCACAATATTTGATAACATGCAAATGCTACACTCAGAAAAAAACGGCTGCCAGCGTTCTAAATGAAAGGGGATTGAATTAAACCCGTTTTGTACTTAAAATTTCAAGTATGATTCGTTATAGGGTTTACTTAAATTAAGTACGAAACATACTAAAATCGAAAAACGAGTGCTATTATCATTGAAATGAGAACAAATGAGAGTCAGTCGGCCGGTGCGGGGGAAAATTTATAAGATGGCGTACTGCAGGGGTGATTCTTGGTGTAAGATAATTTCTAAACCTAACAGTTTGAAGTGTAAAAATTTTACAGAAGCTTACCACAATTAGTATTATATGCTTGTAATGTGGCATGCAGCGCCTAAATTAGTAAATGTGGGGTAAGATGTTTTAGGGTGTTTGTATTTGTTAGTGGTTGTGTGGGTGTTCGTGATGAGTGGGGCGAATGGGGTGTTAGTATGTATAATTAATAAACGGGTGGTTACTAAAGATAAAAGGACGAGGGTTGTCCAAACACTATGCTGTGTTCCTTAGAAACAGTTATTCTGCGTCGTTGGGTTAACAAAATCTTAAAATTAAAATGTACTAAATTATTCGATCGGTTGTGTGCTGTGGTGGCGGGAGGGTGGGCTGTTTTCCGGGTCCAGGCTCGGCTGTCGTGGCCACGTAGCAGTCAAGTCTATAAAATTCCCAAGTGATTCTAACTCTTTTGTTATGCAGTAATGGTTAATTTCTGACCTATAGTAGTTCAACCAAAGAGGTTTATTTATGGCAATTGGATATTTCCAGTCTACTTTGGTTCAATAAAGATAACTCGTTTTAGGAGAACTTGGGAATGGGCTCAAACCAAGAACATTTTGTACATAATTGAAATACTAATTTTTTCTTTCAATAATGTTTTTGGGCTGACATTGGAAATTACTGGAATTTGAGAAAGATCATTTTTTACTTATTTTGAGAGTTAGTCGGGCTTGACTTAAGGCCATTACAACCTAAAAGTATGATCAAAAATATTTTAAAATAATTCAAAATGAACTTAATACATCCCGAGATAGTCCTAAATCAAGTATTTGGGATTGAAAAATCGAACTTGGTCCAAGAATTTTATACTTAAATCATGTATTTTCGCACTTACCGTACTATCGGCACCGTTTGTATTTAATTGAAGTACAAAATAATTGTTTTTTTTTTGAGGGTACTATCTTTGCCTGCCTTCAGTCTGAATTCCTTTCTGAAGGCTTCAGATTGAATTTTCCTATTCACTGTTAATTGTTAGAAGTAGAAGTACGCGAACCACAGAACAGAACCAAGACCGCGCTTCGGCCAATCGAAGAACCGAAGAAACAGACAAGAATATATTTTAATATATGCATGATTTTAGTGGTTTTAGGAAAATTTAAATTTCTAAAAGCGAAGTCAGCAATCATTAGGGAAAAGAAAGGGGAGGAGAAAAGGTTTATGCCGAATAAAATTATCTTGGATCCATAGTGCAAAAAATACAAAATTTAAATCTATAATAATCTTTGGTTAAAAGTGGAGTCGAGCACATGCCCTCGCCATTCTACAACGGCGGCCTTGCCATCTGCACCACAGGGATTTTTTATGCTAAGTGCTTAAAATATTTTACCGTGACTTGACGCAATGTCACGCGAATGCTCATTGGTCTCCTGCGTTAAGATGTCACCTTTTAAGTCAAGTCCGAGTTCTTGATTTCGATTCCCAGACAGAAGATTTTACTGAACCAACAATACTTGATCCATTCATGATTATCTCTGGTTTTATTCCAGGGATGCAAGCCGGTTCTGAGCCGAACCGAACCGCTTATATCAGCTGGTAAACCGAACCGAAAACTGAACCGGCTTCTTTTCAGAAATGCTGAACCAAACCGGAAACCACTAAAAAAACGGTTAGGTTCAGTTTTCTGATGAGTTTTAAAACGTAAGTCGCTATCCTCTAGACAATGATACAAAAAATTAAAAATAATTTTGTTTACCTAAGATAATTTTAACTCGTCCCTCCACAAAGGGGACCACTAATTGACCGAATTGATCCTTAGCGAGGCCGGATGGATATAGCCTTTAAGGATGGCTACCGCAATTGCCCGCCGATCTTTTGATGTTCCTGTCATCTGACTTCATTCTTTTATTGAAAGTTGATAATTGATTTGTTGTCTTCCACAGGAAAATGTTCTCAATTATGTATCTGTATCTACAGACTGTAGTACATGCTTGTTAACCTTAATTTAATCTTAGCCAGGAGAGTTTTTTCTCATACGACTATTAATCGTGTGAATAATGCATAATACTTATTCTTTTCTAGCCGACATTCTCCGTTTTCGATGTGCCTTACTAAAACTTAAGGACGAATTCTTAAAATCCAACTTCATAGTTTTTGGACGTTCTTAAAAGGATCTTCAAAATTTTCAAATGGAAAAGTCACATTAGAACAGAAATCATAATGTTTCATAATATGCCTTTATGAACCACTGAACCGAACCAAAACCGCGGTTCAGTTATCTCCAAAATCCTATTTTTATCTGGGTTCATAAAGTGAGTACAAAAATGTTCAGTAGAAAAATCGAAACCGTTTGTAAGTGAGCACAAATCGTTTATAAAATACTGAGATCCAAAGTTTTGTTTTGTCAACGTCATAGTTTAGGTACTTTTAGAACGGATTTTGTTATCAGAAGTCGTGAAAAGCACCAATATTGAATCTGTTTAAGCGATCTTTATAATATTCTCCGATGATCGCTTACCTTTTCGTTTCATCTCTACCCTTGCCTTCTTTGGCGCTCGTTCAACCGCAGTCTGGTATAATGAAATGATAAGAGTATCAGACATTGCGCGGATTACTTTTTTGATTACCAACATTCAATTTAAGTAGACAAGCCTACAGCTTCAGTCACTTTATACGTGTTTAATTTTAAGTTTGCTGACAGTATCTGGCGACACTTGAGCTGGTCGGACAACAACAGAACTCAGTTAGCCACTTCTCAACTATTAAAAGAAGTGATTTGATGTCCAGATAATTTTGACCAAGACTTTTCTTAGACTTGGTGATATAAATTTTATCCAGGGGTGCACGCCGCTGGGAAATAGGAACTGTTTCAGTTCAGTGGTTTACACAATTGAGGGAACGTTTATTGGAGCTAACAGAAAGGCGGTTTCGATTTTGTTCTATGGTTCACACCTTATTTATTATATTTTTTATGAAAACCCGTTTCCGTCCTCGATTTTCGGAACTTTTGATTTCTAAAGTGAATAAAATGTGACTTTTCGCAACCTTTCGAAATGGAATTTCTAGAAAACACTTGAAATGTTTTAAAGTCCTTTTATGAGTCCTCCTTACGAACGAAAAATATACTCACATAAATCAACTAGCTGCTTCTTAGAATAGAATGTAGTCTAATGACAGGTTTACTACGAGGTCAGTCAACAATTGTAGGAGATGTACGGGATTATGTGACTTAAAATGGTTGACAAGTCATCTTTAGAAGCTACACCAATCCGGCATCGCTAAGAAACAATTTCAATAAACCAAAATTCAGATAAAACTTATTTCATTGTCTGAAGGTAAGCGCTTTTCTTTTTCAAACTCGTTAGTAAACTATTCCGAACCAAACAGTCTTGCTTGGTGGTTTTCGGAATGGTTCAGCATTTTCGAAAGAATGCCGTTCCGGTTAATGGTTCGGCTTTTCAGCTGGTATGAGCGGTTCGGTTTAGTCCAGTGTTTCAAATTTCCTCCAAGTTCAAGAGGTTGCCTACTTTCAATAGCAGTAGAAAATGTGCAAATACTAATGGACAGATGCCGTATTGCTTATTCCAAAAATCTCCAACTTATCAAACTGCTCTCTCACCATCTTGGCTACAAGCAGATGAATGGTGTTGATAACACTGCGAAACAAGCTCAGTTTAGGAGCCTTGAAATGTGGATGCTGCTGCAACTCTAATGGCCTGTGTCTCTTTTCGCAGCCGCACTTTAATGTCTTTTGGGTGATCAGGTGTTGAGACGGCCTACACTAAGCAGCTCCATGGCTTCGCATTTCAGGTTTGATTTCCTTGCAGATTGCACTTAAAAGTTTCTAGCTGCAAACTGAAATATTTCCTCAGCGGCATTTGCCGCTGTTGGTTGCCCTTATCTAAAGTATGCAACCAACTTGATGTACATCTACGCGGCTGCCAGGCGAAATTTGTTAAGTCATTTTTGTTTGTGGTTCTCACGCTGCCACACCAAATTCATAGGCAGGTACCAAATCGAAGGGTCACACACGGTAGCTCAGATCTCAAACTCTACGAAATGCCCGGCTTGTTCTTGCCAAATCTATGCAAATGATATATCAAATGGCAAAATCCACCAAATGAAAATGAAAAAAATAACGTCTCCATGACAGGTTCTGGTTTGGCATTTGCCAAAGTCCGAGTGCGCGCCTTCAAGAGATTTACGAGCCGAGCACGCCAAATGTGTTTACACTTTGTCACCCTTCTGTCAGTTTGATTTATTTATTTGCAGATAGCCAGCTAAAAAGCTAACAAAGTAACAACAAAAACCACAAAAAAAAACCAAAAAAAATACTCACCGAACCAAATTAAAATGCAAGTATGGCCGGAATGCAGGTGGATGGAATGAATGAGTGAGTGATTGACTTATGTGATCAGCGGACAAGTTACTTGAAATAAATTGGTGCGATTGTGCAAATGAAACGTCCACTTGCTAATCAACAGGGGTAACCCAAGTAACGAAGTGTAGGAGAGATATTTCGCATTTATGCATACACTTTGCATCACTTGGGTAAAAGCAATTTCAATTGACTAACAATCTTTAGTTACTCGTTTTGGTAAGCTATGTTTGTTATGTATACAAGTATTTGATTCTAGCCGTCTTAAGGCCAAAGTTGACAATAGCAAAGATACTTATTTAGCCAGTTAAAAATCTTTTAACCACATTCACAGTATTCCAACAGCAATCTAAACATCTTTATCTGATCTTTAACTGTCTTAGGAACAAATTGTAGGATATTGAAATCGTACGTTCAAAGCCTGTATCCAAATGTGAATTAATTCGATGTAAAGTAAAATTTTCATACCAAAATGACAGAAGAGAAGTGGATATAAAATTTTGCTTAAAAAATTTGTAGGACTTAAAGCTGTATTTTCACTTGTCGAGATCTTATATGAAATGGTTGAAAATTACCTTAGTTTACTCTGAGTTGGCTGTCAAAAAACTGATATGAGAACTCAGATATCCAACTTCTCATGCAGCTTTTCATAAATTTTTGTGCTTTTCAGATTGACTATTACACTCGTCTGATATCTGATATGGAAAACTTAAATGAGATATTAGACAAATCGAAATACATCTTGAAGGCTGATTTCCACGCCCGAAATTAAAATTTTATGTCGAACTTCACATGAATAGTATCACTTTTGAGCTACTTTGACTCATTCATACGGCAGCTATATGCTATAGTCATCCGATTTTGATAAAACTTTGTAGAAATGTGTCCAAAGTATATACTATAAAATAAGTGAATGCCAATAAAAACGACGTTTTCATTAAAAAAAAAAAAGTTTTCCTAACTGGAACTACTTTTTCGACCGATCGTTCCAATGGGAGCTATATGCTATAGTCATCCGATTTCGACCAAACCTTGAAGAATTGTGTAAAAGTATATAAAATTAGTCTATGCCAATGATAAGGACGTTTTCATTAAAAACAAAAAAGTTTTTCTCACTAGAACTAGTTTTTCGACCGATCGTTACTATGGGAGCTATATGCTATAGTCATCCGATTTCGACCAAACTTTGTAGAATTGTGTAAATGTATATAAATTAAGTGTATGCCAATGATAAGGACGTTTTCATTAAAAACAAAAAAGTTTTTCTCACTAGAACTAGTTTTTCGACCGATCGTTCCTATGGGAGCTATATGCTATAGTCATCCGATTTCAACCAAACTTAGTGAAATCATGGGAAGGGATAGTAAACTAAGAAATACGTACTTTGAAGGCGTTTTCATTAAAAACAAAAAAGTTTTTATACCCTTGCAGAGGGTATTATAAAATTGTCCGGATGTTTGTAACGCATAGAAGGAAGCATCTCCGACCACATAAAGTATATATATTCTTGATCAGCATGACGAGTTGAGTTGATTTAGCCTTGTCCGTCTGTCCGACCGTCAGTCCTTCTGTCCGTCTGTCCGTCTGTTTCTATGCTATCTCCTCCGTCAGTTTTAAAGCTATTCTCACCAAATTTTGCACGAAGTATTTTGGTACAAATACGCTGCACATTTGTCGGAACCGGCCGGATCAGATGACTATAGCATATAGCTGTCATAGGAACGATCGGTCGAAAAACTAGTCTTAGTGAGAAAAACTTTTTCTTTTTAATGGAAACGCCTCCAAAGTACGTATTTCTTAGTTTACTATCCTCTCCTTCATAGGGTCGCAAGTGTTTCCTTCTACCTGTTACATACTTTTGCACAACTTCATGATCCCCCTTTTCCCATTTTCAATGGGAACAGGGTATAAAAAGAGCGAATAATAACTCTCGTTGGTTGAGAACAGTAAGAGGCGAAATTTCTCATAGGTTCCCTTTTTCGTGGTGTCTTAGGGTAACTGTTTTTTTCGACTTACTTCGAAAGGAACTTAAGTCCAAAAATAGACTAAGATCAAGCGTTCAGTGAATGAATAAATCAAAATTGAAACAAGAATTTTGTACTTGAACCAAGTATTTTTTTAATTTCCGGTATATTGACAGCTTTTGAACTTTATCGAAGTACACAATTCATTGTATTTATACTCTGTACCAGAGGTACACAGAGTATAATAAGTTTGTGCAAAGTATGTAACAGCCAGAAGAAAGCATCTCCGACCCTTTTAAGTATATATATTCTTGAACAGCATCAACAACCGAGTCATATTTAGTAATGAGGATTCTTTATCGGTCCACCAAAGGAATGGTAAAGATCGCATGAACGATAGTCGAGTTATAAGGAAAACGAACAGTTATGGGCAGCACCGGTCGCTACGGTGATGGACACCACTTCACACGTACTGAGTATATCATGGTCGGGCTTGACCAACTCTCTTTCTTGTTTTTTGAGTATATAGTTAAGGCGAATCTTATCTGACGACTTAAAAAGAAATAGAAAAACCGGTCGACCACCACTGAAATATACCGAGTACCTACTGATCCCATGGTCTGCACGCCCTCAGTTTTCATGCATTCTCCTCTCTTGTAATGCGGCAGGACTCTGAAATAAATATTCCCAAATTCGACTATTATCGAGTAGCAGTACCTTATAAACCTAGAAGGCGGTACCAAGTTTTTTTCTTTATTTTTCACTGCAACCAAATTACAAATGTACAAGATATAAGTTTTGTATTATTTGTAATTAAATCTGAAAGGGAAACCAAAACTCCTGATTAGTTTAACGAGAGCTCATAAATGAGACTAGCCTAAGTTTATCATAGTCCACTTTGTTCACTAGTAAATAAGAATATGAAATAAATAAAATGAACACTAAAAAAAAGAAATTTTTCAGGCGATTACCGAAATGCATACGAGCCAAATTACGCGTCGACAGCTGTAAGATAACAAAAGTAAAAAGGTCTAGGGCGTGTTGATAACCAACCTTTGAAAAGGACGGTTGAGTTTGTTGATGGGGCACTCAGAAAAACAAGAAAGAAAGTCGGTTAAGCCCATAATATACTCAGTTCCTGTGAAGTGCTGACCATCACCGTTTGTTTTCCTTATAACTCAACTATCGTTCATCCGATCGAATTCATTTCTTTGGCGGATCGATAAATAATCCTGATTTCTAAATATGTCCAGAAAATACGAAGCTTCCCTCTATAAAAGTGCGGGAGATATAACGTTTTTTCCAATATTCGGTGACGGAGGGGGGCGTGGCAAAAATTAAAAATAAACTTGATCTGCCTGCAAGTTTAAGAAACAAATGTCCCATACATGTCAAACCTCTATCACTTGCCATCTCTGAGATCTGTTTCTTCATTCGGACGGACGGACACATGGCTATATCGACTCGGCTGTTGATGCTGATCATGAATATATATACTTAAATGGGGTCAGAGCTGCTTCCTTCTGCCTGTTACATACTTTTGCACAAACTTAATATACTCTGTGTACCTCTGGTACAGAGTATAAAAATATAGTTCTTGATGATCCATTTGGACTGGATATTTTTTAGTATCCATTTTTTGCATTTTAATATATATGTTAAATTGATAGATTTTCATCTAACGGACTATTATTTAATAGCCAGTCCAAATGGAGCATTTTGATTCAGAATCGTGTTACAGAGATGAGGCGTGTAAGCCATTAAAAATGTATAAAGTTGTGCTCAAGTTGTTCCAAAGTCGATGTAATATACCTTAATCATTCCTTCAATTATTGTATAAAAAAGAATTAACAACATTTTTATTCAATTAACAAGTCCCCACCTTCATATGAAGGTGTTGTTAAGGTAGCGGCTGTCAGTGGCGCAGAGACAGCATATTATATTTTGATTGTAACTTATTACATCGATCATCTGATCATTAGATTACAATGGACATGGCTATATAGACACGGTTGTTGATGTTGAACCAAAATGTTCTACAATGTTTTCTTCTAGCAAATTAAGTCTTTTAGTTTATTTTTAGTACCCACTTTTTCTAGGGTTTTCCTCCTGTTCTTCATTTGCCCAATAGAGTTCCTCGAACGCTTTAAGTTTCAGCCATCTTCCAAAGATGTTTATCCGGAAATGCTAATATTTAACGACTCTTCTCCTGTGCAAATATAAATTGTGAAACTCTTCGCTGGTGCATAAATTACTAAAGTCATAAAACGCACACGAAACGCATCAAAAACGCACAGGAGCCCAAACATTCAAACGGAAAAACTCCTCGTGCAGCTGCAAAACATATCTTTTCCATATAAATATGAATATATAATTTTTATGGCAAATTGTCATCGTTAGCGAAGTGAGACCGCTCCGCGGCCAAACTGGCCAGTCGATCATTTTTCAGCCAGATAATTATCGCCCACCAACCACTGGCTGAACTGTCTGCTAACCTGTACCGGATGCCAAACGGCTGCTGACCAATTGACCAATAGCTCCACAGCCTGGCCGGGGCTGATAAGGCGGCAACGGCAGCAGCAGCTGCTGTTTCTGGCTTATGTTTCGATTGCATGCAAATGCATAATTGAATCAAATGGTTTGCCGGCAACTTTCCCAAAAAATAGAAGAAAAAACCCCGCCTAATGAAGTAATCAGCGAGCGGGCATCTCAAACTCTTCTTTGGCTTGGCTGCCATTGTCAATCAAAAGAGCCACGTTTTTTTTTATAGCGTCTGCGTTACAAACCAAATCGCATCAAGATGTATTAATCATTTTGGCCGAGGCAGAGGTTTATCAGCTCGTGCAGATCTTTTGGCAAACTTCAAATGGGCGCTGCTACAACAGCAACAACAACATCATTGGGCGATGTACACGCGGAGCATTTCAATTCCATTTTGATTAATGACAAAAAGCCATAAAAGCAACTCTGGCCAACGAAGATGTTGCTGATTGGCCCGTTGTCGTTGCTGTTGTCAACTGTTTGATTGCAATTGTTGCTGCTGCTGCTGCTGTTGCTAGAGTTTTATGCTTGACCATAAAAATTATTTGTACATTAGGCCAAGTGACAGCTCATAAAGCAATCAAAGCAAAGCATCGTTAAGAGTCGAAGAATTTACAGTTGCAAGTAGAAAGTGTTGCCACCCACACGAGGAAAATCTGCATAAATACTGTCTCCCAAATAAGGCCAAGAGAGTGCCAGCTTGTCCTGGCCAACGGCCTTGCTGCTGGTGGGTGCTGCTGCCGCTACTGATGATGTTGCTGTCGTGCCTAGCAGCACAGCAGCAACATGGCACAATAAATTTCAAATTTGCTATAAAACTTGTATCAGAACATGTCCATCGGATCAACCCACACAGAGCAAACACTCCCAAGGAGTTGCCCCCCATGGCTGTTTGTTGGATAAAAATTAGTTTGGGGTATGACTTTCTCGGGCAGGCAGATTTGAACCCGGGTTGATTAATGTTTTAATTAAGCCAACGAGAACCCCACCCAGCGAACTAAATGCTATTACCGATCGTTAGTCATTTATCAAAATCAATTCAGGGAATTGTCTACAAATAACAAAAGCCACAGCAACCCCTCGAGCCAGAAAATTTGCATTTTAACAAGTTAATTTTTTCCCCCGTGCAGCCCAAACAGTAGCGCACGAATTTCGGCATGCCAAAAGTTGTTGTTTTACTTTCAATTATAAAGCAAAAAAAAATATAGAACTGCATTCGTTGTCAAAGCGTGACATGTTAATTGAGTTTCCAGATTTGTTTCTTTTTTGTGGGCGGTTCCCCTCAGTGGAGCAGAGCGGAGCAATTTTGACAGCCAAATTCTAAGAGTGATATAGAAATTAAAGCCTGACGAGACGCCTCTGCCTAGAAAATCATGATAACTTTATTGATTTTGTGGCCGTAGCTGAAAGACATTGAAGCCGAATCGTGATTGCTGTTGTTGTTGCTGCTGTCTGTGACGTGATCGCTGCAGGCGCCACTTGGCAGCCAAACAAAAGATCAAGAATTATGGCTAATCAGCACAAGACAAAAGGAAGTGGACGCTCCCTTGAACATATTTGACTTTTGAAGGCTGCCATTCATTAGAGGCATTTAAATGTTTTTGTGGCTTTTTTTTTGGCAATTTGTTTTGCTGTCATGTCAAAGTGCAATGGAAATATTTTCACTGACATGGGAGACAGCGACAGGCCACAGCGACAGCGACATTCAACGTCAAGCATTCCGCAATGCCACCCAAAAGGCATCTTCATAAAACTGTTGGTTGGTGCAGCAGCAACACTCCCACATCCCAACAGCAACATCGTGTGCTGGGTGCTGTCTGCTGTGGGTGCTCCTTGAAGTTTGGCTGCTGGCTGGATCAAAGTAGTGTGTTTTGCCATTTTTCGTTTTTCATCATCATCATTAAATTCGTCAAGATGCAAATTTTGTGTGCCAGTCGTGAGCAACATCTTCCCGGCATTTCTTCGCTTTGACTTTGAGTTGCGGTCGACAAGTACCGCTTATTGTGGCTCAGAGGGCGTCAGCTCCTATTTAGAAATATTGTTTATCTAGCTCATTCTTGATCAAAGCGACATAAATTGCTCGTGACTGCAATTAGACATTCTGAGGCTAATGAGTTTTTATTACAAGAGCAACAGCAGCGGCCAAGTCTTCATTGTGTTGGTGTTGTCGCTTGTATAAATTACCATAATAACAAATTACGGATCATTAAGATTGTCAGCTACTTCGTTTCAATTAATTAACCATTAATTACAAACCGCTTGAGATGCAGAATGTGGCAACAGCAACGACAAATGCTGCACAAAAGAGCATGTTGCTGCCGTGTCTGCGACGACAACCAGAAGCCAAAATTAATGCCATAGAAGACAACAACAGCCACAAAACAGGCAGCAAGTGAAGAAAAGCCTGGAACAAACACAAAAAAAAAAAAAAAACAGCTGCGCGCAAATATGCAAATTTCACAGAGTAAAACAGCAACAACAAATATGCTAAGAGACTTCACTTTCAATATATAGCAAAGGATGCTGTTGCTGTTTGTCGCTTTTGCAAGTTGCACAAATTGCATTTTACCATATAAAACAATTTCAGCTGCCTAGACAAAAGAAACTCCTCGGCTTATACAGACAATAGACAAAAGCGACAAAAGCACCAAAAAAAAAAACAAAAAAACAAAACATACCGAAATACAAATTGAAAGTGAAACTCAAGAAATGAAAACAGAAATGGAAACTAGAAAATTTGCATAGAAATGAATTTGCAAGAGTTTGTCGCGTCAGTAAGTTAGTTACAGATATAAGTACACATAATGCTAATCCAAGAGCTAATTATAGCGAACAAATGTAAGATCCATGGGTATGGGAATGGGTGATGATTAGAAAATCATGTGTACTTGTTAACTGACTGAAAAGTTTCCCAGAGATCGGTTTTGCATTAACATTTTGTATAACAAATTGCAATCTGCTGTCATTCAGCTGAGTTCAGGTAAGAGCAAACGAGATGATTTAAAATTTTTGTGGAAAATTCGTTTTTTTTTTTGGTGGTGTGCGAAAAGTTGAAATGGGAATGTATAAGTGAGTGACTGAGACAGACACAGACGATATATAAGAAAGCTACAACAACAAATCAGAATGATGTGGTCTCTGCCTAAGCACTTGTCATATGAAATTAAGCAGATCCCAATCTCTGGATTAGGTTGGTGTTTGTGAATCAATTTACTTTCAATTTAAGTAGCAACGACTGCGTCGCGACGCAGCTAGACAAGTGCCGAACACGCAGCGCAGCGGCGATTATACTGCTTATACTGTGTATGGGACAACTGCGCTGCTTTTCAGAGTTTACAAATGCCCAGAAGATAGCGACGTGTCGGCCTCTGGTGTAAAAGCATGTCAAATTATCGTTAAAGTATTGCCATCCTTAGTATTTTATCCATAGTTTTTTAAACTGCATCTGTGTAATCAAAGCGCATTAAACGCTATCCTTGGAACAAACTTAGTAAGTCATAATTCTCTTGATGTATTTAAGTGAGAGTCCAAGTCCGAACCTGAACCGAAGAATAAAAAAGAAAATGGTTTCGATTGAAAAGGAATTTTTGTTTTATTTCTTTTTATTTTCTTTTATCCAATGTATTTGAGATTGATACATTTTTCACACAACAAAATTAAAGAACAAAACGGTTTAAGTTCAATGTCGCACGTTTTCAAACTTGTGGCGACTCTGCCGCCACTGGACACAAGCGACTATCGATTACTAGTCACGAGCGACTATCGATTACTCGGGCGACTATGGGCACACTATGAAGCAGCTTTCATCTCCATTGGCAAGGTATACTTAAGGATACCTTGTCCAGTGGTAGTCAGTGTGTGCAACTTGGAGCTGGCTGCCTCGGGCCAGCTCGCAACAAACAAATCTTGTTAAACTAATTAAGTTAAGTGAAACAAGTACAATTTATTTAAGCGTATACTAGACTGAGCTCAAAAGAAGATTGCAACAAATCAAAATAAAAAAATAAACACTATGGAAGAGCTTATTACCCATAGCGGTTAATGACGCTCTGTACGTTTACATTTTCTTACTCGACTTAGATTAAGGGAATATTTGATAATATTTATTTATATTGGCTGCACAGCCAAACGAGTTCATTGGCGGCTTTAGGAGGACCTATTGCCTGGGTAGGCTATTAACCAGGGCAGGAATAAGTGGAACAATAAAATTTTATAGTAGACTAAGCACCACCTCTTAATCGCTATAATCGTATTCTGGGTGCATCAATAGGAAGGGTACGACACAAAAATCCTTTCACCGCAATTTTCAAAATTGTATCTACTGTCACATCTTGCCCAAACTCTTATGCTGGGTTTATATTGCGTCACAGAGTCACATTTCAGTGTCACAATATTAAATTCATAAGGATCTGTGACATTGTGACACTGAAATGTGACATTCTGTGACGCAGTATAAACCCAACATTACACTTTAGCAAGATCATTATAAGGTAGATAGAAGTCCTTACGGGTCATAGGTCACCTACAGCAAGAATATATATAACCTTATGTGGATCTTCTATGCGTTACAAACTCTGGGCAAAATTATAATACACTTTTTCAGTGTATAAAAGGAAACTATTTCGAGATCGGGTTCGAGCCCGACCCCGACCGGGACAGAAAAGGTCTCGAGAATTCTAGTCCCACTTCGAACACCACGTGGAGTTTTGCTGCCCAGCAAATGAGCATTTCGATGTAAGTTTCGATTAAAATTGAACAATTGAAAAAAAATTGAGTAAATTATACTTGTACCAAGAATGTTCTATGATAAGCTAGTGAGAAAGTTGGTCAAGCACGACTGTAAAAAAATCTGTGCGTGCTAAAGTGTATGTTCAGAAAAAAATCAATAACTTTGTACTTGAACAAAGTACAAACGGTTTCAGTATCACGTTAAGTACGAAAGTTCTTGATTCAAGTATAAAAACCTTTTTTTAAGGACGACTTTACCATTCCGAAATACTTCATATAAGACTGTTTCGCGAAACAGTGACCAAAACAGTGACCAAATAGTGACAAAACAGTGACCAAAACAGTTACCAAAACAGTGACCAAAACAGTGACCAAAACAGTGACCAAAACAGTGACCAAAACAGTGACCAAAACAGTGACCAAAACAGTGACCAAAACAGTGACCAAAACAATGACCAAAACAGTGACCAAAAAAGTGACCAAACAGTTACCAAAATAGTGACCAAAACAGCTACCAAAACAGAGACCAAAATGGTGACATAAACAGTGACCAAAACAGTGACCAAAACAGTGACCAAAAAAGTGACCAAACAGTTACCAAAATAGTGACCAGCACAGCTACCAAAACAGTGACCAAAATGGTGACATAAACAGTGACCAAAACAGTGACCTAAACAGGGACTAAAAAGTGACCAAATCAGTGACTAATTCAGTGACCAAAACAGTGGCCGAAATAGTGACCAAAGCAGTGACCAAAACATTAACCAAAACAATGACCAAACAGTGACCAAAACAGTGACCAAAATGGTGACATAAACAGTGACCAAAACAGTGACCTAAACAGGGACTAAAAAGTGACCAAACAGTGACAAATCAGTGATTAAACAGTGGTAAATATCAAAAAATTTATCAAAGCAGTTTGATGTTAACATTGACTAAAACAATGACCAAAACGGTGACCAAATCAGTGACCGCTACAGTGACTAAAATAGTGACTTAAAAAGTGACTAAAACGGTTACTAGAACAGTGACCAAAACAGTGATTAAACAGTGACCAAAAAATTTACAAAACGGTGATTTTAACAGTGACTTAAAAAAAAACTAAATACGTTATATTCTTTGACAAGTATTGTAGTTTTCAATCAGATTATCACTGGTAAAGAGCATCGATCGTTTTTCAATAATTCAATAAATGCAAGCGTTGGTGTGTTAGTGCGTGAGTGCCAAAAAGGTGGATTTAAAGGATTTTGAATGGTCGTTAAAGGTCACTAACCCTTGAATATAGCAAAACAACTAATAGTAAGATAGTAACACGATCAATATACAAATATTCTTCTTCAGAACAATGGGATAAGACATACACGGTTGCCTTTCTGTTAAAACGCTAGTCACTCTGATTTAAAAAGCAAAAAGGATTCCATTTTTATCCTAACCAAAAGATCAGTTAATGAACAGGCTAAATGATATCTGCCTTCTAGCTGTAATTATTGTTTAACTTACAGCATAAACTCAGTTGAGACTATTAAATTTGATTGAATTTGATGAAATCAGCTATCTAATTTCTGTTCCAAACTAAACTGAGACACTGTCTCTTACGGTCTGTTCGTCGGAGCATATCTTTATGACAGTTCCAACATATTTACCCATTTGCCGTTGATCGAGCCAGTTCGTTGCCTAAGTCTTTTGTTGTGCATGCAAATATTTGCATATTGACTTACACACCCACCGCTGCAGCTCCAGCCTGTCCGGCCTTAGCAACAATGCCAGCGCCAAACGTGCCAAACGAGCCTCCTTTATACATTCGATTTATATACGATGCCAGACTCTAAATATATTACACTCTAATGCCTTTTAAACCGAAACTATAAATTTCTTATCGCCCATCGCCCATCGAAAATCAAGCGTGCTCAAGCTGGACACTGGCCAACACACCCCAGTTTGGCCTGGCCAAGCGGCGCACTCGTGCGTCATATTCAAATGTGAAGTCGGAGTCTGGTTAGGCGGAGATTGCGTTCGCCAGATAAGTCACAACGCCAGCGCCACTGTTTCGATGACTCCAACTCCTGAGTCTAGGAGTCTGGCATTCTTTTAAAGGCCGCAACCAGGAATCGATGGCCATAAATGGGTGAAATGCATGCACTGCCTTAAAGAGTCGAATGTGTGGATAATAATTTTGATTTATTACCCCAAGGCGCAAATCTAGCCCCTAAAGATAACTCAATCCCCAAAAAAGTTTAGGCTTTGCTTTGCGGCTGACACCAGAGCCTCTCTCAACCTGTTGGGGCGTGTGCTGCGGTGGGGCGTGTGCCAAACATGCTAATGAGCCGACATTCGGTAGACCAATGGCTGAGCGGCATAGAAAAAAAAAAAAAACACAACAACAAAGCCCACAATTTTTAACCATATAAGTTTTAGGTTTTGCCATTTCTGCATAATTTGCTCATTTTTGCGGTAGCTCGCAGTGACCGCAACTTTTTCCCGTTCGAAGTTGGCATTTTTAATTATGAAACACTTGGAAATCGTGCCAAACGCAAAGCGAAATATTAATTTGCATGAGCAACGCCCGAAATTTGGCTTAGCCAACCTATAATTATTTCAAGGAACTCCGTTTGGATATTTTATGGCTTTCTGATATGCGATTAATCAATGACTGGCATTAGAGCAGATTTATTAATCTGAGTTAATTATGAGAATGAAATCCTAATGTCGTATATTAATTTAATTGAATGTTAATGTGTTGATTGAGAACTAATTTTACCGCTGATTGAATAAGAGATTCTCTACACTCAGAGAATATATTTTAGTACCGCTTTTTTTGGTGCGAAATACTTGATTCAAGATCGTTTGAGGCTATTTTAGGTACATTTCGGACACTCTTAAGACTTTTTGGGCTTCAATCGAAGTATTCGAATACTTAAGATAAACAATAGACCTTCGTCCACATAATTCTTATGACAATCTCGATACATTATTGAAAATATTGAAACTCTTGGATCTAGACATCCGGGATTCCAAATTCGGTCTTTTAACAAGATTTTTTCTTCTTTGCTAGCTTTTGGCATCGATGGTTCTTGGCCCAAGTATGAAATTATCCCTTCTTTCTCTGAGTGTAGGTTCACTGTAAACAATCATAGCCTTCTTTCTCTATTTAAGCAAAGTAATAGAAACAGTTGTGGCTCAGGGGCTCAGTGGCTGGTGTGCTCCCGCTGTGGAAGATATCGTGGGTTCGATCCCGCCTCGGGACATCTAATGAAAACCTTCACTAGCTGTTGGCTCCAGCTTTGAAGTAACTCGACATTAAAAGGCTTCTCAAACTGCCATTCGGACTCGACGTAGAAGCACACAAGTCCTTTGGCCCTTTGGGCTGTTTTAAGCCTAATATTTTTAATAGAAACCGTTGCAAAATGTAAATGCAGATTCGTGTGAGAAAATTCTTAAATACTTGACTAAAGAATGTTTGTACTTATTTTTATCGCATTACCGAGCTATTTTTGCATTGAAGAATGATTCATGCTTAATTTAGGATTGAACGTACTTGATATTTAAGTTTCCTTTGTTCGATATTTTCCTGAGTGTATAGTTTCTATTTAAATTTTTTTTTTTGACTAAAAGAAAGTCGCCCACTTTACTTTCAGCGTGTGTTTTTATCACCATTCATACGATTATCGCCCCAAAGCAGCTGCAAAGTCATTCATCTTACAGTCGCTGGCAAATTAAGCTGTAAATAAAGTTGTTGCCCGGATTGCTGCATCTGTCTGTCAGCCCATAAATGTCCTCCTGGCATCGTAGTGCGTCTTCGGTTCGTTTTTTTAATTGCATGCCAAATCCAAGCTGACATTTATACTTGCGCTCCATTTCGCAAATTCGTAAGCCGGCCAATTGAATTGGCGCTGCCAGGCTAATTGCCCAGAATACCAAAATGCTCTAACGGTGTCCCGTTGGCATCTCTACTAGGGGGAGAGTGGGCCCCCACATTCTGTACATGCAAATTGAGATGTTCATAGTTGTAGTTGCAGTTGTACGCACAATTAGTGTTCGTCGCTTGATCGGGACAACACTCAAAGGCAATTAGGGTCGGATCGGTCGTCGGTTCGTACAAATTCATTTCGAAATGCGCCGGCAGCAGCAGCAACAACAACAACAACGATCGGCGTGTGTGCGAGCGCGCGCCTTGTTGCAGTTGGACAAGCGACGGGGTACGCAAATTGTAATTTATGTGACAAATTTTTATGTACCACTCGAGAAAATTTATTAAGCATTCGCTACTGAGACGAACCTCGTTAATACATAGACATTTAAAGCAACAGGTGTATGCGATTTATATTGAGAGCCACTTTAAAGTGCTCCCCGTTTGGGTCATCAAACGCCACTTGGAACCGCACCGAATTGCTTTGTTGCTGAGATAATTGGTTTAGTCTTGGAGATTTTGAAATCAAGAGGAATAGCTATTTAAGCTGCGATCGTTTAATGTTAAGGGGATCTCGTAACAGACTTGCTACCATAACAAGTCGAACCTTTGAGTAGGATTTGGTGTGGGATTGATGGGAACGACGAACTAAACCTAGACTTGGTGTTTGACACATTGAGCCCGAAGGCTTCAAGACAATAAAATTCACTTTGTAAAATATTAACAATTTCCATTGATCTGATGAATAAACCACAGATATAAATGTCATTTCTCACATAAAAGGATTTAAGATCGTAATACAAACATAATCCTATAAGTTAAGAAATAGTACAGCCTAGCTCAGAAACATATGCCACCCACAAAATGAAAATAAACTATCATTCTTTGTACAATTTTAGGTTTTTTAGTATCTTCAAACAGTTGTCTGTAATATTAAACAATTTACAAATAATTAATTGGCGAACACCTACTATTTCTTATGAGGCTAGCAAAAAGCGAAAAGTAAAACGTCAGTATTTGTGCTTTGAATTCCAAGTCCCGACCAGTTCGATAGGCATTTATCAATCGATACGACCACTAGAAAAGTGATATTTTGGTATAGAATCCTGCTAATTTCCCTTGTGACCAATTATTTTAATGTGAAGGCATCGAATGTGATGTGTTTTTATTTGTTAAGTACTAGTTCATACGTGGACAGTAGTAAGAAGTCTCACAAAACTGGCTCTAAGCTCGGCATTGTTTCGAACTTCTCCAATTTTGAGCGGTCAGCTATTATTGCTCCGGGTATTGAGTTCTATTATTGATTGTAGAAATAAAAATCAAGTCAAATTTGCTTACATTGATTAGCTGTATTTTCACTGCCGTCAATTGATAAGCGGCACTGGAATTCAGAACACAAAATTAGAAACGTTTCGGAATTGATGTAGGACACTGCAATTACAAATTAAAGATCGATATTACGAATAAAAGTCCTTTGGGTTCGGGATAGGAATTGTGTATGGTTCATATGGAACAAGCCGCTTAAGAATACTACTTGGAACTCTGTCCAGTAAGCCCTGCTTGAGCTTAAAAATTCATTCTCGACTCACAAAATAATCTACTCGATTCAAGCATCTTAAGCTTAGCATAGGCCATTCGAACATAAGTCTTCCCAAATATTCTTAATTTAGTCCCTTTTGAAATCACATCTATCTAACAACAATTTTATACGATGGTACTGCGGGATAAGATGTCATTCTATTCGATTTTGTTGATACGTTGAAACTTTATGAGTTTGCCGCAGGATAGCTATAATGTTTTCAGGATTAAATGAAGAATGAAAGTCGGTCAAGCCCGTCCTTATAACCCGACGACCCTTCATCCGATCTTTACCATTCCTTGGCGGGTCAATAAATAATCCTGATTACTAAATAAATTGCGAACGCTGGAGGTGGCGTGGCAAAACTGAAAATAAACTTGATCTGCAAGTATCAGAAGTTTTTGTCCCATACAAGTCGAACCCTTATCTCTTACCATCTCTGAGATCTGACGGACATACGGACGGACAGTAGGACATGGCTATACCGACTCGGCTGTTGATGCTGATCAAGAATATATATAAGGGCGGGTCAATTTGTATGGATGAGAAAAAATAAACAAAGTACAGCAGAAACGTAACCATAGGTAACCATAGGTCTAAAATCAATTCCTAGGTCCCGCCTAGCGAGGTCAAAATTAAATACATTATACAGTTAAACAAATATTGCGTCATGGCTGACACTAAAATGAGTCCAAATCGTCCAAAGATTAAAGTTCCATCTAGGCTTATAAATTTCAAGCGCATCATTCCGTTCAAGATGGCTTTTTAATAAATTTTGAAAAAGAGCCATTTTAGGCAACTTTTATAACTTTGACCGTTGATTACTCAAAAACCTGATGGGCTAGAGAAACGAACGGTACCAGTTTTATTCGAGTTCCATCCAACAATTGGTGCCAGACACAATATTTGTAGAACTGAGTAATGTATACAATTTTGGACTTGCTGGGCGGGACCTCGGAATTGATTTTATACCTATGGTTTCTTGGGGAAATTTTCTTAGAACCGTAGATTATGTTTCTGCTATACGCTTGGTCGATTAAAAATTGGACCCGCCCTAATATATATACTTTATAGGGTCGGAGATGCTTCCTTGTGATTGTTACACACTTTTTCACAAACTTATTCGGCCCTGTTCTGAATTCAGAGTCGGTTATCGTGTAAACGGTTTTCGTCTCAGCTCAAGAACTACCTTTCGTTCAGTAAGTGAACATTGTTCCTTAATTGAAAGGCTAAAAAATGATTTAGGTAAGTTTGGTTTTATTGTTTCGTTCGCAAACGTTATAAACGATACAATGCAGCATTCGATCCTGTAAATAATTTCAGTCTTCACCTAGAAATTTATAAACATTTCAACATTTCAAGCACAAGTATTAATAATCCGAAGGGCCAAAGCCGCAAAGGGCCAATGCCGAGCACCTCTCAATATGTTGGCTTGTGTGCTTCTAATTTTCGCCCAAGAAAAAGGGACCTGAGAAGCTTTTTCATGGCTAATTACTACAGCAGTGAAGGTGACCGGGTGGGTAAGTTTTTCAAAGAAAAAACTTTTCATTAGATGTTACAAGCCGGGATCGAACCCACGACCTCTTGCACAGCGGTCGCACACACTAGCCGCTGAGCCACACCCGACCATAATCCCCCTACACAGGTACAATTATTCAAATAATTGTAAAAGTAATTTGATGTGGTAATAATCACTATAAATTCGTAATCAGGAATTGTTTTTAATTATCTGAAAAATGGAAGTGGTGATTGTAGTTGTGGTTTACGGCCCTGGGCCCTAAGCATAAGCTCATTAAGGAAATAGTAATTAAATGTTGTAATAATCACTATTAATTCGTAATCAGGAATTGTAATTAATTATTAGAAAAATGGAAGTGGTGATGGTAGTTGTAGTTTACAGCTCTGGGCCCTAAACATAAGCTCATTAAGGAAATAGTTGGTTTGGGACATCGGGTTGGAAATGGTATGGAAAAACTTAAAATTTCTTCTTGGTACATTGAAGCTCATCTTTATATAACAAGATGGAACAATCATTGCAGGAACAAGAATGAGGCAGTAGTTTTTCAAAAATCCACAGATGCAGCATGGCACTTTCTAGCATACTACGGCAAAGGATCAGAAAAATTGAGTGGAAGAAGCACAAATATTACAAATTTATTGAGTATACTTTCGAGCCTCTTATAATAACTCCACTAGACGGATTTCAGTTAAATGGAGCGTACTCAAACATGCAACGCACAAATGCAGAATTAATCATTAAGGATTCTTCAATTGTCTGGAATTGAGCTTGACAAATCAAAGCATGGAGTAGACTTTAGGCAAATAATAATTTCAATCCAATCAATAGCCTCATTCCTGCTCGATAAAGTTTGATTAGCTGACTAAAAAGCATTTGTTTAGATTAATTGTCAGTAAGTTGTATCCACACCAAGTGCTGACCCTTTCTAGTTCAGTTTTCAGCAGGCGACTGACACTTAGGAATTTAGTACATAAAGTCACATCAAAATCATGAGCCTAGATCAGAAGCTCTGAGTTTTGATACTGAAAATTATAGATTAATTAACAGGGAATATTTTGAGTTCATTGAAGGGTAAGCAGCACAGAAAAGGTCGTTCCAAAAATGCAGATCTTTGGTTTTGTGTTTTTAGAAAAACAATATCTTTTAACACATTACATAAGAAATGTATCTTGTTTTTAATGTTTTAAAGAATATTTTCACAATTTACAAAAGTTTTTCGGTCATATACGGGGGTGTCCTGGAAATCTCTAGAGATTTTGGCTTCGGTTGGTTTGCAAATCGCTCGAGAAATCCGTCGGTGTCCCAGAACTTCGAGAGATTTTGTTTTCTTCGAAAGTCTTGTTCGAAAGGTGTGTGTATAAGCTTATGGTCCTACTACAAAAACAGTGATATATTGCGTGGGTTCGTGAAGTCGCTATTGGTTGGTTGGTGTATTGGCTGGTTTGTGTTTTGGTTGGTTTGCAAAGATAAGGGATCTCGTTAACATAAACCTCAAAAATACGAACAAAAAGGTTTAGAATGTAAGTTTGTACATCGGCTTATAATATTTTTGAAGAACCATTTCTAGGACACCGGACACAATGTTTTTGGGTTGGGAATTTGGTTTTCTGGGAAGTTATTTTTGGGTTGACACACGAAACCCATTACGTAAAGGGACACCTCTATTAAATTGTTCGGATCACAGGTTCCAGCACATAGTCAATACCACTACGACACGATTCCATTAAAAACATTTGATCAAAACTATGGTTCTTATTCATATGCTGACTTTAACAGCTTTTGTATTAAGGAATTCTGATGAAAAGGGACTTTCGGCCTGATAAATGGAAATATTGACTAAAAAGCCATATGGAGAGAGAAACATGCAAGAAAAAAATGATTAGTGGATTACTTTACACAAATGAAACCACAATGTAAGTTAGTCTCTCAAAGGTCGAAGAAATCATTAATGTTACATTTTTTGCTTGTCGTCTCACTTCTTCTAACAATTTTCGTTTGTTTTCTCTTAGTTCTTTACGCTTTTGGCACTCCACTCCATTCATGCCGGAAGCAACTCATTCACAATGTGTTGACTCTCAACAGGTGTTCATACATATGGCACACATAATCCGAGTCACATTCAAATATCATTTATCACTCTAAGTCGAAAAGCATTTGAGCCATCCCAAAGTGACTTTGGTCTAACAATTTGTCAATGATGCAAGCCGCTTGTGGCATTTAAATATACAATTTCACATAACGCGATCGGCCACTCATTCATTAATGTCTGTCGTATCGGTTCAGATTTTGGAATGCTGGAACAAGTTTTCTGCACAGCGGGCACACAGAAAAAGTGCGTCAATGAAATCAAAAGCCAGAAACAAAACGAATTAGTTTAATTTAAGTAGATGACCGAAAATCGATTTGCATTTCAAATTTTCTAAGATGCTACCAAAAAACCGCCCCCGCACTGCAGATGCTTGGCCAGTTTATAGAGGAGGCTCATCAGTCATTTTGATTAGCCCAAAACCGGAGCTGGGGGGCTTTTAAAGTGATATGTGAATTGATGGCAAATAAATTGGCTAAGATTTTGAAATGTTTGAAAAACTTACAGTTTATTGTTTTGCTGGAATGATGCTGCGCCTGCTGTTGTTGTTGTTCCACTTTAAGACGCTGACTCCGACTCTGACATATTGCTGAACAATCTCACTGAAAACAAAAACAAAGCCAACAAAAAGGAAAACATTTTAGAATCGAGCTTAAGACGAACAAAAGGTCAACAGAGATAAAAACCAGTTTTGGTATTTTAGTTAATTTTATTTATTTTTTATTTTTTTTTGGCAAAATTCCAAATCAAATAAATTGCTTTGATATTGTATTAATAAAAATTAGCATGGCCAGCTATTTCCTGATTTCCTGCTCAAAATAAACAACCAAAACAATATGTGACCCAATTTTCGTTTTTGAGGACGGCAAAATAATTCATTTGGCCTGGCATTGTAATTTATTGCATGTTTTGCTCATTAAATTGATTTTTCTTTTTGATTTTGAGTGCCAGTGTCATTGCCGGCCACCAAAAGAAACTCAAAGCAACTGCCAAGGAGTCGAAGAGCACGAATGTTTGTTGTTGCTGTTGGAGTTGCAGTTGCACTTTTCAGCACGCTCGAGTTTCATAAAAAATGCCAATTAAGCGTGAATATAAGTGCCAGATAATTTTTCAGACAGCAGCCAATGTAACCCAAATTGCCAAAAAAAAAATATACAAAAAGGAAAATAAATGAAGAAAAACGCGAAAGAGTTACAACAACTCAAAACAAGACCAAGACGAGTAAAAAGTAAAACCAAAACATGCAGTTTTTGTTTTGGGGGTAGGATGCTCTTGCTGAGTAAGGTTACTTACACTTACTCACAGAACATGCAGCCGATGCTTTCTCAACTTCGAGAAAAATACCAAACTGAAAGTGAGTCTGTTTTGCTGTCTAGTGAAAGTAACATCATACCCCGGTTTCATTAAAAAAAAAATATATCCATTAGTAGAAACTGCCCAAGTACTGCAGTCTTCTTCGATCGGAAGAAGAACTAGCTCTATATAGAAAACAGACTTTCGGTACGAGTTCGTGGCATTACCATCAACAGATCAGAGATTATCAAATTTCATAGAAGTAATTTAAAATAACAAAGTAAAAGCTTAGGCGTCTTTTCTTGAAACAAGCCGCTACGCTCTAGCTTGGGAGAAAATGAATGAACGACTGCATTGGATATAAATGAATAACTGGTAGAGCTGGTAAGGGAATGATCGGTCTGAAACCATTTTTTCAAATTCAAATTAGTCGCATAAAATATAAAGCTATACACTATCTGCTTTAATATGGTGGAGTTTAGTGACTAGTGGTCAAAAGATTACAACCTTCAGTGCGCATTGATAAATTTAAAAACTTAGTCACTACAATATGTGACTGCAGCTTTCTTAAAATCACTAATGTTACAGGATGATCTCTATATTATTGCTTCGTTATGGTAGACAAAAATATTTCCGCAGACATATTTCTTAAAGAGAATCGCAAGGTTACCTTATAATGCCCCTGGATTTGCCCTAGCGTTGAAGACTTGCGTGGTTGATGCGCACAGCTATAGCATTGATTTGCATTCTAGATACACTCAGAGAAAAAACTGAGAATTTCATGCTTGGATCAAGTAGGTTTGATGTCAGAAGTTTAATAAGAATGAAAATTCTTGATCCAAGAGCGAAATTCTTAATTCAAGTATGAATTTTTGGACCCCTTTTTTCTTGATACAAGAGTTTATTACATTCTCAAATCAAGTGGAAAAATTCTTAAATTAAGATTGCTCATTCTTGAATCAAGAGCATAGTGCATTGTCGAAAAACCAAGAATGCTCGCTCTTGTATGAAGAGCTCATCAGGCTCAAGAGAAAGATCTTGAATCAAGAGCTACACAGTGCATTGTCAAAAACCATGAATGCTCGTTCTTGTATGAAGAGCTCATCAGGTCCAAAAAAAAGATCGTTCACTCTTGAATCAAGGGCCTACACAGACTCAAAAGAAAGGGCGCCCATATTCCAATCAAAGAACAATTTAAAAGCTGTTCTATTTTCCTTTTTTTTTAAATTTATTTCATAAGGAAATTAATTGTCAAGCTATGTAGCAAGTTTTAGCCGGCTCGAGAAACACAACACCACAACGTCGTCCAACAGCCGTCTCTCTATGCCAGCAATGCCATAACTGCTTGGGAATTCCAAAGCAACATGACCACCCCTCTCCCATAAAAAACGGTGAGGGCGGACTAAACGCTATTCTCTCAAATTTGGTTGCTCTTCTCTCTCAGTTTCATTACCTCACTCCCCTCGTCTAAAAACAATAAACTGAGAACGAATTTTGATGGATTTCAACAGCAAAATTCTTGAAAATGCAAGAACGAATAGATTTTTTTCAGGTGCGTTTGTACTTGAGGTCGTCTTCTGGTTTAGACGGACGAATTTGACCTGTTTTTTTTTTTGTAAATTGTGGAAAGAAAACGCGTAAGCATGTTTTTTGGTATTTGGTAGGGCAATTTATAGAGAAAAATACAAAATTTAAAAAAAGTAAATTATTGGGGCTGCTAAGAAGTTCTAGGCCTCCAAAGAAGGGTCTCCAAAAAAAGAGTATGTCCAATGTTTGCACGATTGCCATCTCAGAAAAAAACCAAAACAGGGAATTAGTAAGCATGAATGCCTTTATCGTGTGAACCTCCAGAAAAAAATAAAAAATTTTGAGGTTCACACGATAGCTCCGTTAATTTTGCGTCGTCTGACACTTATTTCATCAAAATCGAACCAGAAAAACTTGAATTATCGTGCGAATATATATGTTAAACGTGGTTTCGAGAAAAATTTTGGTCACCTAAAAGGGCTATAAGTGCTATATCTCCTTAACTATTTCGAATTTGGAAAATTCTTTTGGAAAAATATTTTTCAAAGAAAGAAAGAAATAGGCAATACAAAAAAATCGAAAAACAATTTTCCAAACCAGAAGACCCCCTTAAATTATTCGTTCTGATTTTTTCTGGATGTACATAGGGAAGCCCAATTTTCTATGAAGAACTGTCGCATTTTCTTGTAAATGTAAAATGGCTTGACACAGCCCCAGAGGGCCAAAGCCGAGCCTCTCTTAATCTCTTGGCTTGTGCGCTTCTAATTTTCGCACAAGAGAAAGGGACCTACAGTTTAACGCCGAACCCGAACGGCAGTTTGAGAAGCCTTTCATGGCTAATTACTACAAAGCTGGCGCCAACAGCAGAGAGGGGTGACCGGGTGTAAAGTTTATTCAGAGAAAAAACTTTTTCATTAGATGTTCCGAGGCGGGATCGAACCCACGACCTCTTGCACAGCGGTCGCGCACACTAGCCGCTAAGCCACCCAGCCATAACCACATTTTCTTACATCCAGAATTATAAGAAAGAACGTTTTTTTTGTTGGATAAAATTTGTGCTCCTCTAACACTCAACTGGAGAGATGGTCTAAGCTCAGTGGAAGATTGTAATATAATAAAAAGCAGGTTAATGGAAGCTCTTACACAGAACACGCATGCGGAACGGATACCGCACCACAGCTCGGTATACATGCCTGACCCACTTTGTCTGGACTTACACTTCTTGAAACTTCATGAAGTTTTTCCAGTAGGCGTTTTTCCAGTTTCGCTAAGAAGTTCTCGAAAATTTTCCTGATTTACCCGCATACTAAGAAAACTTCATGAATTTCGCTTCATCGTATAAATCCCGACCTTGTAATACCGGAGAAAATAAGGACTTGCCTCATTTTGTTGGAAGATGTCCTAGCCTAAGAGATTACAGACGGGCGTCCATAGGTAGACTATATTTTATGAATGAGGAGCTTTATGAACTCCTAGACGATAAAGGGAGCCAAAGTTCATAGGGAACGTTGTCCTGCATAAATAAAGCTATCCATATATTTAAAAGAGCACACTTATTGACTCACTGACTGACTGGCTGGTTTTGACTTATGCTGATGATGAGTACTAAAATCAGATTTTGCTAAATTCTGACGGAATATGTGAAAAATTTGCAGGAACTGTTGATTAGGTTCAAACTCATTATTTAAAAACTTTGTTCTAGTTTGTCTGGGCGAAAGTTTAGTTTCCGAGCGATTACCTTCAAACTCATCAAACTCAAATATACATATTTAATATGTAACTATCAAATTTTGGAAAATCTAAATCCAAAGGTCCCAAGCCCCCCTCCCTACTCCACTGGAATGAAAAGTAATATCAATTTATAAAACAAAGCCTTGACTTCGTTAGCAATTGACCATTTAAGGCACCGGTGGAATCCAAAATCTAACAAAGAGCCAAAAAAGTAATTAGTTCTGTATTCTTGCTAAGAATCAAGAAAAAATAAGGTGGACCGGTTAATTTGCTATTTTGTTAAACAATTTTATTTTCATTTCATTTGAAACTATAAGATTTAATTTTGACCATAAAGAGAAAGAGTCATATAGAAAATATGAAGAAGGACAAGGACAAAGATTGTTACATTTCGAAACTTTAAGCAACCCAACAAAATATTTAACCATACGCATGCCCAATAGAGGAGTACGATAAGACGCCATTCTATTCGTGATATATGCAAGCGGTCCTAAATTCGATCCACGGACCCGGCGGTAAGGTAAGCGAATATAATAAAAATGATAGGTTATTAGTTTTTCTGGCTTTATATAACCATAAATAAATTACATGATTTTTGCTAATTTTTTTTATTGTGTGAAAATAATAATATAAAATATCAATTTGATCTTAAAATATTGGTTTTTTATGTTGGAAAATATCAACTTGATATTTTCGAATAGGTCATTTTCTACTTTATCATATCGGCTTTTTAAAGATATGAAAAACTATAACATTGAGCCCCAGATCATATCATTTTTGGTTTTCTGTGTGTATTTTATGTGAAATAGTGGGCGCAAAGGGCCATTGGCCTACTGAGAAAACCTACAAATATCAAATGAATTTAAGTCTGATTTAAAATTAACATATGCTCCATTTAAGATTTTCAAACTAACAACCCTCGCTAAGGGGAGGCTGCATGAAAAACTTTCATCTTTTCATTTCATTCATTTATGCAAGGTTTGAATGGCAAGTAATTTAACCTAAAAAAAACTCCAACTAGACAAAGCCAATTGCATTGAAATATTTTAATTACTGCATATGCAATTTCCTGATCATGTAATTTTCTGTTACGGTGATTAAAGTGGGCAGCCCAATGGGCATGCAAATCTGCTGGCGAAATACTCATTTTGAGTACAAATGAATACTTTCATATTTGAGAAAAATGTTCAATCTTCTTTGGTACATAATAAGCTATAAATTTTCAAATAAAATAAAACTAATTTAAAATTTAAAAATTGAAATATCTTTGCAGAAGCCACAAAAGGGGCGTAGCCAAGCACACCGTACACGCAACTTTCATATAATAATGAGATTTTGTGTAAATTTTCGAAATATATTTCTGAGAATTTCTCTTCACCCATCTCCTATGGCAGGGCTTATTCGATTTCCCTTTCCATCACATAATAGAAACAATATCGAGACCACCCCGTTCAGCCTCTTCAGACTTCAAATGAAACTAGCCGCTGTCTCATAATAAGCCTTGCTTATCAATTTAAATCCAACGAGCTGAAGCTGCAAAGATTTTTGGCTCATCTGCTTTCCAGGCCAGGGCATTCGAGATTCGTTTCAACTTGAAAGCGAGGCAGCTTTAAAAAATATTTACAACACTCAAGTGCAATTCAAGTGCTGGGCCAAGTCGCGTCCAACTGGCATCGCATCCAAGGCAGGCAAAAACGAGACCCCAAAAACAAAAAAGCATTCAAGTCAAGAAGAACGACACAGAGTGTTTCTTCGTCTTTTTTTTGTTTGTATTCCATTTTTAAACATTTTTCATTTCAAAACGACAGTTAACTGATGTCCGAGGCTTGGTATGTGGCAGCGTTTTTGGGTTCCGAGTTGATTTGTTTCCTTATGGAGTCTTCGGTTCAATTTCAGTTCATTTCGGCACACTTTGACTTAACCAAGTTAATAATAATAACAATGACAAAAGCAAACGAATTTACTGGAATCATCATCAAAATGCTCAAATGTCAACACGGAGACCAAGTTTCAAGTTCGGCGTTGATTTTGATAAATGTTTAATTAATTTTTGTGCCTCGCACACAACCACAAATACACACACACACGCACACCGAGAGAAACATTAAAGTTGCCCATTTACCGACTTAATGAACAAAAATTAACAACACACGGCTGAGGAGAAGCCAAGCGGAAGATCTTCAAAGTGTTTGTTTTTTTTTCCTCCTCATTTACATTGTGCTGGGCCCTGAGTGGCTTAATACGTATTATGAATGAATGTTTACATATGTGAAATATGTTGTAATTAGTTTTTTCTTCGAATCTCTCCCTCTCCACCGCTCCTCCAACTGCAAATTACAAGTTATTATTAATGTTAACAAGCGAAATCTTCGTGTACTTTATGGTGGAAAATCTCATTTGGCAGGGGGTCTCCCCCTACGGTTGATTTGTTTATACATACATATATGTTGCCACATTAATGACTGTTCTTGATTTATGTGCACAGCCCAGCAAGTGGGTCACGTGTCCCCTGGGTATACACAGATGAGCTCCAAAAATGTACTCCAAGTCAACGGTAGCCGAAGCCGCAGCCTCTCTGCCAAAGCCTAGAATCGAAAAGCGTTCCACAAATAATTATGCAAAGAGCTACGAAAATCTCATTGCACAAAACGACATCGACACGAACTCATAAAATATGCAAAATGTGTGCCAGGCCATGCCAGCGACTTGTGTCAATAAAAATCAAGCCAAAGCACAGCAAATGTAGTTTTGCCTACAACGGAGTCCTCCTCTGAAGTTTCTGCACTTGTTCTGCTCATCATGGATGTTGCAGCTGTCGGTATATCTGTTTTTTTTTTTTGCGGATTGCAAGCCAAATCTAAGAGTGTCTAGAGTCTAGACAGCAGACAGCCAAAGTCACTTCAGATTGCGCATTGCTTCCTGACTGCCGAAAGAAAATAACAACAACAACAAAATGGACAAACGGCGGATGGGGATTTGCGGTTATGGGATATGGCGATGCTGGTGCAATGAGCCAAGAAAAGATATCGAAATAAATTTCTGGTTGTAAGACAATATTTTTTATCACTATTTCAAGTATTGTGCTCTTGGGTTATTTGGCTTTTATTTTGTCAATATTTTTTTTACGAAAAGTTACCAACTAAATTGGGTGCAGTAAACTGGAAAAGCAGGCTAACGTCAACCTAGGATGGATCTGCTTAACCTTAAGCTTTGCATGAATTGTACATAATATAAATAAATTCACCCACCATAAATGGTTCGAGAGATAATCCGAATGAACTTGGATGTTTCACAAAGTCATAACTTTTAAGCGCTGCATCGAAGTTGAATTAATTGGAAGGTATCCTACAGCTTCTACTGTAAACTTGTAAATAAATTGTATTGCCATTATAAAACTGGGGCCTCTTTGAATTAGTTCTAATAAGATTTTAAATCGCATCTTTACCAAGAAGCAATGCAAAGATTTAGTAAACAAAAAAACAGAATTGAATCATGAATATTCTATTTTTGATGATATCCTGGATAATCGGTTAAATTAAGCTTAGAAATGTTTGAATGGTTGTTGTGGCTGCGGTTGTTGTTGAATGCCGGTTCAAAGTTCGCCAAAAATATAAAACATAGATCCATGTTTCACATGATTTGTTGTGAACGGATTATGTGAAAGTGACAATGAAAACTGGGTTTTGTTATGAACTGATGGGTTTATGGTGTAAACTAGGATATTTGCGATCGATTAGTAAATAACGGAGTTATAGGGCGCATTCAGCAGATAAATCCTATTTAAGATTACTGATTTACGACTTGCAATTTCTGATGATTCTCTGTTGGATGACACTGAATGCTTAGTTTAGGTTATTCTCTGCCTTATTAAATTTGGTCAAAAATACATTTTCACAATTTTGAATGGCTTTTTACGCAGTGAGCTCGGTAGTTCGGTCGTACAGTCGATAAAATGTTTCACCAATCATGATTAGCAAACTTATCAGTCGCAATCGGCAATCACTGTATTCACCGCTTAAAATCGGCATTCATAAATCAGTAATCGTAAATCGGATTTATCTGCTAAATACGCCCATAGGGTTTGAAAAACGAAATTTCGAAAGTCTTCTTTGTGTACCCCTTTTATGGGTCCTAAGCCCATTATTTATTGATCGATCCCAAATATCCTAATTCACACATAATAGAATTAATAGAATTTTTTTAAATTAAAAAACTAATTTGAAAATCGGTCAACGTTACTCTTCTTATCGTATGAATCATTTTCGAAAAAATGGTTTCGAGATAATCGCGTTTTAATTTTCGAAAACGGTTTTCGATAAAATAAAAATTATTCTCAATAGATTTCAAACATGGATTTGATGCATTTGGGTATTAGCTTTCGCCGAGAAAATCAATTATCAAAATCAGTTTAGTAGTTCATGAAAAATACGGGTCAAAGTGCATCAAAACATGTATCAAACAAGTAAGAAAGTTGGTCAAGCCCGACTATAACATACTCTGTACCTGTGAAGTGCTGCACATCACCGTTGCGACCGGTGTTGCCCATAATTGTTTGTTTTCCTTATAACTCGGCCATCTTTCATCCGATCTATACCATTTTTTTGGCGGATTGATAAATAATCCTGATAACTAAATATGTCCAAAAGAAACGAACCTTCTATCTATAAAACTGTGGGAGGTATGACGTTTGACCAATTTACGAGGGCGAGAGGGGGCGTGGCAAAAATTGAAAATAAACTTAATCTGCCTGCAATTATGAGAAGCATTTGTCCCATACATGTCAAACCTATCTCTTACCATATCTGAGGTCTGTTTGTTCATATGGACGGACGGACGGACAGACGGACGGACGGACAGACGGACGGACGGACAGACGGACGGACGGACGGACAGACGGACATTGCTAAATCGACTCGGCTGCTGATGCTAATCAAGAATATACATTAGGGTGGCCCTCTTTTGGGCCCTCTTTTGGTTTTATAGCTCTTAAATCATTCAATTTGATGTAATACAAAAAAATATAAAGTTTCACGCAGATTGATGAATGTTTAGAGGTCGCTCACGAGCCCTAATGTTGAAAAAAAAAGCATTTTTCTTATTACTAAGCCACAAAACTAGTAAAATGGGGCTTAACACTCTTGTACGTCTAATATTAATGGTTTTATAAGCTAATAAAAGGCATAAACCACTTTATTAATCTATATACCAAAAATACGCAGCTACTGGTTGACAAAATGGATGTCGATTTGCCCCCAACCAACATTTTCTAAAAATAAAATCTCTAATTAGGGCTGAGCGACCTCTAAACATTCATCAATCTGCGTGATACTTTTTATTTTTTAGTTTTCTATCAAATCGAATGATTTTCGGCTATGAGAGCTAGAATTTGCTCCAGAAAATGTGTCAAGCCAAATATTATTTTTAAAGTTTTTCACATCTTTTTTAAAAAAACCTTTCTTCGTACAACTGGCAAGTCACATCAGATTGAAGAAATGGTTATAAAATTTAATAAAAATATCAAGTGACAGATTGATTAAACAAATCGGGTATCCACAGTTTAATGGCGAGGCCCATCCTTTCATATAGTACTTAGCTTCGAGACGCAATTAAGTATCGAAACGCCATTTCAGGCAGCTTGCGCCATTCATCCATATTGGATCATCAATAAGCTGTTGGGTTTTTGTCGTGGGCCAAGTTGTCTTTCTTTAAGTACTCGCTCTTTTCGTTAAAGGTTGGTTTATTCGGTGTCCATAGTAATTTTTTTCTGGTATATATAGTTTATAAAATTATCGAATTTCTCCTATATCGGTACAAAAATATCACAAATAATAATCTTTATCGTCGAACAAAAATATCGATATATCGATAGAACAATTGACTACCGTACTACAGTTAAAAGGACCGTCTAAGTTAGTGTTGCTTGAATTTTGTTCATATCGCTTTACATGTTCAATAATTCTATAAGTTAAAGCAAGTTGCTTAAACCCGTCACAGAACGATTGAGTGGACAAGAGTAACAGAACAAGTGACTAAGCAAGTCACTATAATCGACTCCCTGAAGAAGTCTCGCTGAACATGTCTGACGGAACAAGAAAAAACAATTGAGGAAGCGTATGTTCACTTGAAATTCTGCACCATTGCTTGAAAAAACCCAGCAATATATGAAATGATATTTTTTCTTCCCTTTATTTTACTTTACGATCACACTTCTGTCATTTCTTACAGGAATTTCTTTCTTGGAATTCTTGAACAGATTTTTTATCGATATTCTCAGGCAATAAGAGTGTCATCACTACTAATGCTGATAACTTTAGTCTTTGTCCATTTTCCCTTACTGATCCCTTTAAATGTTTCGATAGTATGCAATAGTTTCTTAAACTTACTCTCTTTTTTATAGGACGAATTTCTATTTCAGACAAGAAACTCCTTGTGGAGCCATTTAATAAGTAAGTCTAGAAATCTTTTCAATTCCCTTTCCGGTAGAAAGAATCGTTTTCATTTCAAGCTACATTACACGCTTGTAAGTGTCTAAATTCTAGCACTCCAGCTGACAGTCATTAAAATCAAGATTATCTATCTCTTAAATAAATGGAATTCAGTTCATTAATAGCACTGTTTATTGAAATCATCTAAACGGCTGTTTACTATTCACAATCAACAGAAAACCCAATGTCAATGACACTCAAATACAATAACAAACAGTGAATCGAAGTGAAAAGGAAAATTTACAATGCTCAGGCTGTTCGAAGTACACAAATAAAGTAAACGAAAATCGTAACGAAAATCGCTGGCGAAAAGTTCTCAGCACACAACAACAAATAGTTTATGACACATGACGATGAGGTGGATGGAGTACGGGCAAACGACAAGAGACAACAACCACATCAACCGCAATTGTCGACTGAAGTGTAACTTCCCACTGACCCAATTTACAAGCACTTAATGCCAAAAGGAGGAGAAGTTGTGTAGAAGAAATAAAACACAAAGACGAAAGCCAAGCTGGTAATGCATATCAAATAAAATTAAAGCAACAACAGCAACAACCACAACAGCAGCAGCAATGCGTGCCAACAACGACGACAAAAATTATGACCAAAAATAGACAAACAACACACAAAAAATTTAAATTAAAAGCCAAAAACTCCCACACATAAAAGTCGAGAAAGAGACTTGAAAAAAGGTCTGTCAAAATTAAATCATTTCGGTGGCAAACAACATAAACCGATGGTTAAAAGTTGATAATGATGATGCTTGGATAACGCTCGCAACGCTGCTGTCCAGTGCGTTGGTGGCTGGCACTGACAGCGTAACAAATGCTATTTTGACAAAGTGTCTGACATGAGGAGCGGAGTGGAATGGCGGAGATAAAAACAACAACCCAAAGGGAAACACATCATGCGAAAGTGAGAAAAAGTGTAGTGTGCAAAATGTGTGCTGCGTGTTTGGTATATACAAAATTTATATTACAATTTCTACTTGATAAACGCCCGCAAAAAGTTAAACGAACGACCCGACCAGCCAAACACTTTTGGGTCCATTCCACCTGACGGCCGTGCTTCCGGTTTCATTTGAGTGAAATTTTCTTTGCACCTCCGGGCAAATTTATGTGAGAAAACAACACCAGCAACGGCGCGGCAACAGCATTTTTCATAGAAAACACCAAACAAACGTCCAAATTTGCATATGCGCCCCTTTGGCGCTTTAATTATTAATATTAAATATTAGAAACTGAAACCAGTGGAATGAAAAAAGTCAATCAGTCAATGATTTCACATCACAGCCACTGGCCACAAATTAACAGCTTTTATTTGGTTGTTCTTCTCTAATCAACTGTTTGCTTTTAGGGGAGAAAAATCTGACAAACTAACGAGACACATCAGATGCATATTTTTTACTGAATGAACTTGCCAATTTTGCCTTACTACTTGATAACCGAAAGAGAAATTACCTAGAAATTATGCAGGAAGAGATAAAATTTTAAGGCAAAAGATATAAATGAAAAAAAAACTCACTAGTTAACTTTACTTTGAAGAGGTCATAAAATATTAAATAGAATCTGCTGACAATCTGCTGACAGTCTGGCTAGTCACTACTAGACTTATCCTCGTAAAAACTCTTCACAAAAAGCGATTCATGGAGCCCAACGAGGGACATATAGAAAATGGGCATATTTTAACCTAAGTGCCATCTAGTTAAGTTATCACAACTCTTGTCGGTCGTACCATTGGGGAATTCTAGCTACATTTCAACATATACAATATTATCTTATTGATAAAGCTCTTCTAGTTCGTTGGTCTTCCATAACTCCCAACTGTCTCTTCGAATGTGTCAAGTTCGTTGCCTAAGTCTTTTGTTTGGCATTTCGTTTTTGTTTAGTTCCTGCTGCCCCCTTTTGATTAAGAGTTAATTCAAAATAATAATGTAGTTAACCCAAGTTTATCTTCATCTACAGTTGACGCGAACGCGTTTGTTGCTTAAGTCTTTTGTTTGCATTTGGCACATTGTTTGCATCGTTGAATGCGACGTTGATTTTGTTGAACGTCGCCAGGTTTCACTTTAATAATTTTTAATGCCTTGGGTTTTTATTTTTGTTTTATTAGCTTCTTTTAATTTAAACGCCATAAAAAGGTTTATTTTGTTTATTTCTCATCTTAGTCTTCCATTTTGGGGAACTTTATCATAATTAATTACATTTTCAACATTTTACTTGCTAGTTGTCCATGCATTATACATTCAATTTGCCATAAATAATACTACTTAATATTCATTGAGGGGTCATTTATTATGCAGCAGTTGTTGCTGTTGTCTTAGTTCTTTACAAGTTGATATGAGCAGAAACTTTCTTCATTATCAAACTTGTTTTGTTTTTGTTTTCTTACATATTTTTGGCAAGTCGCAAAATTTCAATTATGAAGTCATTATTATTTACAGCAAAGCTGAAACATTTAGGAAAAAAAGTTGATTAATAGCTTTTTCAAAGTTTCTATTTTCGCAACAAAATTTTTGCACAGAAGGTGTTGCCGGAAGATTTTTTTCTTTTTGGTTTTCATTTTTGGGTTTTGCGGCTTTTTTAAGCGCAGTTCTAATTAGCTAATTATACGCTAAATTAGTGTGTAATTATTGTGAGCCAGGCGCTACGAGGGTAGACCCAGAAGTAAGTGACCTGATGTGAATGACATTGCAATGTCTAGCAATGCATTGGTAAAAAGTAAAATTAGGTAACATGAATAGTAAATGGAGATGAACCAAATTGGTATTTTTCTTACTATTTTACTTATGTTCCAATTCCAATAACTGCCATTAGGGTAGTTACTCCAGAAATTGTAAATTGGCCGGGTGGCTCAGCGGCTAGTTTGCGCGACCGCTGTGCAAGAGGTCGTGGGTTCGATCTCGCCTCGAAACATCTAATGAACAATTTTTTCTTTAAATGAACTTTACACCCGGTCACCCCGCTCTGCTGTTGGCGCCAGCTTTGTAGTAATTAGCCATGCAAAAGCTTCTCAAACTGCCGTTCGGATTTGGCGTTAAACTGTAGGTCCCTTTTTTTTGTGCGAAAATTAGAAGCGCACAAGCCAAGAGATTGAGAGAAGCTCGGCTTTGGCCCTTTGGGGCTGTGTCAAGCCATTTTTACAAGGCAGCTTGCAGACATGTCAGATATTTTCTAATTGGGTGCCGATCGTCTTACCTTGCAAGCTCTTGATTTACTGGATTAGTTTCAAATCTTCTTGGCTTTGGGGACTACCACTGACTGAACTGACTGAATTTGGGCTTAAGCTGGATTCTCTTTTAATCTGTGGTATGTCGAACCCTGATCTATCGATTCGAACTATTCCAATAGCCTCTATTTATAGAAACTTTCTATTTCATTTTCTATTCTATTTTTCTATTAAAAAAAAAAAAATCCATTAGTCACGTTAAATTACCATTTATAAGCTGACTATCGTTTATCTCTGTATAGGCTCCCATAAGTTGCGATTGTCATCCGATATTACATTCAGGGGATAAAAATCTTGATTGCTATATATGTCCTAAAGGTAGTAACTTTCTTTCTATAAAACTGTGGGAGATAAAACTTTTTTCCAAAAATTCAAAATAAACTTGATATACCTGCAGATAAAAGAAACATATGTCCCATTCATGTCAATCTATTTCAATCTGTGAGATCTGTTTGTTCATACGGACGGACGGACATACGGAAACGTCTATATCGACTCGGCTGTTGATGCTGATCAAAAATATATATACTTTATAGGGTCGGAAATGCTTCCTTCTGCCGGTTACATACTTTTGCGCAAACTTACTAAACTCTGTGTACCTTTGGTACAGAGTATTAAAAGAGTAAAAAGAGCAAATGTATGTAACAGGCAGAAGGAAGCATCTCCGATATCATAAAGTATAAATTCTTGATCAGCATCAACAGCCGAGTCGTCTGTCCGTCCGTCCGTCTGTATGAACCTAGATCTCAAAGACTAAGAGAGCTAGAACAACGAAATTTTGAATGCAGACTGGTATTGTTTGTGGAAATAAAGATCGGATGATAAATAGCGGAGTTATAAGAATTTTACCTTCTCTCATACATTTTGGGTTAACAAAAAAACTTTGCATTCTTTTCGGTGCTGTCAGGAACAAATCTTTTGTTATATACTTGAAATGTAATATGTTTACCTTAATGTTAATGCACTGTTAATTAACATAAGGGATGGGTGTTAAACACTTCTTTCTCTGAGTAGCGGGTATCTCGAAGTCGGGCAGGGCCGACTTTAACTTTTAATTTTTTGTAGGAATTGGGTGTCCTAAATTCTAGTTCAAAAATCCTTAGACGTTAGTTTAGGCAAAATAACCTAATACATCAGGTTATTTTGGGCCATTCAGGGCCAAATTTCTTTCTGGATGAGGTCAATAGGCTAATCACACCGATCACATCTTAAATCTAACATCCCACATCTTGAGTTTAAATGCTTTATAACTATTTACTATGATAACATTTTAAAACTTTAGTTTTGCAGAATTATTAAGTGGGGAAATGCCTAATGGAAACTTGCTACAAACATGACAAATTTCGAGCACAAAAATTTATATGACTTATGATGTTGGATGTTAGATGTGCTCAGTGTGTTAGGGTTAGTTATTTTGTAGTATTTTAAAATTTTTACTTGTGAAAACTAATAGTCAAACTGAGAAGCAGAAACATTTTTTTTATATACCCAACTCATTAAACTGAGGGATTTTTCAGGCATTTCTTATGAGAGCTACTAGATTAAAGAGTTTTAATAACACTAGGCAACACTGCCCAGTATACTGGTGTTGATCCTAGATGTTTTTTGTGTGCCGAATACGAATCTGTTTTCATACTTATGTTTCTTATACTTGTTTCTTGTTTTTATATTTGCAGGCAGATCAAGTTTATTTTTAATTTTGTCCACGCCCCCTCCCGCCTCCGCAATATCGAAAAATCGTCATATCTCCCACAGTTTTATAGATAGAAGTTTCGAACCTTCTGGACATATTTAGTATTCGGGTTTTGTTATCGATCCGCCGAAGAAATTTTAAAGATCGGATGAACGATTTTCGACGGTGATGTGTAGCACTTCACAGGTACAGAGTATGTTATAGTCGGGCTTGACCAACTTTCTTTCTTGCTATAATCCGATCTTTATCATAAATTAATAGGAACTGAAAATAAATGACAAATCACAATCCAAGGTGGGATAAACTTCTTCTTCTGTTTTCTAACTCCTTCCAGCTGACTGTTCGATGACATCGCTACGATTGGCGAATGTTGAAAAAGTGACTTCAACAATCCGAATTTACATTATCGGGGGTGACACAGAAATCTCTAGAGACTTTGCCGACGGTTGGTTTTGCAAATCACTCAAAAATCCGTCGGTGCCACAGAACTTCGAGAGATTTCGTTTTCCTTTTCGAAAGTCGAGTTAAAAGTTGAGAGAATAAGATTATGGTCCATTTACAAAAACAGTGCTAAATCGCGAATCTGTATTATCTGGTTTGTGTATTGGCTGGTTTGCCAAAATCTCCTAACAAAATACGGAAGGTTTCTGTGGCACCTAAGAATTGGCCTTCGGTTGGAATGTGGTTGGAAGAGGTTTCAGTGTCACCCCTGTATGAGAAAATGAATGGCACATTCAGTAAATGTTGTGGATTATTTGCCAGTGCACATTGGGCCAGATTCCTTTCTTTTGACATAAGCTCCAATTGGCCTGTAATACATCTCACAAAGATTCGTTCGTTTTAGTTCATTATTTTATATAGCTGCCATATAACCATATACCAACTTTGATTCCGGTCCGCCGGGGTTGATAATTTCCGTGTTTTTAAAGCAATTGAACTAAAATTCGGTTTGAGTAAGTATTTTTAACTCTCTAGATGACTTGCCAAGTTTGGTTCATTTCAAAACTCTATTTCACATAGCTGCCATATAAACGATTTTTCCGACTTGCAGCCTATGTTTTTGTCGACTTTTAAATGCGATTTTTACAGATATTTGCAAAATTATGCAAAGAAGTGTTAAGTAAAAGTGGAAAATCACAGTGTAGAGTAATCCTTTGCATAATTACTTTTTGGCACAAGTTGGCAGAAATTAGTTTTTTACTCCACAATAAACGAACACTTTGGCAAGCTAATTTCTAAAATAAGAGATAACAAAGACAATCCACAACTACAACATTGAACGCATAATTCGAAATCATTTAATAACAATTATATTTGGCATACCTTAACCTGTATATTCCATTTTGCCAGCAAAGATTTGGATACCTGGTGTTGCTACAAAAGAAGCGCAAAGTTGAGTAAGAGCTTATGACAAAACAAACATCTGACCAAACATCCGACTTTGTTAACGTCTGTTAACGTTTGTTAACATCTGACTTTGATTCGATGTACCCAATGTTTGCCCTTTCAATATATGTTAAGTTAATTTCAAAATAGATTTCACAAAAATATACGACTTTATGCCAAAAAAAAGGGAATCTGGCCCAATGTGCAGTGGCCAAGGATTTGATTATTAACTTAGAACTTGTGAACTGATGGTCATGTCTTGTCGGGTTGAGTATTAATGGACTTTCTTCAGGTTGTTTACTCTGTATACCGTCACGCATAAATACGAGCAAGTCGTGTGGAGCCGTGCTTGTTCGTGTCACTCTACCAAATCTACTTCTCACTCATTTTGCTACATCTCACTAGAGCTGTTGTACCCAAAGTCAACGGATTGAACGAGTTATAATTCATTATAGACAAACCGTCACTGGTAATACCTAACCTAACCTAATATTGCAAAAGTCAACATCAATAAAATGGTTGAATTACTCTAAAACTAGAAAGAAAATCTCGGCGCTCGAAAAGTAGCCATGAATGTGGAACTTGACTCAGTGGTGGATGATTCTTTCAAGAACATTGCATATTTCCCCTTTCTTTACAATCTCTAAAAACCTCCCTCGTATCACCAGATGTTTAACTAATTGGCGCCTAAAAGCAATTTCCAAGTTCATTAAAGTTATCTTCAAAGCTGCTAAAACTTATTTGCTTATAATTCTGGCGATAAGAATTTTTTATAAATATTTAATTGGCGCGACAACAAATTTTTTATTTAGATGTATTTTATGTTTTCTCTCTGCATTCAGTTTATTGTCTTCTTGCGCTTAACCACTTTGTGGCAGGCATGTCCAGCGCTCTTTTTTTTGCGTCGCCAACAAAACGCCAGCGATAAAACGAAAATTTATGCCTGCGATAAGACAATATTTCAATAAATACGCAAATTGATAAAATCATTAACAGAAAATATATAAATAAATATAGTTTGGCTTTTATTGCATACTAGAGGAGAGGTTGGCCTGTTTAGCATAAATGCGCGACAAACAAAAGATTTGGACAACGAACTCAGCCGCGAAACTTGCACTTACCAGTTTGGGCTTCGAACAGTTGTCGGAAAGTTTATCCAATTTTTAGTGGCCTAGCGGTAAAGATGGCTTATATAATGTATATTTTGATTTGGTTTTCCGCACTGGTTCGCATTAGTTTTTCACATGCCTTTCGTTGAGCTCGGCCCATTATGGGCCTTATTTATGGCTTCGAGACACTCCCACACACACACTTCACCTTATCATATGAAACATAATTCTTAAGATTTATTCATACAATTTGTACACATTTTTCTCAAAATTTTCCCATTCAGAAATTCGGCGAGGCTCGTTAATTAAAAAACGCCACGGCGGCTTCCGTTGGCGGTTTCCGTTTTTGGCGTGAGTGGGCGACAGCGACAGGAATCGCCACAGCGATCGAAATATTTGTTGTCCGACGGCAAAAACGTTCAACTTTACGGAAGTCGCTAGCCCGAAAACGAGACGCTATAAGAAATCTCCGCTCTCCGTTGTCGTGGCGCACGCAACGCTCAAACACTTGAAACTGAACTAAATCTTGCTCTTGGCCAGCTCTTGTCCAAGAAGTTGCTGGCCAGCAGTCAACGCTGCTGCTGCTGCTGCGGCTGCTAGGTGCTGCCGCTGAGAGCGTGACCACGAAGCTGGCCGAGTCGGAGCATAGCGGTAATGATAATAAAAGTTGCTTAGCTTTTGTTTTTTTATTTTTTTATTTTGGGATTTTTGGACGCCGCTTCGTCGACTGCGCTGCCAGCGAAAAATCAATGAAAACGCTTTTGATCTTTATGTGGCGAAGAGCTTGTGTGTGTTTTGTGCTCTCTTCGCGCTCTATTAGTTATTCTGATTTATGCTCTTTAATATATTTGTCAATTATTTTTATGTTCGTCTCTTGCTTAAGTCTTTTGTCTGAGAGATTAGTTTTGGAGTTGGTTTCGGTGTGAGTACGAGGGTAGGTCCAGAATTACTCATACTTCGATATCAGATTTGAAGAGGGCACTGGTGAGTTGCTTGAAATAGTCGTCATTTAAAGTTTTTGATCAGTTGGTCAAGCATTTTCTACTATTTAAGTCAAGAGAGTTCCTTAAATAAGCAGCCAGCAAATCATATAAACAGAGAGTTCTAAACCCTTTCTAAAGGTGCGGTTAGGGGGCTGGTTCCCAAACTAATAGAACCTATCACCATCTTATAGCTCTAAAACAAGCTTTCCAGGTTTTACCTAAATTTTCTGTATTCACTTTCGATAGAACATTATAGTCTCAGCACACAGGAACACTTGGAATTTGTTGATGTGAAATGGAAATTTACACTGACAAGATCTAACATCTTACATCTGTCAGTTAACACTCTTAAAAATATATTGAATATAAAATAACACTTATAATAAAATAACACAGAAAATATAAATTGTCATGAAGTTTATAGGGCGCGCACACTGAAAGATAAACTGACGGCAGAACTTAAGGCTGATCTTGACAAATAATGACACACCGTGCATGCAACTGTGCGCAACAAGCACTGGATTGATCTTTAAAACTCAGTTCTAAGCTCAGCTTTGCGGAATCAATCAAGAATGTTTCTTTATTTCAGCTTGCTAACGTGCTAAAATATCTTGATCAGCCGTCAGTTCATCTTTCAGCCGCATGTGTGCTCGCACCCATATGGGGGTTACTGAGAGGCTGACATACTTGGCCCTCCTCCTAAAGTAAGACTCTTTTGGTCTTTCTGTCTCTAACTAGCTAAATTCACCAGAACTTCTTGGTTATCAGATCTTATGTGTGTTGGTATGTGGGCATTGGTATTACCAATTACTCGAAATTTCTGAATCAAGAGCAATTGGGTCTTTGCGAAGAAGAAGGTTTCGTCAATAAGTTTCTCATACCTCATTTCAAGTGCTTTTCTTGCGGACTTAATATTAAAAACAAAACAAAAAGTGGTATTCCTGAAAGTGACTTAGATTTGATTTAGATTTCGTCGATCAGCAGTTCACAGCTGCTCCATACAAATTGTGCAGTGTGCCCAGAGTAAGTCGGGAATTGATGGTCCTACTAATTGATTTCAAATAATCAACTTTGAGGCTGATTTAGATTTGGTTTAAATTTGATTTCGTTTTGGTGTGACCGTTCTGCGTAGTACGATGGCGCGCTAGGTGTTTGTTTGAATTTTGCTGTATTGAAATCATGGAGAATGTTGCAAGTTTTTGCATTTCAAGTTTGAATAATTAAATAATTATTTATTAAATGCATTTTAGAATGCATACGAGTCTATTTGAAGCAGAGCTAGCAAATAACAATTGACCCTTTCTCGTTGTCCAAAAATAACTGTTATTTACGGACCCTTTGAGCAAAAAGTCAGAGATGAACCGTTCACATCGGCTCATGAACGAATCGCTCAGTGCTCAACGAACAACCAATAGATTTGTTTACATTTTGCTCTGCTCATTCACTGAGCAAATCGTCGCGAGCGAAAATATAAAAGTCATTTGCGTTTGTGTGTGTATGTGTGAGTGAGGTGTCGGTTGGGGCTTGCGACTCACACAAGCCACACACACACACAAAACAAATAAAAGGAAAAAAAGACCATTTGAGGTGAGTCGTTCGGCTTTTTGGTCTGACTCTTAATTTGCGAGCGCTCAGTCGGATCGCTGTCTATAAATTGTTATTGAATGAGCAAAACAAAAAAAGCTCAACTGAGAACAGTCAACTTAAAACAAAAACAAGGAGAAACGAAGTGTTCTGCTCAGAGCTAGAGCTAGCATGCATGGATTTTTTTCGGTATTGTTATTGGGCAGACCGCAAAGGCAATAAAGTTCAATTGTTATTTACGAGCTCTGATTTGAAGTAAAGGTAGGCCAATGGCCTAAGGTGGAAGGAGTCAAAAGACCTCCAGTTTTTAGAACTTATTCTTGATTGAGACAAAGATATTCTGGATTCCATACTTGCACAGCTCTCCTAGAATGTTGTTCGTTACAAATTCTTCCACAATTTCAAACTGCCTCTTTCACTAGAGATCTGCCAAATTGCATAATTAACATCAATTTCCCGTAACCAAAATTAAAATTACTTGTGAACATACTTGAACTACATAATATGTTAATAAACTATTATTTAAAAAGCTCACAAGAATAGTTTTCTCACTTTTTAAGCATGTTTTGCTTTTGCGCCAATGGTCAACCAGCTTAATGGTCACACCGTCAGCTGTTCACGAAATCTAAATCAAATCAGTTCGGAACAACTGATTCAGATTTGCTTAAACGAAATCTAAATCAAATCTAAATCGCTCCTAGGAATACCACCACAAAATTTTAAAGTGCATGACAAGTTTCTCTGACATTACGATGTTTTATGAGGAACATTTGGGATTGAAACAATTTGCTTCAAGATGTTAGATGTTGCTCAGTGGAATTAGGCTATTACATGAAATTGATGACATTTCAAAATCAAACTTTCATCAGAATTTTCAGAAGATATTTTTCATTCTTTCCCATAACTTTTCCTAGTCCATTTAAAAAATTAATAAAATTATTCTTCAATAGGCTTCCTTTTACACTGCTCGACACATGGGACATGATAATCAAGTAGGCCTGCATTTCAACTTGTTTCGCCTATTAATTTGAAAGGCTTTTCACATTTATATCAACCAACATGTAGGCCTACTAGACTATCATCGTGTGTCGAGCAGTGTAAAGGAAGACTTCGTTCTTGTTGAATGACTAGCTATTATTTGAACCAAACCTTATTCTAAACAGAAAGGGTCCTGTTCGGAAGGTGATAAATTCAGATGGTTTAATTCAGTCTACCGCTCTGCTACTTTTAGATTCCACTGAGTCTAAAAAGCTTAAGTACCCCAAAGTACCAAAGGCTATAGAGCTCACAAAGATGAGTAACGGCCATAAAAGTGAATGGTAAGGAAAAATTTGAGTGTGTATTTTCGATTCTGCATGTGTGTACAGTGCGTGTAAGAGGTCAGCCGAACAAAGTTTGAAATGTTCTTTCAAATTTTTCTGTCTGGCAGTTACAAATCTTGTTAATCTATGGCTTTGTCCATACTTGAACTTTAAAGCTTATCTCTCAAGTATGATCAATTTTAACATACCATCAAGCATATGTAGACTTGCCTCATCGCCGTATTGTATACTTTTTGAAATGTGGTAAGCCTGATCTTAAGCTTAATATACCTCGTCACACTTTACATTGCCTGTCATCTTGGCGATATTGAAAAAGATTTAATTTCGATATTTATATCGATATTTTAGGGTAAAAATATCGATAAAATCGATATCCTTGCCTTCACTGCTATTACAGAGTTTATTATAGTCGGATTTGACCGACTTTCTTACTTGTTTTTATCATTTGTCTAAATTTTATACCTTTTTTTGTTACAAAAAATCGTCATCTTCTGGACCTGCCCTCGACTTTTGTTGAGATTTGATATACTTAATTAAAACTGTCATCATTTTGTTTCGTTGCGCCTCATAAACTAATCAGTTTTATGGGCAGTTTTTGTGCAAAAAAAACAGGAAACCTTTTGACCTTCTGACAGGCACAGAACGTTTTGTTTTTGGAGAAAGGCGGACACGCCCTGATCTGTAAACTTTCCCATGCTTGGGTCGGCCCATTGATAGATTTGCTTCTAACAATTTAACGCTTTCGGCTTGATTTTATAATTTTATAAAAGCTTTTAGTCAATGATTTCAAATTTACGATTCCCATTCGGCCAAGCGATTGTTAAAAGCCTTCTTTTTGTGGTTTCCAGTAAACAGTTCATTGAGTGCCACACAGACGAGCTGACCCCCATAAGCGTTCAACTAATTCATGCCACCGATTAGCCGCAACAACAACAAACCTGCACCTGCCTCTTTTGGTGTTTTGCTCCATTTAAACCATTTCAACGTCAATCAATATGCATTCGAGCTCCATCATTTCGTTCCGTTTGGCCATTTCGTTTCTTCTCTTCCACTTTTATGGCTTAATGCCGTTCGCCGGCCATTGAGCACTTAACGCTAGATCTTCGCTGGTTATTAGTTTGACATATCTCCCCATCAAATTTGCATTTTACAACGCTTGCTGCGTTTTTCTCACATTTCTGTTCGATGAATTTTCAATTTATGATTTTTTGAATAATTTTTTTATGTTTGATTTGACACCAGCGAGCGATGCAGGTTTTTTTTTCCACCAATATTAACGGTTTTTTAATTGCCCCCGTGGCTACAAGTTTGTTGCCCGAGTCTTTTGTTTTCCATGCATGACAAAAGCCGCGCATGGCTTCTACATGAAGAAAAGTGAAATTGAAAAAAACCGAAGAAAAACTGTAGTAATAATAAGAATAACAAAGGGGGCAGCTCATTAACTTGCCGCTTTCGTCAACTGTGAGACTGCCGAAATGCCAAATAAAGCCACGTCATGGTCCAGGCCAGCTACCTGGAAAACACTTGCCCCCTTGCAGTTTTCGCTACCGTCTGATCCATGTCGATTTGTGATCTCTGGTATGCAGCGCCCACTCGAGCAACATTTTTTCTCTTTTTTTGAGCCTGTCTACCGCCCCGCTTGACCCATTTTGGTGGGCTCCATTGGGTCCATTGTTGAGTGTAACTATTAGTTCGGTACGTTTCCAGGTCAACGGGGCAATCAATCATATTACAGTGTAAGAAATTTGTATAAGGCTGCCGCATGACGCACATAAAAAAAGAAACCAATCGCATAAATGCTCTGGTATCCATACAGACACGAAACTTTGACAAGGGCGGTAGGGGGGCGACTGAGGAAGACAAGTTTCGCACTTTGCTTACGCAAATTGATACAGAAACTTGAAATATAAACTTAATTTGCTTAAATTAGGTTTAGATTTTGTTATAATCCAGAGATCTATGCAAACCTGAACTGGTGACCCCCCTCTTCGACTCCAATTTGACACTATTTAGAGTCAAATCGATAAATTTAATTTTATAAAAAGCAAGGCTGCCAACCTAATATTTTAAATTAATGAGCCAGAGCCTTGAAGGACTTTTAGCAGAAGTTCGAATTTGTTTAAAAAGGGGGAAAAATAACGTAAAGTAAAAAAGTGAATTAAGTTAACGTAACGTAACGGACCGACTTAACAATAAATTATCAAAAACAGGTGAAATGGTTATTGACGTAATAAAACAAATTATAACAACTTAATGACGTAACGCAAAAATGTAACGCAATAACGTAACGCAATTAACGTAGTAACTTAACTTAACGACTTAGCCCAACACAATGACTTAATTTAATAACGTAGAGTAAGTTTCTCAATGTAACGTAAAGTGAAATTCTTACATTTTACATGTAAAATGATTATTAATGCAATAAAGCAAAGATGAATCGATTTGACGTAACAAAAAGAAGCCAACGACGGTACAAAACAAGTCAAAGACTTATTGTAAACTTATTAGGTAACGAAATGACGTAACTTACTAACGTAAAGTAATAAGGAGATATTAAGAATAAGATTTCAATGACGAAACTAAATGCTAAAACATACTGACGGAACGAGCTAGCGTAATGCAGTGAAGTAACCAAACAAAATGACGTAACTTATTAACGTAAGAAAAGTTCTTAATGTAACGTAATGTAAAAATTTGGCATGAGCATTTGGAAAATCTAAGCTGGAATTATACAACGAAATAGCTTAACTCAATAATGTAAAGTAATAACACAAATAAACTAACCTCTCGTAGCCTAATGAGACAATTTAAAATCAGCAAAATTTCGCATATCTATGTTAGAAAGTCTTACATTAAACAGACTTTAATTGAATAGTTAAACAAAAATTAATTTTAATAATATAAATAAATCCATTGTTTATCCGACTACCTTTAAAAAACCTTATTACGTAACGAAATGACGTTTTTAATAACGTTAATGAATGGAAGTTGGTAAGATAGCGTAACGTAACTAGTTAAGAATTAAATTTCGAAAACAGTTATAATGGTTATTAACGTAATAGCGCATCGAGATGAGAGATCATAGATTTATAATTCAATGACCTAACGCAATGACGAAACTAAATGATACAACATATTGACGGAACGAGCTAGCGTAGAGCAGTGACGTAACCCAACGAAATGACGTAACTTTATAACGTTCAGTAAGTATCTTACTGTAACGTAACGTGACAACTTGGCATAAGTATTTGGAAAATCTAAACTTAAAGATCTTACATTTAACAGGATAAATGATTATTAATTTACAAAAATAAATGACGTAACCAAAAGAGGTAGCCAAAGATCTAACGAAACAACTTAATGAGTAAAAGTAACCAAATTATAAAACGAAATAACTTAACGCAATAATGTAAAGTAATAACGTAAAGAAACTAACTTAGCGAAACGTAAGAGACAATTTAAAGATAAAATTTCACAAAGCTATGCTTGAAAGTCTAACATTTAACAGACTTTAATGTTATAAATAAACAAAAATTAATTTAATAATATAAATAAGACCATATTTCACCCGATTTACTTTAAAATCAGTTTAGAATTTAGCAAGCGAAATAATTTGAGATGTAGGTTAGGTTAGGTTGCGATGGCTGAGAGCGACAAGTCGCTCTCCCACTTAGGCCACGTGGGCCCGTTGCGATGCCATATATTCCCTGTTAAACCCTAGGGTTGTGTTCGGTACTGAACCATTGTGTGGACAGAATGTAATTAATTATAGCTGGGATCTCTATGTCGGATGTCTCCGATAGGTTGAGTAGGAGGGGTTGACCAAAACCCAAACCTCCTCCTACTTAAAGCGGGGCAATGACACAGAAGGTGTTGTACCGTTTCCTCCTCTTCTTCAAATCTGCAACTTCTACAGAAATCAAAGTGTTGTAAGCCTAGGCGTGCAGCGTGCCTGCCTATAAGACGGGTCACTGTCAGGGCCCCTACTAGAAATGATATGTGTTCCCTTCTGTACCGTAAAAGTGTATTGGTACGTTTAATATTGAATGCTGGCCACGTAAGTCTCGCTACCGCACAGGAGGAAAGGTTTTTCCACCGGTCCGTGGCGAGGCGCAGTGTTTCAGCTTTTTTGTGAAGCTTGTAGGTAGCCATAGGCATCCCTATCGTGCTCCTCTCTGAAAGGAGCGGCATTCAGTTAGCGTTTTAGCATTATTTGTGTAAGAGTTAAGTGCTTTAAGGGCTGCTTGACTGTCCGAGTATATAAATACGTTTCCTTCTTTTACCGTGAGTGTGCTAAGGTAAGTGGCAGCTTCCTGGATGGCTACCACCTCCGCTTGGTACACACTACAGTGATCAGGGAGACGGAAAGATAGATTAAGGTCTAGGTTGGGTGAGAAAACACCCACACCTACTTTTTCATCGAGCTTAGAACCATCCGTGTAGATATTGATGGCGTTGGCTCTACTGTGGGGAAGGTTGTCCCACTCGTTGCGGCTTGGGATATAGACGTCGTATAATTTGTCGAACGTCGTTTGAGGTTTGAGGTGAGATGTAATAAATTGAGATTCCTGGGGATCGTTAGTAAAGGAAGGAATTTATTATGTCAATGTTGGCCAATTTTCTGTTCTGCATCGATTTTCGTGAGGCACAAGATGTAGCGTGATCAAGGGCGAGTTATGCTAAGCTTTTTCCAAGATAATTGCAATATACACAATTTTGTATGCACTTCATAATCTTTATATTATTTGTCAAGTCGAATAATTTGTTTATTTTTTTCACTAATCGCCATCCTATAGGCATTCCAGAGCTGTCAGTGGACCGCTACTCAGATGGTATGGCACTCCATAATGTTTTGCCGACAATTTCTTCTCTAGTTGTTTTGCTTCGATATTTTCTCAGCATATTTTCTACTTAGAAACCAGCACAGGAAGCGCATACCAGACCGATCCAAACCAAAAAAAATTATGAAAAAAAAACCTGCACATTCATTATCATGCTGACCGACGGCGTTTATGAAAATGAGTTTATTTTTTTTTTTTTTTTTTTGTTGCTTGTTTATTTTTAAAATGAACTTTTCAACAGGCGCCCCCTGCCGCCTTCCCGTTGGCATTGGGACGGATGTCGAGTGTTTAGCGGAAAGTGAAAAGTGCTGCTTAAAATTACTTAGTTTGCAAGTTTCTTCGCCGTGCGGAAGTGTTTGACTCGCAACAAGTTGTTGTCTATCAAAGAAAAGCAATTTCCATGCCAATGATTTATGAGCCGCTCAAGCCGTCCCATTACAATCTTATCTCTGGGCTATTATGTACACCGTTTGAGCTGACAAAATATATATTTTGTTGCTCGAATCTAAAGTTGACGCTGACGCTGACATGTCGCGCTTATCGCTGCCCAACTATCAACCGGCACAAGCACCAACGACCAAGACAAAGGCAAAAATGCAAAGCTCTACCAATGTACGTACAGTGTGTCTCAATTGTTTGCCACCACGCACGCGCGCAATTACTTAAACATGTCCAAGTCCGAGTGTATATGCCCACATGGCTAAGTGAGTGTGTGTGTGTGTCTGTGTGGGTATCCTATGCAAATGCAGCTCAGCTCCAACTCCAGCTCATTGAATGACCCTCGTTAGGGGCCTCCCTTCTTTCCTCCATTCGTCTGTCACGCTTTGTTTGGCCTGTCAAGATGACAAGTGTTTACTTTACTTTACTTGCAGCCGGCGCTCCGTGCTCTAAACTTGACATTTGATAGCATTTTAATTAAAAAGAAGTCGAAAAGAAAATTTATGACGTTGCACTAAATTTGTCAGTGCGTGGTCTCAAAAGTTTGGCCCATTCCAAACAAAATTATATCACGCAGTGCTGTTGGTATTTCGCCAAAGCGTCGATGGAGGTGTTGGTGTGGGGAGTGGAGGGCGGCATGGCATATGAATACTGTCCGTGACCGTGTGGCCGAGCCTAGGCGAAATGAGGTCGAAATTATTTGCAATTTATTGAAGGCAATCATAATGCTTATGAACTATATTTTCAGGCTGTTGCTGTGGTTGTTGTTCTTGTGGTTGCTTGTTGTTGATGTTGTTGTTGGTGGTGCCGGAGCTGTCGGTGGCGCTGAAGTTTATTAGTACCTCAGCTGGCATTTCCATTGAGCCATGAAGTGCCGTTTTCTAAAGGTAATTTATTTGCTTACTCGATTTTTTTTTATTTTGTCCTAGAATGTTGTTGTTTTATTGGGGGTACATCAGTTTAGTTGATGCAAAGGCAATTCACTGAGTTTAAATACATTTTTTTAAGAGTTTTCATATATTGATTCTGCTTACTTTTATCTCTGTGAGAACTTAATTTTTAAAAGTTATAATACTCAACAAAATCTTCACTTTAATTAGTATAAGGGGTAGGAAGAGAAACCCGAGGAGGTTCAACCAGGTCGGTGCTGACCAGAGATCTGCACGAGTGCACTGCATTGAGTGGACTTGATATTTTCACATCCGAGTATCAAAACTACTCCAACAATATGTATACAGTAGTAGTTCTACTCGCGGCATATTTGTGTTTCGCATATGAAGTTCCAAAAATACTCGCGCTACTCGCATGGCGTATTGCAATTACTCATTCCATCAGAGAGCTGAAAAATTCGAGTGTGAAATTACCCAATAACAATTCTGGCCACGCATTTTCTAACTGTCGCTTTCGTACTTCTGTATTTTTTTACTGTCTTTGGATTCTGTTCGTTCCCTGCACTTCTCGTCATATACATCACTATATCACGCTTCTGATTTGACGTCAAAGTCAACAGAACCGAATTCTGTGTACATTGTTATTGTAATTTTACCTACGTCGAATAATGCAGTTTGCATACCCTTAAAATTAGAGCGAGCACTTGAACTATGTTTTATGTAAATAGTTTAAAATAAAAGCCTTGCACAGGTCGTTCGTGGAAGAGCCTTACAAACTTTTATAATTCCTAACCCACTAGCAATAATTTTACTCTGTACCAGAGGTACACAGAGTATATTAAGTTTGTGCAAAAGTATGTAACAGCCAGAAGGAAGATCTCCGACCCCATAAAGTATATATTCTTGATCAGCATTAACAGTCGAGTCGATATAGCCTTGTCAATCTGAACGCCCGTCCGTATGAACAAACAGATCTCAGAGATGGTAGGTGAAAGAGTTTTGGCCCCCCTCTCGTGCCCGCAAATTGGAAAAAAAAAATAGCCGACCTAACTACTAAAACACAAAAATTTATAATGATTTTTTTTTATTTTTCAACATAGGATCCTTTTAGGTCGATACACTGTTCCCAGCGATTATCAATAGCTTCGTTCCTTTTATTATAATAAGAACTGTGAAGCTCTTCAAAATAGGCATTAACCTCGGACTCCACCTCTTCATTGTTTCCAAATCTTTTTCCTCCGAGCCATTTTTTCAAGTTTGGAAATAAGAAATAATCAGAGGGAGCTAAGTCTGGCGAATAAGGGGCGTGAGGTAGCAATTCAAATTTTTTATTCATTAATTTTAGCCATTGCAACGGCAGAGGTGTGAACCGGCGCATTGTCATGATGGAACAGCAAATGCGGCACCCATCTTGCGCAGAACTTTTTCATGTCCAATTTTTCGGTCAATATGCGATGTGCAGCACTTTTTGAAATGCCTACACACTCAGCTAACTCACGAACATTCAATCGCCGATCACTCAATACACATTTTTTAATTTTGGCCACCATTTCTGAAGTGGTCACCTCATTTGGACGCCCATTACGATGTTTATCTTCGCAGCTCAAACGACCTCGCTTAAACTCAGCCACTCAATATTTTATTGTTGTAAACGAGGGAGCAGAATTACGTAAGGTAGAATCCAGCTCCTTTTTAATATTGGTTGGACTGTGACCTTTTATATGAAAGTATTGTATCACATAACGATGACCAATTTTGTCCATGTTTGCAAATCAATAACAAGCGTTCTCTATTAAAATGGACAAAAAAAAAAAAAAACTGTGCAAGGTAAAAGGTCGATTCTTTCCCTTTTTAATATTTTTTGTGAACATTTTCCAACACTACTGTGCTAGGTCGGCCCTCGTATCTCCCACTGTTTTATAGATAAAAGGTTCGTTCCTTCTGAACATATTTAGAAGTCCGGATTCTTTATCGATGGTAAAGATCGGATGAACGATAGTCAAGTTATAAGGAAAACACACAATTATGGGCAGCACCGGTTGCAACGGTGATGGAGAGCACTTCACAGGTACCGAGTATATTATAGTCGGTCTTGACCGACTTTCTTTCCTTTTTATTTATATTCTTATTGAAGTCGGATATGCCTTTCCCTACCCTGAATTGGCAAACGTAACGCGCGCTAAAGAGTCCAACAAATAAGTAAAAGTAAAATTGGCTTGTCAAGATGACACAGCTCCAAGGGGCCAAAGCCGAGCCTCTCTCAATCTCTTGGCTTGTGCGCTTCTAATTTTAGCACACGAGAAAGGGACCTACAGTTTAACGCCGAATCCGAACGGCAGCTTTTGAGAAGCTTTTCATGGCTAATTACTGCAATGCTGGCGCGCCAACAGCAAGAGGTGTGGCCGGGTGTAAAGTTTTATTCAAAGAAAAAAACTTTTGATTAAATGTTCCGAGGCGGGATCGAACCCACGTCCTCATACTCAGCGGTCGCACACACTAACAGCCACAAATGCGAAGAGCAATACTCAAGTCGTACATATAAGTATTAGAAGAGTGTGCTTAAAGCACCGAATATTTTGCGTATTCCTCTTCGCGTTTTGAGTAAAACTAGTATGTATTCTGCAAAGTGTATGTGCGTACATCACTTCGAAATTGAAATTAACATCCTCTCAAAACGACACCAGTAACGGAAATACTAGTACGAAATTGAGTGAGAATTGACTGGATATTTTGAGTGGCGAATCAGACCGCACACGCTTGAAAGGCAAGTATACTCGGGTCAAGAAAACAGGCACTGTTGCAGATCTCCGGTGGAGACCTTTTCCATATAAAAGTGGGTATAACATTTTTGATTTGCGTGTTAGAGGCGAATCCGTCCATGACTTCCTAGAAGCGGGCATTGAGAACACAATGTGCACAAAATCAAACCGATTATGTGTTTGTATTCGGTTTTATCCGCGTTTCCTCGAAACACAAATGGCACAAGCCAGTCTGAGCAGACCTATGTGTAATTTGAGTGCTGTGGCATGTGATTGAAACTCAGTGTGTCTTGGTTCTGTGTAGAATGTGAATCTATAACGTACAAATTGATAGCAGCAGCTTTTGAAGAGTAAAAGCTGCTTTATGTCGAACTCCTAAAAGAAAATCCGATTTAAAAAGCCGATGAACCATTTAGTTAATGTTGGAACTTGAATTTGACTTGAAATTGAAACTTAAGCTTCGCCTAAATTTGTTTGCTGGCATATTCTTGAGTTGCAACGAAAATCCTATCTACACGACGACAATTTCTGCACACCGATATAGAACTATTCTGAAATATATTCAACTTGATAACTGCAACACGAGATTCGCTCGACTAGTAGAAGGCAAATCGGCCGCCATCGAAGACGTTGACTGCCGAAGGCCAAGATAACCATTGATAAGCAATTGTTCCCGTACCGAGGCCGCACGCGCTTCACCCAGTATTTTCTGTCGAAACCGGCCAAAAATGGTGTGTATGTGACGGCCAATTCCAACTTCCAATCGAAAGGAATAATATATGTTGAAAAACAGTCAAATGAAGAAATGAAATAAAGGAGAGGTCACTGTTCTGTAAATGATCGAAAAACACGCCGGTTCTGGACAAACAGTATACGCCGCTTTTTATGACAAATCGATTGGTAGATACGTAGGCCGCACTAGGCACAAAAGCAAAGCCCGCATAACGTAGGAGATGTTGGCTTCAAATCGAGAGTAATCTTGCTCAACAATAATATCGCGCAATGCTCATACGTGCCAACAAATCAAAAAGCTGTGGTTCTCAACTCTACTGAACATTATAATAGCACCGTCAACTCATCAAAGAAGCTATTTCATATTGTGTTCCACTAAATGTATAAGTCCGGTGTGGACACCATGGATCAAATGGTTGGCAGTTATACATCCAAACGGGGCACAAACCGATGGCTGCTAGCTATGTTTTGAACATGGTGGACATGGACTTGCCTGTATTTTTCATTCATGACATTTCTGGTCATGTGAAAAGGAACTACCAAAGACGTGTCTTCCTTATGGTGTTCCCTCACATGGAGCAGAGTAAACGAATGAAACAGCCGATTCCGCTTCCTTTGCAACTCCACCACCGTTCTCGCTGTGCTATAAAATTGATAAAAAGCAGCGAAAAGACGTTTTCATTGCTTGTATTAAAAACCCACGGTTTGTCAAGAGAGTTCACAAGCCATTTTCACGAGCATTAAATGCCGTTTAACGACTTAGTTTTCTTACCTACGATAAATTAAAGAGGATAAATGGGTTACCTTGAAAATGTAGGATTGTTATTTTTTTGTTCACCGAGTCTTTTTCCTAGCATTAAACACATTACCACAAACTTTTAGGACTTCTGCTTACGTATTCCCATACAAATCCCAAATGGGCCTCCTAGGGCTAAAAAGAGACCGCTTATTTCCGTTAATTAATTTCTGCTGGTACATTCTTCGCGATGCATCTAACATTTTTTCCAAATTTGTGAAGGGTAAGGACCAATACTAAACATTTACCCAAATTCTTCAGGAGTGCGCATAAATAAAGTTATATTAAACATAAAAGACTTATTTCAAGTTCTTTTGGCAAAAGTGGAACCAATTTAGTTGAGCGGAAGTGTATAAGAGTTATTGAGGAGACTTTGATTCACTTAATCCTTTTGGTTCTTCAATGCTGTACCTTAAAATTCTTACGACTTAAGAAACAACTTAGACTTGCCATTTATATCCTGTTGGATGCTTTAACGCTGGCTACAAAAAAAACCATGCCACTTGGTTGTTTCTTCTCTTTCGTAAGGGTATTCCAACGTTATTCGTTGTCAATTAAACAGTATCTCACGACTTCCACTCAACCTCTCCTCTTCTCTCATTATTGCCGTTGTTTTGGTTTTATTTTTGCCATTTTGCCGCTTTTGTGAATTGAGTTAATTTGTTTGGTAGCGGGTGGTTGATTAAAACGGAAATGTCGTGCATTTAGCTTTAATAATCCACAACGCCTTGCTCTGCTCTTGCCCAGGGCATTTGGTTAGGTTTCAAGTGCAAATCCATTTGCATAAATCCATAACCATTCGCGTATCCATTACGTCACACATATGTTTGTATGTGGTTTGTGTGTTGGCTAAGCCTTAAACTATCTCATCTTGACTGTCAGCCCAGCTGCAAGTCGTAAATATCAATGCATTTGGTAGAATTGATGTGACGATGCCTTCGCAGTCGAGTCTATAGGGAAATTTGAATATAGCTTGGATGGAGTCTCTTTTTTTTTTTGGGGCTTTTCATGTTCAGCGTGATCATCATCAATGGCTTCAGTTGTCTCATCTTCTTCAACTCCATTTGAATTTGCGCAGGTGTTGGATAAATATCAAAATAGTGCAAAATCGTGCATACGAAATTTGTACGTGATGCCATGTTGTAGGTGTCGGTGGAACTACGACAACAACAACAACCACAGAAACCCCAAAGAACTGTCGAAACAAAGGGCTCAGCGGTATGGATATGTACACAAGTCATACTTTTGGTTGTCATTGTGCGGTACATGAAATGCGTGGCTCGATCCCAAAACTCGACGTCATTAAACAACATTTAAAGTAAATTTTTGCGCCTTTATTAACTCTGACATTTCACACAAAGGCTCCTGTCAGCCATTGTCTGTTATTATGATTAAAATATCTCAAAGAAGTCGTTTATTTTTGTTAACTTGATGCCCGCTAGATTTCGTTTCTGTTTACTTAAGTAGCCACCTCATTGTTGGTTTTCTGGGCCGCATTTGTTGTTTCATTGTTGTTTTCTTTCGGATCAAACTGCTCCACATTCAACGCATTCAAACGAAAGATAGAGGCCTTTTCGCTGTTTATTGCCAAGGGACACACCCTGCCGAAGCGAGCCACCGAATGCCACCGTCCACAACTATGCGGCATTTAAGCGTTTACGATTTGTTTTAAACAAAAGCAATGACATGCCGCAAGGTCTGACAATATTTGGCATTAAAATCGGTAAATAATTCACGCCATTAAGCGAGCGACGATCCGTCGGGGTACCGGCGGGTTCCATTAGCCCGCCCCAGCCTTACAAGTGCCCGATCATAATTTTCACATTTGGACTGGCTTGTTTATGGTGCAATTTCGTTTGATAATTTGCTGCTGCTCAAAATGTCGACACAGCCGACGTCATTTAAATAAATAATAATAAATCCTATATAATTAAATAGAAATAAATAAAACTACCGAAAGTTCATTTGCATACGCTTGGTGTGTTGTTTGTGCTGGATTTTCAGATGCAGTGTCATAAAAACAACAAACAAACAAATTTTCAAAATCAAAACAAATGTGAGAATTTTATGAAATTGTAATTGAAGGCATGTTACGAGTATGTTGCGGCTTGTTTGCATTTGGCTGGTGTGAAAAGAAAGCTGAGTTGAAGAGTTAACAAATTTCGTGGGGTTGGCGGTTTGAAGGAATTCTGGGAAAATGACAAAAATATAACAAAATTTCCATTGGTTAATAAATTGGGTTTTCTGAAATATTCGTACCAAGTAAAGAGAATGCAAAAGATTTTGTTGCCTTTGATGTGTGAGATTGAAAGATTATATTTGGTTTGACAATGATCCGACGCTTAAAATGCTTACTTGCTTGGCCCAATGTAAAGGAGATCACATCACATTTTTTTCAACATCTCACATTGCTGATTCATGTCGAATTGAAGGGTTTATACAAGGTGCAGTCCAAAGAAAACATGACTTGTTTAAAATGTCCCTTTCACGTGACAGCATTATTTAGGTACAACACACCCATTGTATTTGCTCTGGAAAGAAAAGTGATATGAGGACTTCAACGCCATTCGATAGGCAAGAAGCCGGACTTGTTCGCATTGCTTCTGCAAAATTTGTTATATTCAATTTTAAGTATAAAATCTTATAAAATATCAATTCTGTGTTGTCATTTTGAAAAATGCCTGATATCTTTGGGAAGCTTCTTTTACAGCAGATTGTTTAACAAAACACAATCACCTGCTGAATAACCAGAAAAACTGTCTTACGCAGTATTGGAGGGTCGATTACCAAATTCAGCAGCTTACAAGGAACAAAGTTCTGTTGCAGGTGATGTACCTGTATACGGAAAAATGTCAACAGCTTACTCCTATAAAGAGGCGAGTCTGTAGAAAATACAAGTTTCCAAAGTTACAAAAATGAATCAAACATCCTTCTCAAGCCTAAGGTTGTTTGGTTTTTAATAACCAAAAGGACATTCGGTTGTGTTTTAATACTCTGTACCAGATGTACATAGAGTATAATAAGTTTGTGCAAAAGTATGTAATAGCCAGAAGGAAGCATCTCCGACCCTATAAAGTGTATATATTCTTGATCAGCATCAACAGCCTAGTTGATATAGCCATGTCTGTCTGTCCGTCCGTATGAATAAACAGATCTCAGAGATGGTTAGAGATAGAGGTTCGGCGTGTATGGGACAAAAACTTTTTGGACTTGCAGGCAGATCAAGTTTATTTTCAATTTTGGCCACGCCCCATCTCGCTCCCGCAAATTGGAAAAAACGTTATATCTCCCACAGTTTTATTGATAGAACTTTCGTTCCTTCTGGACATAATTAGTAATCAGGATTATTTATTAATCCGCCAAAGGAATGGTAAAGATTGGATGAACGGTAGTTAAAAAGAAAACAAACAATTTTATGGGCAGCACTTCACATACCTTGAGCAAACTTTGACAGGTACAGAAAACATATTTTATAGTCGGGCTTGACCAACTTTCTTTCTTTTTTAATCAGCAAACATCAAAGATCAAACCGGCTTCAGTTACGGTTTTCGATTTGGTTCACCCTTTTCAAAGGTCCATCGGACTCATAGACTAATAGGATAATGAAAAGATTTAATATTGTTTGTAAGAACTTGGGTATTCGAGTCTGAATACTCATCTTGATGTTATATCTTATATATGATATGGATGAAAGAAGTCAATATGATAAAGGGATTCTTACTAGTCAAGTTTGAGTCGAATCACACCGGAGGCTGGGTAAATTTTTGTTTTGTTCGAGCCACAACCTGATCCGGACCCAAACCTGATGGGTTAATAAAAATGGGTTCAAGTTCGGCTTACGAAGCGAGTAAACAGTGTATACGATAGCCGATACTACTATGTGTGGCCATATACGATCAAACTTAGTAGGAGAAACAGTACTCGATACTAAGTACTCGATGTGCAATTAAGTATCGTACTGGTCTAGATACTCAGTATTCAATACTAAGTACTCGATACTTGGTACTAGATACTCAGTATTCGATACTAAGTTCTCGATACTTGGTACTAGATACTCAGTATTCGATACTAAGTACCCGATACTCAGTACTCGATTCTATTTTCTCAATATTAAGTACTCTACACTCATTATTCGATACTCATTATTCGATACTCAGTATTCGATACAAAGTACTCGATACTAAGTGCTCGATTCTAAGTATTTGATACTCAGTACTCGATTCTAAGTCCTTAGTATTTGGAGCGGGTGTGTATGTGTACCTGGCCACCTAACTCCCACCGCGCACTCTCCCACCCCTATACGACCACCGTCAAACTTTTAACAACAACACTTCTTAATATGTCATGTCAGCGTGGTGCGTGACGCGTGACGCTGAAATCATATTTAAATCATACTAAAATCTTCCCTACCGAAACTAAAGATTTTTCACATCAATTGTTGACACAACTAATTTTTTTGCATCACCAATTTACTCTTGTTCAAATATTATATTTTCGTTAACTTCGTCGGCACTTTCAGGTAAGCTAGTATTTTTACAACATTGCGGAGCCCATCTAATTACATAGCTCAGAGAATACGCTCAACAAAATTCTCAGAGCACATTCTCGAGCCAGTACAGAGATGCCACACATGCGCTCTAAGAATGAGCATGGCCTGCCAACTCTTTTTTTGGCCGAACAGCTCATAAATTCTCGCAGGGGTCATAGATATTATATAGAATGTTTGATAATTGTCGGAGGGTACCTATGAGAATAAAATATGTGGAAACAAAAATCGACAAACAAAAAGTAAAATAATAATGTGGAGGACGAATAAGGGTCGCTGATCATTAAATGCTGGTCATTAAAATGCATTTCGTGGCTTACCGTCGCAACGCCCCCATTTGTGGCGGAGAATCCGTTTCGGATTGCTACTCCGGTGGATGTGAATGGTTTCCATTTCCCCCAAAATGCTGGAACACATATACACACCAGCTGAGCCGCAGCCTCTTCTGTCCACGCCATCTGTGGTGGCTCTCTTTGCAGTTGTGGGCACTAAGACTTAACACCAGGTGCCATATCACGACCACCTTTGAATCCTTTGCAGTAGTAAATGTTGCTAATAATAACTAGAAGCCTAATCTCAGTCTCATGAGCTAGCTAACTAAGACTATGGAGTCGTTAAATTGGTACCAGGCAATTTTAACATCAAATCAAGTGTTTCTTAAGCCTATAACCTCAGGCGCCACCTATCAGCCACCTTTGAGTCCTTTTGCATTTAGTTGTTCCTGCTTTATAAACCATTTTTTTTTTAATTTTTTGTCTGCCTATTTTTTTCAACAAACCTCGTTTGCCTTTTTTTTTGCTGTGGGCTGGTCACACTACAGCAGTGTTCCCCACCATGCCCTGGGGGCCGAACACACTGGTTCCCCGAATGCTGCTTACAGTGTGTGTTAGAGAGAGTCAGAGAGCGTCAGAGAGCCTCTCTTCTTGGGGAACCCTGCACTACAGCAGCCCCCCGGGGCATGGCTGGGGAACACTGCACTACAGACTCAGAGGCCGCTTTGAGAATTATGAAAGAGTTCTCGCTGCGAGAAAATTCTCAGCGTCTCCGTACTGGGCTTAACTGAACAAACAGTTAAGCAAAAGGAATTAAAAATCATCCAGAAGTTTAAGCTTTAAAGATAGGGATAAAGCTGATACTTTTCGGCATAAAATTATAATAGTTTTAAATTTAATGAACTAAAAGAATCAAGTTTATACTCTCCAGTAAAATATCGCTACTCATCTTAGTTGCAATTAAAGCCGCGCTTATCGAAACGATATTTATAAAGTTTTTTGGGTGTAGGAGCAGCATGTACCTTAGGTCTCTTATCGTTTTCTTCGACCAACGCAAGTGCCGGCGACTAAGTGCAAACACATTTGTCAAATTAAATAACAAAAAGCGATAAGGAACTTTATGGAGCGAAACTATTTTAATTTATCGAAATTAATTAAAGACCATTCCGCGGGGCTCGTTAATTCAATTAACAATTTGGGCATACATATTCATGCTCCATCAAAATCGACATGGGATCTGCCTCCTCAACTTATCGCATATCCCCGGCCGCAGACTCTCGTAAGTCAGCCGCTCATTAGGTATGCGTTGCCATAAAAGCGGAACAATATCTGGTATTTCTTTCTTGTTTCAGTTTTAAATGTTTTGGCCATGTTTTGGGCTAATTTTTAAGAGATACCAAATTTAAAATCAATTAAAGCAAATTTATGCTGACATGAGACAAATCTGAGGCGAACAGTTTGTGGCGTAGGCGGGCCATAAAACGTAACGAACTATAAAGCGTTGGCCGGACAGAAGCGATTTCGGGGTCCAAAACAAATCATTAGGTTTTGGGAGGGAAATTGTCTGATTTATGCCATGAGAGCACGCGATTTAGAACAGAGTCGCATCGCTGGGGGCCACCTACAGAGCGATGAATAACAATTAGTGGCATAAATCAATGACACTCGGCCATCGACGAAGAGTGCGTCGCACAAATAACGCCGTCTGAAGGTTTACACTGGTGTGTACACAACGTGGCTCTAATTGCTGAGCGTCAATGTTTGTCCAGCTGTGGGTGTTCCACGCGCATTCCTCACCGTGAGGCTATCCGTTGGCCCATTCTAATCAGGCTGGGCCTGCGATGCGGAAGCCCATTAAGTGATGTCATTGCTCGTGTAACTCAAGTTTCAATTTGGCCAGCGGCAGCTGTGAGAAAAATGATTAAATTAAAAGATACATTTTTGGGTGAGTGGGAAATTCGTGCAAGTTTGCAGGCGTTCGATCTTAATCGCTTCATTTAAAATGCCGCTCGATACGCATCAGGTAGCCATTGCGTGCCACTTGCTGAGATCTCGTTTTGACCAAAAGGAAACCATCTGCGCGCTGTTGCGCGATTGGCCGATTGGCTGGGGGACCATTTTCCATGAACGCATTTAATTAAATCGTTTGGCCGGCCGGGCATTACGTGAGCGGTTTTCTATTTTAATTGAGTTTACGTTTTAGCAGAGTTTTGCATCACACGCCGAGTCACACGTGTTTCTTTGCCTGGATGCCGTATATCAAACTGCCTAATGATGCATTTAGCGCATGAAATATGCCAATGCAGCCACGTCGGGTCAACTAACTGCGTCTAATTTACGGCACAGCGCTGAACCGACCATGTGGCGGCATTATGGCCTATCAAAGTCAAGGTGGATATTAAATGTTGGAAAATATGTGAGCTCGGCAGCGTCTCGCCGGCTCGTACGAGCCGCAATCGCAATATTTACATGCGCATTTGTAATTCTCACAGCCGGCAGAAACGAGAAGAAGAAGACGCATACAAACACAAATCAGAAATCAACACCCATACAAACGCACATATCATACTAATGATGCCAAATGACTTTAACGGCTCTTTTTATACCTGCTTAGACGGCGGGATGGATGTGGTGCTTATGCCTAACAAAAGGTATATTCGACCTGTGGCTGATCAAGAAGATCTTTTTGAAAACAAGTAAGACAGCCGCTCAGACCCACAATGTTAACTTAGTTTCGTATGTGGCGCCACAGAAACTGTGTGAATCGCAGAAGAAATTATATATGCGAAAATATTCCTCATTGCAAGGTCATTGAAATGTCATATGTTGTTACTTTGAACAGTTTAATTAAAATAAGATTCGATGAACACAAATTTCGAAATGAATCAAGTCATAGCGACTAGAAGCCCTGGGCTATGTAAATGTGACACACAAAAAAAATTCCGCAAGTTTATCATCAAATAAGAAAGGTTATTCATAAATATAGTAAATGAAACGGGACTCAGGTGTCTACCATTTCCCACAACGGATTTTTGTTGATGCCGATTTGACAGATAACTTGCAATCCAATGAAACAGCGATACTAGATTCAGTTGATTAATCAAACCCTTTGTACCTTTGGTACAGATAATGCAAATTGAATTTTGAAACAAATCTCATAAAATATTTACCTTTTAAAGTGACGACAAAGGAGAGCAGGTTGACTGTTATTGTTTCGAATTCGGCAAAAGCCTACTTCACTATGCAGGTTAGTAAGGTTAGTAAGGGTGCGTTCACACACACTGTGTATTTTGAATTTTCGCGGGCTGTGTACATTCGATTATCGATATTTTGTTTTTGCTATATTCGGACACATATGTTTATCATATGTTTGCATTAGCAGCCAATTTCGACTAGTAGTTTGTTTTTGGCAACTGAAAAGGTTAGTCACGCTTTTGTGTGCTCTTCAATTTTTGACTAACTTTTTTTTGACATTAGTATCGCTCAGGAGCTGTGGAATAACGTCAACGACGATCCGGGTTTGCTCAAACGGGTCATAACTGGTGACGAAACGTATGTATATGGTTATGATATCGAAACCAAGGCCCAATCATCCTCATGGAAGCGGTCAGAAGGCATTGATTGCTGGTGAAAAGCAAAGTTTCAAGACTTTTGCTACTACCGATTATGAAAAGTTCAACACTGATTTGGAGCTGTTTAAGCTACAAAGAAACACCTCATCTGTTCCTAGTGCTTCGTTAACAATTAGATTCTAAAATACTCCGATAAAGTTTTTGTATTTCTAGTACTTTTCGCGGAATCATTGTTTCTTTCTAAGTGGTTCTTTCTTTAAGCTAGGTACGGAGAACGACAAACTGTTTGTGCGCCCGAAAAAGCCATTTATTGCGAAAGTGGATCCTATAAACAAAATAGTGTGCTAAGTTAACCAAAAAATGCCAAAAACTCCAATATATGGAATCTTGTTATTTTTTAAAGGATGAGGATTTCAAATCGCAGCAGCAAAAAATTTGGTATATGTAATGCAGATCGGTAATGCCCATTGGCGATATAACAGATCTTGTATCTGAAAACCAAAGTTTTCATTTATGCCACACATATTGCCTTGGATGAGGAAGAAGCAGAGGATAGAAGAAGCAGACTGTGGTTTCTCTTCATCGGCATTGGCCGGTGCAAGCAACAAATTTGCTGCTGCTCTTTCTGGACTTCGAGGCTGTCTATGGCAACTGAATCAAAATACTCTCTATTGATGAGGCCCCAAAAAATTTGATTTTTATCTTCCTCATGAAAGCGTTTATTTGAATTATAAATTTTTTATACAGATTTTTTCTCTACTGACCGTTAAAATATATAAATTTAATTATTTTTGGGCGCACCAACACAACTCGATCAGCTGTTCAATAAAATCCACTCGTTGAGAGAGGCTGGTAACGCGGCGACGCCCTTGTGTATTTTACCACCCCACACTTTGATCGTCAGCGTTCGCGTCGCAAAACAGCAACCTTAAATCGTTTTGCGAGCAATTTAACAGTGCTCTTCTTATATACAGTTTTGCGATTTCAAACCGGTTTTTAGTACAAATTTGCTCTCCAAATCGGAAAGCCTTTGCGAATGGGAGCATGGCTGATAGAGTTTTTTTTTAGAGCGCTTTTTGGCGTTCTCCGTACTTAGCTTTACCACCAACCACGCTTTTTTAAACTTGGCTCTAGATTTTAAATCAGGATTAACCTGCCAATCTATTTTAAGCTCCTATTTCGGGATCGCTTTATTGTAACTACAAAGTGAAAGCTTTCTCCTGCTAAACACTCGTACACTGAGAAAACACTGCTTTCAAAATATAACAAAATCAAGACGATTCGTTGACAGAAGCCGAGTAATCCTGCTCTTTCTTGAACTGTTATTTTATGAACGCAATTTAAAAAACTGTTGTTCGATCTTCATTAACGTTTAGCTACACCTAAGATTTTGTGCTCAATTTGGAAACATTTTGGGGTCATTTTGCAACCTTTAGGGTTTCTTTCAGAAACATTTTGGTAACGTATTATATTTTGGGAACAATTGTGGAACACCTCAGGCTCATCTTGGGGACATTGCAGAGTCATTTTAGAGAGCATAATGTGTTCACAATATCTTTCGAACATTTTTGGGGGCATTCTGACTATATTTTGTGACTGATTTTAAGTCCTTTATAATAATCAAACTAGCAAGGTTTAGCCGGCTAGAGGTCACTTTATGTTTTCACATAACTTTAAACAGGCACACACTACACCACAGGGGAGGCTGGTCAACTGTACAGATGTTTTAAGAACCTTCCGGTTCCATCATCAGAGCTGTAGTATGTAAACATTGCTATAACTGTTTGGGAATTTCAAAGCAGTATAAGTGCATGACCACAAATTGTTCATAAACGAACAACTGTTCGTTTTTAGTTTTTGAAAGGACGCAGGTGCTTGTCGTCATGTAGTGTGACCAAAAAATAGGAAATCAAGGATAATTAAGTCCAATACAGCGCCTGTATTGCAGACTGCGGTTATGTTATATGAACGGATGTGCATAGTTTTAGTAACAAAGGTTTTTTTTTATTTTAAAGTGGCTGGTTTTTTGCCGTGAACGTGGAACATGATTTGTGAACAATAATTCACGATCGAAATCATTCATATAGGAGTCCGCTTGGGCTGCGTTTTGAGTTAAAACCGAATCAAATTTCAGTTTCGATCAAGGCATTTATATTGGCGGAAAGCCCTTTTTAACTGTTTAGGAAACCGACAGGCAACCTCTGTCCGTTTCCCATAATATAACCTCCGCCGAAATATACCTATGGCCCGAGATAAACGAGCCGACCGCATACCGAAAAACGTTTCGGTTTTAATCCCTGGTTTTGACCGCAGTTTTTTCTTAGTGTTAATTCAATAAAATTTTATTCAAAAAGGTTTCTAGGAAATGAGGCGTCCCTCCTTTAAACGGGGCTTTCTTTGTTAAAGTTATTCTTGTTAACTTGTACAATTTATATAATGCAAAATGGATGTAACTCCGTTAAGGGCAGGTTCTCATCTTCTTGGTTGCGATCTAAAGATAACATTTTCATAAGGAATATCAATTAGTTTCTTACTACGCAGTATCTAAAAGTCGTTGCTTTAGCATTTAAGCTTGTCTATTCTTTGCGTATTTTTTTGCTGCTTGCAATAGCAACAAGGCCGACAATGACAGGCCGTTGATAGTCTTGGTGTTGGTGTCGGTGTCCAAGGGGTAAGATCAATGGCCAACTGGTTCTATTTGCTCTCTCCCGCAATTGCAGACGGCAAAATGCAGACATCGTCGCTGGTTTTTTTTTGTATTCTTCTATGAAATAAAGGTCAAATGAGCCAACAAGACGGCCGACAACAACAGCAACAGCAAGAGGCATCGACTACAACAACAAGTGTTTGGTTTTTTTTTCTGCACAGCCAGTGAGTCTGGTGTGATAGAAAAAATAAAGATTTATTGTCTGACATTTGTAGCAACTTATTTGGAGTCTTGGATTTGGTGTAATAAAATGTATTGTACATTATTTTTAATTGAGCTGTGTTGAACTTTTGGCAGCGTCGAATGGAAATATCACCAAATCAGCTCGCGGTACACACCCCAAAAGAAAGCTGACCTCATGCATACCGAAAGCTCTATTCATTATTTCCGCTGGTCAAGGTTCCAGCTGCTCCAATTTGCTTGTGCCACGATTTCATTCACAGAATCTTAATTCAAATCGTTTAACAACGGAAGCTTTGAGTTACCGCAAAAATAAACGAGAAATATCTACACAAAAAATTAATCAAAACAAACAATAAAGAAATTTTTTGAAATAGCCAAATAAAAAGTGCTCCGGCCCCGAAATTGGGTCTAGACGCTGTTGTCGAGTGGAACGATTATTTGCCTTTTGGCGATTTAAGTACGAAAATTTGAATGATTGAAAGAAGAGCAACTGGCGGACTTAGGAAAGTAGAACAGCCCATTGAACCCGCCGAGGGGGGCGCGCAAGAGAAACCGAGCGAAACAAATATTCAGCTATGAAAAGGCCAATTAATACGAAACTCGTTTCCAATGGAATGCCGGGGCCTTATTACACTACATTTTGCAGCACTTCGGACATTACTCATACGCACGGTGAGCCAGGTTAAACATTTTTACACGCCCCAAACCAATCGACAATATTTATGTGGTTTTTGTTGCTGCCGTTGTGGCTTAGGGGCAGGTAGGAGCGAACCTCCGATGCCACAAGTTACGCATGCGCCGTGTGGCCGTGTGTGTGTGTGTGTGTTTTTACATTTTGTCGTGGTCGTGATTGATATGCGAGCGCATAATATGATCGATCTCTTTCTTCATCATCAATTACACTTTGAATAGCGTTTGGCCCGAGCCTCGGCTCATTGTCCGCTCTGTTTGGTTTTTAATAAACTTTTAATAATAGCTCGTGCGCATTGTTTTTTGCCCGGACTGTGTTTTTGTGGGTTAACTGCACATTAGCTGCTGCTTGGGCTCTGGCCACACTCGCGGTAATGGACCTGCTATTAGCCCACGACTCGAGCGCGTCATTAACAGTTTCTGGGGTTAATATGCAAAGTCGAGAAAATTAAATTTGTTTTGATCGGAATGCTCGTGCGGAGAAACCCAGTTGTAAAGGTTTTTTGGGCATTTTAACATACGTTTTGAGAAGCTGTCAATCTAAATTTGCATAAATGATAACTTTATTCGAACTAGTCCCAACTAGTATGGACAGATGGGCGTGGCCATTGGCCCGACTGGGTGCAGGCGATTGTGCGTGTCGCTTTTGCTGTTGTCTCACTCTGGCTCTGGGCCGGTAAATGATTAACATGTCACTCAACAAGCAGGTGGAGACTAAACGGAACGCAAGCCCAAAGTCGATTGGCATCATTGGGGAGCGCTGTGTTAGTTAGGGCGGGGCAAACAAGTGTCAGGTGATCCATTTATGTAAGAGAAACCCATGAGAAATGCGGTCGCATGAGCATGAGAAGCTCGCCTTGTATTTGACTTTCAATAAGGATCATTGAAAAGAAAGTCATTTATGTTGGTCGTACTAAAAGTAGCTTTAATCAAACTCGATTTTAGCAATTTTTGAAAAACTTACTTTAAATGAAGAAGTTTTATCCGAAATAAGACAGGACTTTTGCTTGAAACTTGGTTCACAACTTACAGGAACTTTGGAACTTTTTTTCCTTATTCTTTGGTAAATTTTAGATACAATGGAGTTTGTTTGCTTTTGTGTGCAGAGCCCATGTTAAACAATATTGTTTTTTTTTTCAATTTTAGAAAAGCCCACAAAAACCTCCCATTGGTGTTAAACGCTCAGTCCTGACGTGCAATCTTCTGCATGATCTACATACAAGTGAACCCAGCCTTTTCCTGTATTTTTCTTCGACTCTCTCAATATTGTTCGAAACTAAAACAACAACGGCCAAACAACTACAACACTGCCTTTGGACTACATGAAGTGCCAAATTTATATAACCATTAGATACGATGGTGGTTTCTACACCCTCCTCCCTGATGGTCGTACCCCATTTGCATGAGCCGCCTTCGTCGAGTCGATTGCTGACATCGCAACATTTTGTTGCCCGGCTACCAATTCCGCAGCGGGCGCATTGGCTCGAGCACCTTAACTAACAAGTCCAAGTCTTTGCACCAAGTCGCTGCTCGTTTGGCTCTAAGTCGACGACTGGGCCTCAGTCGGCGGCCGGCTGCAGGTTGTTCTTGTTGCAGTCGCTTGTTGGTTGTCATGTACGAAAATTGTAGCGCGCATTGCTGCAGGAAATAGTTCAAACATATCAATTTTATTTTTATTTATGCTAATAAACCGTTAGGCCGCCTGAGTGAATTATTGGCCATACATAAAGTCAGAGGCTTGGGCACGACCCCACGGCACATGTCGGAGCAGGAGTTGGATCTGGATCTGAGGTGAAATCTGTGCATGCACTTTGATTAATCAAATCAAATTAATGCCGCATTCCCACACAAATCAATGCAATTTGATGGCGAAGCCAGCCAAAACGGCAATTGACAGGCGACAAACGGCGAAAGTGTTGAATCCAACACCCACCCAAATGGTGCGACAACAACGGCCAAAAACGAGTAACCAAAGAGTCAACAACATGGCAAACGTGCCCAGTTTCGGCGCCTTTTGGGCGTGTAGGCGTTGGATTTTTTTTTTGGGTTGTGGGTGAGGCTGGAAGGCAACAGCAAGTGCGGATGAAATGCAAACTACATAGAAAATTTTGCATACAAATCGAAATATGCGCCCAAATTTCAATCTTAATCAAAGCGTACAAGCTGAATAACTCCCTCAAACCATGATGTATCCAACAAGCCAGTGGTGGAAAGTACCAGACCACGGAAGCAGAGGTGCCCAAGCCTTACGGAGTAACTGCACCTTTGTGTTGTAAAGCACAGATGATACACAAGTACAGCACTAGGCTCTGACCAGTGCGAAATACTGAAACATTTCGTCAGTTTCTTTTCATCTTCTTCTTCTTTGCCTGTACCAAGGTCCAAGCAAGAAAACCATCACATGCTGAGAAGCTCTTAATCCAAGGAATTCATTTGGTTTGGTGCCTTTGTAAGGTTAAACCTTAAGTTTTATTCTAAGGGCCGATTTCACATCTTCTAGATAGCTGCAATGTGTTCGATTATGTGACAGATAGTGCTATGTAGGAGATGTGAAGTCGGCCCCTAAACTTTGAAATAACATTTACTCTATTTTCAGTAAATTCTATCAAATGGACAAAAATGAGACATACTCGGCTTTACTTAAGTTAAATGAGACGCATTTGATTCACCAAAACATGAATAGATACACTGAAAAAAAAAACCAATCTAAAATATGGATCGAAGTTTCTCTTTTTCAAGATGCTTGCAATCTGGAATAAAAATGTAAGTTCCTTAACTTGAGATCGAAAATCTAATTTTTCTAGTTATCAACTCTTCTGAGTCTTACCGCACTGGACCATTAACCGTCTCGCAAGAGCAGCGATAAATTCAAAAGTTTTGCGATTTTGAAGCTAAATTTGGTCCAAAACCCGATTAACAACCTGTTTCAACCTGTTTTTCACAATAAAGAAGAAAGAAAGTCGGTGAAGACCGACTTTAATACGATCAGTATCAAAATTTGTGTTAATATGTGTGAAGTGCTGACCATCGCTTAATTGTCTGTTTTTCTTATAACTTGGCTATCGTTAAATCGGGAAAGATTGGACTTACCAGTCCTTTGGCGGATCAAAAAATAATGCTGATTACTAAATATGCGTAGAAGGTACGAACCAGAGAGCTGCAACGAGCCGTCACGAGAACACTCGCTCGCTTGTCAAGCTCGAGTGTTGCCCGTACATATACTCGTGTTGACTCAGAGCTTCGACCGCGAGTCGTCGCAAGCCCCTTGTTGCTAAGGTCTAAGTTCTGCTACGAGACGTCATGAGTAAAGCTCGTTAAGTGCAAATACTCGCGATGATTCGCAGCTTCGGCCGCGAGTCACCGCGAGTACTTGTTGCCGAAGTCAAAGATCTGCTGCGAGCTGTTACGATCAACGCTTGTGCACAATCGTCACAAGAACGCATAAAACAACAACTTGTGAGAGCAAAAGAGAAGTGTATCTTGCATACGCTTTCTCTTTTCTTCTTGTGGCATGTTGTTGTGTGATGTTTTCCGAACACAACAACAATTGCATAGGAGGCTTGTCGAAGCTCGCCGTCAAGAAGCCGAGTAAGTGCGTGTAAATTTTGTTGAGAGTGCGAGTAAGCACGAGGGTAGATCAAAAAGGCTTGCCCCTTGCTGGCAAAAGCCTTGTTATGACTCGTGTTATGAAAAGCTTAAGCGAGCTGAAAAGCTTCATATTATTACTCGTGCGAAGCAAAGAGCTTGCTCGTTCTGACCCAATGTGCTTGCGATCATTTCGAGTGCGTCGAACCTAGGCGGCGAGCCTAACCAAGCCTAGTAAACGCACGAGTGTGATCAAACCATCTATCTTAAAAACTATGGGAGATATAACGTTTTTTTTTCAATTTGTGGGAAAATTCACTTCAGTAGTATAAGAAGATTATACCCCATAATTGTCGAACATCTCTTACCATCTCTGAGATCTGTGCCTTCATACGGACAGACAGACGAACGTACAGAATGACAGAAATACAGAGTGATGGACATGGCTATATCGATTCGGCTGTTGGTGCTAATCAAAAATATATATATCATATAGGGTCGGAGATGCTTCCTTCTGGCTGTTACATACATTTGTAGATGTAAAATGGCTTGTCACAGCCCCAAAGGGCCAAAGCCGAGCTTCTCTCAATCTCTTGGCTAATTTTTCGCACAAGAGAAAGGGATCTACAGTTTAACTCCGACAGCTTAACGCCAGTTTGAGATGCTTTTGCACGCGCTACATTTGCACAAAGCTAGCGCCATATAGCAGAGAGGTGACCTTTGGTACAGAGTATAAAAAAAATCTTTTCATTAGATGTTCGAGCCATGCTCGAACCGAGCTTTTCACAGGATTCGCACAAAGTTTTTGCGATTTGAAAACCGAATTTTTCTGTACCTTTGGTAAATTACGCCATGCTCTCTTCAAATTCGCAAAATTTTTGCGATTTAAAACGATGCGAATATGGGAGCAAGGCTGATTGTTTCATTTTTAAGTCGAATCTTAACGATCTTTATCTAGGATTGATAAATTTAGATTTAAATTGAGAATATAACTTTGGGATGAGATTTTTTGTCTCCATTAAATTTTGACACCGACTTGAATTAGTTTTGAGACTTTAATCTTGGTTTAAGATTGATGAAAATGTTTATCTTTTCTTTTTCATTTCGAAATAGATTTACGTAAATTTCCTTTGTCATTCTTATCTTATTGGCTTAGATCCTAAACTTTTCTTGACCCTAAGGCATCTGATGATTTAAGCTCGGAAATCCTTGTTACACCGCATCCTTTTCCATGCAGCTCTTGAACTCGGTTTTGGGTTAAGCACTTGCTCTCCAATAAAGTTCGTCTTGGATATTGTAATATTAAGACATTCCTTTTCAATGTTTTATTCTTTAAAGACTTCCTTGGCATGTTTTCCATAATCTATTGCTCTACACCTCTATTTTGTATCTTCTTATATAGACCTGTCTGATATTCGACTTTTTACTTAAAGCACATCCTTTCAAACTTTTTGACAAGATCTTTCTAGTTTATCTTTGGAAAGAACTCTGTTCTTTCTTCACTAAACAACAAGTTAATATGTCTTAATCCAACGTTTCTGAAAATTGCAGTATAATTCAACTCTTCTTTTCTCAGGACAGGTTCTATTTTATAAGAGCTTCTTTTCAGAGATTTTGACAACCGACTATTTAGAAATATGTGACAAGTGTAAGTGATGTAACTTATATAATCAAACTGGTTTTTATCGAAGGAATCACTTAGATACTTCGGCGTTTGATATAAAAACCCTGGTTATTGAAAATACTATACAAAAATTAAAATTTTTATTAAACTTAAGCATTGGTTTTTGTTAAGTGAAATTGTGTTTTAAATGACACTGCTTTTTTGATTCAATTTCAAACTCGAGTTTCCTGGAACAAATGTGAATACAAGAAGTGAACTAGTCATAGCTCTAATTATCAAAACCCCCAATCAAGTGCTTAAGAGGATCGACATCTGAATCTTATCAAGTTAATATAGCTTCAATTCCTCAGGTTTTCTATTGCGTACTGAAAATGTTTCTTTTCCTTAGTCACTTGTCAACTTCATTACGAGCTCAGAATACCTGCAGCCAGAGTGTAACGAATCGAATCCAGTTGATGTTTGACTTGCATTTTTGGCCTACCAACTACGATCTCTCTCTTCATCTCCCTCCCACTGTGCCGCTCTCTTTCCCCCGCATTTGGCAATTGACAAACGACAAGCTGGCTGGCACAAAAAGTGGATTTGCCCATTGGTCCAACTTCAGCTTCAACTCGTTCGATGTTGTCTGTGCCATTTTTGGGCAGCCCCATAATACACATAATTAAAATTGACTTCAAGTGTCGCCGGGTCTCATTGTCACACCCAGATCCCGACCCCGGGTTGATCGTCTTGTGGACTCTCTGAAGTGTTCTCTGGGCTGCATAAATTTCCAATGGCCAATTGACAGCGGCTGTTGTTCCCGCAGCGTTTTTTGTTGCTACAAATCTCTGTCAGTTGCACGGCCAAACTGAATGTTTATTGTTTGGTAAGTGCCACAAGTAAAAAATACATAGAAAAAAAAGCCTCCTAATGCATTGGGTCGCAATTTATAGAAGCCATTTTCGGGCATTTGATTGAAAGACCCGCAATGGGCGTCCACCCAACTCCTCCTCGGAATTTTCCTCGTATTTTCGTCTATTAATTTACAACTTTTGAAGCAATGGCCAAACAATTTGCCATGACCAAAAATGGCAAGCAGCTAAAACATTTCGCGTTTCGGCGTTTTGTTTGTTTGTCCAACTTTTTTTTTTTTTGCATAATTTCCTTGTTGGAACAAGCGGCACACGCCAAGTGAAAAAGTGAAACTTTCATAATTACTTGAGAATTTCTAGCAACAAAAACGCAGCAAAAAAATCAATGAAGCACAATCTCCGTGGCCACTTGGCTTGCTTTCTGCCCAATTAGCAAAGCCACTGGCCACGAATAAAGTAGTAGCTAACGGTGGCCCAAAGCAGCTGCCTTCCACTGCCGCTCCCGCACTCGCTTCTGCTTCTGTGTGTGGTCCAAACTTGTATTTGCTGTACGCATTAACGTCGTTTAGACCAAACAAACAATACGTAGACGGATCAGCACAGCTGTCCACCGGAGCGGGCATTTGTCTTTGGGGACAGCCCGGGGCCCAGACAGTTGCAAGTACTTAGCATGTGTAAGCATGGAAATATACCCTATCAGAGGTTGTTGTACACTGAAGCCTGGCACGCAAACTTAGACAATATTTTGAGTATTTTGAGAGGGAAATTAAAATAGATGGAAAAGGAAAAAGTTGAGGCTGATCCCGAAAAAGTTACTACAATAACAGATCCTCTGTACCAAAGAAGAAACACGCAGTTTCTTGGGCCTAGTTACTTATGTGGGAAAAATCTATCCAGATCTGGCTGATGCCACAGAATCAAAAGAAAAGCCTTGGAGATTCTTAAGCTGCGTTTTCTCAAAACTACGAAGTTATCGTTCTTTAATCCTAAAAAAGACACGCCTAGTCGCGAGCCGTTTTTAACTGCCATGAATAGAAAGTATTCTTTTAAAGGGAACACGTTTGGTCGATCAGACGACATTAAGACGAAGGATACTAGAATTGGCATACAAGAGTCATTTGGGGGTATTAGTATCAAGCGATTTGTGCTTTTAAAAGTGTGACCTTACCAGAGTTAATACAAAAATGTTTGCTGTCCATTTTCACAATGTGGTCACACTGAGTGGCATTTTTGTTACCATAAATACTGAGCTACAGAGAACAATAAATGCTACCACTGGAAAAGATTCCTTTAATTGTAAGAATACTTTTTTAAGGTAGTTTAATTTCATATGTGAAATTTTTCCATTTTAAACTATTTATTTCAGTTTTCAAACTCGAGTGGAGTTGCTCTCCTAGAGTATTCAAGTGGCGACTCATTAATGATTGATTTCCTTGTTTCTATTTGCGTTAGCTTTGGATTTGGCTACGGTTCAAAGTGTTTGCTCAATGCCAATGTGGCATTTAAAACTACGAGTAATACGAGCGAGACAACAACGTTAACGTTTACTTTGTTGCCGTTGGTAGTTGCCACCAATTTGGTATTGAAAACCGTCAACAGACTGCTTGGCGGCAATCGGAGCCAGCGACTCACTTGTCCCCGGCTGGACGGACTGGAACTCAGTTAGTTGTTTGTGCTAGGCCAACAATTGAGACTCGGAAGCGACAACAGACAACGGTGGAAGATTTTTAAATAATTCTACAACAAGTGCCGCAAAGAGGCTGGAGCGGCTGGAGAGGCTGGAGAGGCTGACTGGCAGTTAACTGCATTGCATGTTCATATTTATGCATATCCCACCTTTCTTCCCCCCACGCGTGGCCCAACCAAATGTCTGGCAGAGCGCACTGCTATGGCTTTTCTAACTGTTTTTCTGCATGAGAGCGTTACCATTTGCCATTACCCAGCGCACCTGTTGGCCAAGTTTTGCTTATTTATTTGTGTTTGTGCCCAGGCAATATTTTTGTTTTGCAAATTAATTTCTGCCTTCATTAGGTGGCGGGCATTTTCCGACGCTCCATACAAAGTGAAAAGCTGTGAAAATCTTCGCAGTGCAATGAAGCATAAAACTTGTGCAAAAATTGAACCGGTTATGGGGACTTGCCGTCTCCTGACTGCTGCCCGAAGTGTAGTCATAATGGGATAACGCTTTGATATGGCAAAACAGTGGATACAAATGTCAGATAAGTACCTAGATCTATGGACAACAGCAAGGTGGAATGGCAAACACAGGTAGCCAGCCATGAGAATATGAATACATAGGCTGTTTGATGACGACAGTAAATGCAACAAGTTTTGCTGAAAAGTTTTGGTGATGTGGGAAGTGTTCAATTGATTTTAATAGGTGGTACAATTTTTTGTAGAACCGTTACTTTACTGTAACCTGGCAACTTTAGGTTTAAAATGGCTTGACACAGCTTCAAAAGGCCAAGACCGAGCTTCTCTCAATCTCTTGGCTTGCGCGTTCTTAATTTTCGCACAAGATAAAGGGACCTACAGCTTGACGCCGGATTTGAGAAGCTTTTTATGGCTAATTACTACAAAGCTGGCGCCAATAGCAGAGAGGGGTGCACTGCGGTCGCTCACACTAGCCGCTGAGACACCCGGCCACTTTAGGTTTTAAGTTACACAAAAATTAAGAAAAATCTGAAAGATTTTCGCACCTGTTTGAGGAGGCAAGCTTAACAGAAACATAAGTTTTGAAAACTGTTTCGATCCTGAGCTCGAAATAAGCTTTAGCCGGCTTATATGTATAAGTTCATTTCGGGAATGGCCCACATCATAACTTATCAAATGTGTTAAAAACTGCCTATTATGTGAACAACAAGTTCATGTTGTGAACTAGCAACTATCGAAAGTGCGATAACAAAAACATTAATATACAAGGCGTTAGGACCTTTTATATAAATGACTATCATCTCTGATCTTTCCTCGTTCAATGTAACTTGCTTGTGTGACGGACGTGTGCTACGAAAGTCCCCGGGCCCGGACTTTTGAGAGGGGACCGGAGCCCGGATTTTTGGCGAAAACTTAAATGAACTATGTACAACATGAGAAAAACCCCCCGGGCCCGGAATCCCCTTTAGGCAGGCCTGGTAAATGAACTTAAGTTTTTGCAAACTACGGTATATAGGCGGCTTTTATAACTTAGTTGTGGCCACAGTTTGCTCCCAGATGAATCGCAGTTAGCCAACAACAAATTTGGTCTATATTTACCAATCTGCTGAAAAGTTTCATTAAACATACTATATTAATTACTCGACAATTTATTAATTACTATCAACTCTAGAGGTTCTCTTATTATCCTAACGGCCTTGCTGTGGAATTTGGAGCTAGTGATTTTCTATTACAACAATGAAAAACATTGGGCTAAAGCTTAGTATACACCTCAACAAAGGAAATGCCAAGACAAAAAAACTCCATACAAAAGAAAATTAGCAAAACTTTTGGGTCCAAAGCGCTTGTTGCCTGTACACATTACCAACAAAAGGTCTCAAGAAAAGACCATATATATACTAGATTGGTGTTTTTCTGTATATTTACCGAAAGCTCAAGAAATAATGGATTTAAGTCTTTTAAGAGGTAACACAGATTGTCTATATTTCCATTTTCTTTATCGATTAAGTTTTTAACTACTTTGCCATTATTAATAGAATTGGAAAAAAAAACATAAGCGCAAGAAAACGAAGAGATGAATTATTTTCTCGGGTTGGGGAAATTAAGATCATAGAAGCTGTATAGAGCAAGCGATAGTTGTGGAACTTTATAAACGGACAAAGGTCACTGCAGTTTAGTCTTCCTGAAAAGTGCGTGGGACGAAAAAGTTAGTAAATAAATTTTTTCTTTTTTTTACAAATTTAGAAATAATTTATGTATAATATTATATCTAAGAGCTTTGAGTGTTGCTTAGAGTACTAGTATCTGCACCTTCGACTCTAAGTAAATAAATTATTAAAATCTGAATATGAGCTTAACGACCTAGTTTGTTTTTAGTCAAAGTGAATGTTAGCAGGCTCAAGGTCGAGGTTTGATTATAGTTCAATAATCAACCAGAAAATTCAACAGAGAATACATTTGAACATGAACAGTATAGTGTTCTCTGTTGAATTTTCTGGTTGATTATTGAACTATAATCAAACCTCGACCTTGAGCCTGCTAACATTCACTTTGACTAAATTATCAAAATGTCGCAATCAGGTTAATCAGTTTATCTATATATTAATACGCTAAGAATTTTTCATACGAAAGTACAGCCCCCGTTTTGGCATAGTAAAATAAATTCAATTACCTCAAAATGTATACCATATGTTCTTATGAGTATTTAGATGTGGCCATTGCAATCAAAACAAATTAATTACAATTATTTAGTGTCTTGTAACGAATTAAAAGTTGTACCAATACACACACATGCTTCACACAGATAGATGAGCAAAGCAAAGAAGTGCTTTTCTTTCTGGAAACAACAACAAGGGCCTGAAATCAGTGCACTCTCTGCTCAGTCGTCACCTGATGCGAAAGAGAGAGTGGCTCTCAGTGCGGCTCTCCCCGTAAACTTTACACTGTAAAACAGGGATCCTCAAGAAGAGAGGCTCTCTGTCTCTCTAACACACACTGATACATTACTTCGGCAAGCATTCGGTGCGAGTTTCCGAGAGTGTTCGGCCCCCGGGGCACGGCTGGGGAACACTGCTGTAAAAGTTTACAATGTAAAGAGACGATCTACGCATGTTTTGAATTTGTTTTAAGCAGATTTACAGTTTCGTTAACATGCTGACAAGAAAAATTTGTGCGATGCAATTGAGTTAAAAAATTTGTGGGAGAATAGTTAATATTGTTTGCGAAATTCGGTGTGATAAAGAGAAGGTACATATATGAGGAAGCGTACAATTCGAAGGCAAATTCACTAATAAAAACTAGAGCGTAAGTTAAAGTCGGTCCTGCCCGGCTTCGATATACCTGTTACTCAGGGCAATTAGTGTTTAATAGCCTTTCCCTATGTTAATTAACAGAGCACTAACATTAATGTGACCATTTCAACATTATGTGAGAAAAAGTGCATACAGCGCCAAGAAGTATGCAACGTTTTTTATAACCTTCATAAGTCTGCCATTTATTATCCGATCTTTATGAAACTTTCAGAGATTGAAGATATTAAGCACATACTGCAAAATATCAGCTTGATACCTTTAAAATTGTTCTTGTTATTCAACATTTTTTATTGTGGGGGCGGGAGGGGGCGTGGCCAAAATTTGAAATAAACTTGATCTGCGCAGATTGACAATAGGAGTCTACATACAAAATTTGGTGGCTCTAGCTCTTCTAGTCTCCGAGATCTAGGTGTTCATAAAGACAGACGGACATGGCTATATCGACTCGGCTGTTGATGCTGATCAAGAATATATATACTTTATGGGGTCGGAGATGCTTCCTTCTGCCTGTTACATACATTTGCACGACTTTAGTATACCTTCTTTACTATACGAGTATAGTATAATAACGGGTATAATAAATACACCGTGCACAATTGGAGACCGTGCTGTGAACTCTAAGCTTAACCAAGGTCAAAGCTTTTGTTCAAAGACCTCGAACCTTTACACAAACTTAGCCTTTAATTAATGTGGCTTAATTATAAAATTAAGCTAGTGAGAGCGCTAGTTAACTTCAGGTGCAAGTCGGCTTAAGGTACATAGTACTACTTCACACAATTTTATGAAACGTCATCGTCTTAGCAGTTTTGGGGGTGGGACTTACAGCTATTGCTTTTCTTTAATGCTTGATTTAACGACTTTTATACTTGCCATTACCCATTACGACTTTTTGGGTATTAACAAAACTAATTACTAGACAGCGGACTTTGCATATTTTCAAGCCGATTATAATACCAGAAGGGCAAATGTGTTTTTAGCAAATTGTTGTCAATTTGTTCACTGAATTTTCTGTTTCTTTGACAGTTGAACTTATGAATTGATAATTTAAGTCATTTTGTAATTAAATGCGATTTTTGTAGCCATTTTATAAATCTAGAGTCAGCTCAACATATAATGTTGTGCTCATTAACTTTAGCCTACTAGGATCAAAATCTGTTAGAAAATATGCAAAATCACGCTGCTACGGATTACCGTTACAATGTTTCAATAGTTGTAGTTGTAAAAAGAGGTTTTAAATTTGCTTTATAGCATATTAAATTAGGAAATGTTAAAGCTATTTTTCATTACTTAAATACTGCAATTAAAAACAGGGCTGCAAACCGGGTTTGAACCGAAACCGGTTGCTGAACCTGAACCCGTTCCGAACCCAAATTGGTCAACAAAAACTTAACGAAAATTGGACCAGGCGTGATATGATCTTTTTGGGCGACTGACTCTTATAACGGCAGAAAAGCTCAATAGAACATCTAGAAAAACGTTCAGAATAACTTATGGAATCTCCACCCATAATAGCCCTTGATTTTAAAGATTCTTGACTTCAAAGCTAATTAAATGTTTTACAAAACTAGAGCTTAACTAGTTAAGTTTTTTTGACAGTTTGACAGTTTTTTTATGTAGACTAAGAAATGGAATTTTACTTCACAGTAAATTATAGTTTGAATATTCCCAAGTGTTCTACAATTCGCTTTCGACCCAAAAACGACACAATTTACACACGATTGGGTCGTTTTTAGGTCAAAAGCGATTTGTAGAATACATGTAGGATGTCCTGTCAATGTTTTCCAATAATAAGTCTTGGACACTTGCAGTTTAATGTTTATTGAATATAATAGGAATGTGATATGAACATAGTTTAACTTAATTAGGACGAATTTTAAGCAACGAGCAACTGCGAACGCACGACTCTAGAAACACTTCTTTTCTCTTTGCTTGACTGACGCAATCTCCCCTCTACATTGAGCTGAACTGAACTATATCAAGTGCGAACTGGTTCTTTCCTTTTCTGAGTCGCTTGAACAGTGCTGCATTGCGAGACTTATCGATAGTTAATTGATCGGATTATAGATCCTACCGCTTCTGGTGGTCTTTTCAAATCCTACATACATGGGATTAAATTGATTACAAAATAAAATTTTTTTTTATATTGTGTAAAACATGGGCTGAACCAAAGTTCGAACCAAAACTGTCGTCTAAAAACCTTGAACCTTAAATTTCCGAACCTTAACCATTGGTAAATTTTGGTTTGAGCCCGCCTACCGGAATTCCGAACAAATGTTTGGGTTTGCAGCCTTGATTAAAAACAGCCTTAATGTGAGTACAAGAAAACTCTTCTGCAAGAATGATAGTGCTTATTATATAAATGTTAGCGATCGCATTTGATTCGATACTAAATTCCAGCTGTAAGAACAAAAGGATATAATTTCCGTGTACAATAAGAAACAGTGTAACGAAATAACAGCATTCTGAGTGCTTCTTAAGAAGGTTTGAGCCAAATTAAGAACTAAAAATAACAGTGCATATCATTGAAGCACCAACTGCATCTAATGAACACACTCAACCCACCCAACCCATCTTTACTCATCTGTTCGTCCAACTTCGGCCATATAATACCCATATGCCATTCGCTAACAAGCAATTGCATATAGTTAATGGCTCCATCCTAACGATTTCCTCTATTAAAAGAAAGCCACGGAATGAACTTTCTGTTCATTTTACCAACATTTAGCTAACTTGCCTTAATTTACAACATGCAAAATGAACAAAACGAAATGGAAATAGAACCGCTGCACCACAGCGGTGCACTGCTGCAAATGGAAATGGAAGGCCCCGCTGTGCGCAGGCAATTTATTGTGTGTTTGTTTTAAGCGCGCATATGAGCGGACATACGAGTATGCGCCCAATGTATCTCACAGATACGAGTGCCCGCTCCAGCCCGAGCGCTGGCCAACTGCAAATGTGAGAAAAACACAATTAGCTTTTGGCGGCGCTGCACCAGAGGACCACCTGCTGCTCACGAAGCAAAATCAAAAAAAAAAAGCCAAACAAAAAAATAAAAACTTTCAACACACGGGGCGAAACCTAGAAAACAGAAAACACATAGGAAGACTAATTGCACATAGAAGTTGACCGCTGGATAGTTTATTCAAATGTGCCATAACAAAAGCCGCCTGGCAAGTTTAAGGTCAGTTGATCGGAGTCCCCGTCCCCGTCCGGGGCTCGAGTCTGAAATTTCACGTAATTGCGGTTCAATAAAACAGCATGCAAATATAAGCTGTACACACACCAACAGCGGTGCAGTAAAACCCAGCCTTAGCATCGGCCCCAGCAACTCATAACAATAACAACAAATTGAAACTAATCGAGTTTCGGCCAAAGGCAGCCACAGCCGGCCATAAACATAAAACAGCGTCTCGCGTTCTGCTGCAGACATACGAGATCGTAATAAAAATCACTTTGAATATCGGCATAGGTGTGGTCCTAATTACTGATATTAAAGCGGATCTATTTCATTCCGATCATTCGATTCGCTGCAATTGGACGGGCAATGCCACGCGCGAGCTGTTCCGAAATGAAAATCAATATCTCCGCCACATCAAAGCGCCCATTTTCCGGACCAAATCTATTTTGCAATTGCAGTTCGGCATCAAATGTCGGTAATTTCACCGGGGCCCAAGGAGCGGCATCCACAGATTGTGTTATCAAGGCCAGTCCGGTGCGCCGGTCCCTTTGGGTCTCGCTTATAAATTAGATAAAACACAATACACTCAGGCAGCGACTTAGAGTCCGCAAGCAGGAAATGGCTGGCCATCAAGTCGAGTGGCTGGCTTTGCCCACTTTCGTCATATCAATTTCACTGGCCCATCAGTGTCAGGCTGTCAGTCAGACAGTCGGACGGACTGTCAAAATGCACGCCCATTCATCAGTTGAAATTATTTGTACATTTAAAGCTCAATTATGGTACACTTAATGAACTCATCACTTGGACAGCGCATCAAGCAATCTAACTGCAAACTGTCAAAACATTTTTGGACACAAATCAAATTGGAGCAATGCGAATGAATGCGCAGGCCGGCGTGGGCGAGTGGTTGTCGATCTTGAGCGACCAACTCTTGGCTTTGTGGGTAAGTAAAAGAAAGCAATTAAGCATAATGTTACCCAAATTGTTCGTCTTTGTTCGCGGAATGTGCCATTAGCTAAGGCGACACTAATCCAACAATTGAAACTGGCTTTTCCAATGGCAATTTATAGATATTAGATGAGTCAGTTATTGGCCATAACTGAAAAGAAATCAAAGCTCAATTATTTGTTCCACTGATCAGGAAGCAATTTGAACGGAGGCGGGCACAGTTCTTGGAATGATGTGTGATTATGTAGGGGATTTTTTTTGGTGAGAGGTCTATAAGAAAGTAATAATTAAGCAAAGTTTTGCCAAATGATAAGCGCCACTTCTTGAATCCATTTTTTCGATTTATGAAAATTGCACCTCTAAACCAGCGATGTTCAAGAAGAGCGAGGCTAATAAGTGAGAGTGTATTGGTGTGCCATATCAAAGCGACACAGCCCAGCTTTGAACTGCCCTCAACGAAGGCTGGGCAGCGAATGAAGGCAAAGAGAGCGCTTTTTGATAACTAGTTAAGTTACTTTATCATAACTGTAGAATCTCCCGTCGAATTGATCGCCAGACTTGCAGAAGAATATGTTATAGTAGCGAAACTCTAGAGTTGCTTACAACCGAATTAATAAGATATTTTGTCCAGGCTTACTCTTACGCAACATAAGTTCAGAAACAAGTTATCCTCTTAGCTAGAAGTTCGCTCAAAACGTTCCCATCAGTCTCCGTCCAAGTGGCAGAGACATTACCCTTGATCTTGATGCATGGACTGGAAATAGATGCGATTAAGTCCGCACCCATTTTGCCCCTGCCTGAACACGATCGACTATGCATTGCATTACATTTACATTGCATTACAAACACAGCGCAACATATGGTTTTTACCGTTTTAGGCATTCAGACTAATTGATTGTTGCCGTCGCCGGCCACCACCTACTGACCTTCACATTGAGCCACCTCAGTAGCCAGCATCCGGCAAGCCGGATCGATTCTGGCTGTTAGTGTGTGGCCAGACGAACGCCGCGTCGCGTCGTCTGACTCGTGCATGGGAATCGACGTCGAAGTCGGGACTGATCTATTTGATACGACCACACAATGGGCGCGTTAGATTGCTAATCGATTTGCTGCTCATTCGATGGCTTTCGGTATGTTTTTTTTTATTACGTATTCAAATTGGAGCAATTACCACTTGGAAACCCGTATGGCATAAAAGTGGGTGTGCCTCGGAACTCGAACCTTCAACATTTTTGCAAATGGTCTTGTGATAATTATAAATGTTGGACACGATCCGAGGTGGCCGGTGCATGTGCATTGGAAATTTCTCCAGTGCTTGAATTACCAGCCCGGATTTGGAGTGCGACTGCAATCGAAGGTAACTCGAGACCCTCTTTCACAAGAGGAGGAAAATGATTTTCATTCAGTGGTATGCAGATATTTGTAACCGCCAACAGCGGCGGCAGCGGCAACCGCAGTGGGCAACACTTGCTGCCTGGTTGGCTACCAAGTCCCGGCTCCGCGGACGCCCCGTCCCCGACTCCAACTTGTTGCCAATCACTCAATCAAAACGTCACTTGGCGTGGCAGTTTTGCGTGGCGTTTGTTTTGCTGGAAAATTGAAATAGAAACGTCAGAATTTCTGCTCTAATTATAAGGCGGTATGTTTTACGTACTAGTCCGAGTTTCTTGACTCCGTCGGCGACTCCTCGCCTGTGAATGAATTTTTCGTTGGCTTTTTGCAGTCTGCGCTTTGGCTTGTCCATCCGTCTGCGTCGCCGTTGTCTGTTGCAAGAAAATTATGCTTTGATGCACTCACGTTAAGCTCACTTTACAGTTACAATTATTGTTTAATATCTCGACTTGGACTCTTAACAAACCCAGCACTGGCAGTCGGTTTGCATTCGCAACACTTGGCGCTTTTGATGCAATCCGAGTCGGAGTCGCTGGGCGCTTGGTGTTTTGTACACATTTCAGCTCTGGTTTTAATTTGCAATTATTTTATGTACATTAATTGCGGGTGGGATGTCTCGGGTGTCAAGTCGATGTCGATCCGTGCCGTCGAGATGCAGTTGCCCAATTGCAGCACGCACAACGAAACCGAAATTATTGTCTGGCCTTTGTTGTGTTGTCTTGGCCAAAAGCACAAATTGTTTTGGATTGCCCAAAGCAAGCAAATTATTTGCAAGTATGTTGCCACGTTTTGTGTCGCTGCTGATTATATAAATCGGTGTAAAAATTGCCAGTAAAATCAGTTGCCTTCGACTTTGTCTCTAATGCACGACACGTCAGCGGCAGCCTCTGGTCAATTGTTTTTGGTTGCACATTTGGTTTGACTTTTAGTTGGGTGCAAGAAAGAAAAAAAAACGGCACGTGATTGTTGTCAGCTGGAAGCTGCCGGTACATAAACACTAACAAGTGAATACGCTGCAAAGCGGAGCGGCATAGATGCTTAACTGGATGTTAATTTCAATGGGAAAATTGTTTTCGAAAAATTGATTTCAGTTTTAGCTAACTGTTTTGCCTCTCTCAAGCAAAAACCAGCTTTAAATGGTCCCATTACTAGAAGCCCAAGGAGTCGAAAATTATAAGTTCAGTTATTAGCTAATGTCGAAAAAGCTATCCTAAGACCACAATGACGCATATTGTTGCCACCGAGATAACATAGTCAGAATAATATGATTTAGATCTTCAAAACATTGGATTATACATACATCTATTTATTAACTAAAAACAGAAAAAATTTGGTGTAATAAATAGGAAATTTATAACTTCATAAATTACTTTAAAACTAAATTCTCGATCCTCTTTTCTACTATTAAATTGAAGAAAAATTGATAGAAACACCTCATCTAATAACGCTATCGAATTTATAAAAGCGGAGCTCTCCGCAATAAGCCTGTGATTTGACCTAATATGGACTTGTCGTCAGTGACCATTATCAGCATGTTATTAGGATATAGTGTTTAGACAACATAGCTTTCCAAGCCTGTTTTCTGTGCATTCATGAACCTTTGCTGACTTAATCAGGGAAACCTGTATTTTTACATTTTAAATCTATTTATTTTAATAAAATTTTCTCTGTTTACTTCTGGTACAGAGTATGAAAAGGGGAAAGTTAACTTCGGCTCGGCCCATCTTTTGTATACCCTGGCTGCCTCCATTGAAAACAAAAAAATTTTCTAACTAAGACTACTTTTCGGACCTTTCTTTTTAAAGGGAGCTTTACTATAAAGATGTCCGATTTCGACCAAAGAAAATGAAATCATGGAACAACATAACGAACTAACAATAACGAAATTTGAAAGCGATTCCATTTAAAACAAAAAAGATTTTCGCACTAGAACTTTTTTTCGAACGATTATTCGTACTCCAGATATAGGTTATAGTCATCCGATTATGACAAAACTTTGTAGAATTGTGTAAAACTATGTAACATAAGTATATGACAATGATAAGGACATTGGAAACAAAAAAGTTTTTCTCATTAGAACTAGTTTTTCGACCGATCGGTTCCTATGGCAGCTATATGCTAGGGTCATCCGATTTTGAATAAACTTTTTATACCCTGTTCACATTTAAAATGGGAAAAGGGGATCATGAAGTTGTGCAAAAGTATGTTACAGATAGAAGGAAACATTTCCGTCCCTATAACCGACCCTATTTCAAACGAATTTTAGTTTTTGTTTCAGTTGGTTGAAGCATTTTTAAGTACACTTGATCGATACAGGCGAAAAATGTGTTTGGTTCAGTCCGACTCTAACTGTCAACTCTATTCTACTCTGCACGGTCCTAGTGCTCCCTTATAGCCCTTTTGTTCTTTTTACCTCAGCTTCCTTAGAAGCATAGTCAAATCCATCTTAAATCTAATTATTTGACAGTAAGGTTTCTAAAAAGTTCTAGTTCTAAAATTTAAGTCCTTTAAGAAAGTTTTTGTTTTTGACTTAAGGCCGAACTGCTTGCTAAAAAAAAGTGATCTGGTACTTGATCCGATCTCAGAGAATCAAGAAATCTGAACAGAATCAGCACTAATATGTTCAGATCAGCGCTGGTTTTCGATATGATAGTGCTAAGCCTTTGATTTCTTCTTTCATTTATCAAACCACTTGTCCCTCCCATTAGCTCTTAAGTCCAAAAAATACTGCAATTTGCTTTCCTTCTCTAGTTAGTTCAGACATGGCGGGAAGCCAGCAGCGCTGCCAATTGCCGCCGCTGGTAAAAAAATAAAAAATTTGCGCGCTTTGCGAGCGTGTCAAAAAATTGGTCATTGTTTGTAATTATGAAAATTGCTTAATTGTTGCTTAACATCAGTGGCAGCACACAACAACAGTAAATTTTTTTTGCACAGACATTTTGTGTTTTTCGGCCTCCCCCCTTCTTCTTCGCCATTCCCCCCTGGTATTTTGGCATCTGCTGCTTAAGTGCAAAGCTTAATTGTTAATAATTTTTGCTATAATTCTTATGTAGAGTGCAAACTTTTATTGCTAAATTATTAATTGCAATAATATTTAGCTGCATTTTTGTGGAGCTTTGGGGCGCAAATTGCTGCGCCCAGTTTTTTGGGCGTCGCTTTTTGCCGCTTGACTAAGCAAATTTGTTGAGAAGCGTTGGATGGATGTGTGTTTATAGCCCAGTTTCCAGTTTGGCTACTGCTCGACGGCTGCTTAGACACTTGAGCTCAAAAAATTGGTTTTTAATTATTATTATTGTTATTAAGGCTACAGTTGCTGTTTTTTTCCAAGGAATGGTCGCTGGTAATGAGCAATTTGTGTTGGAAATTCTTTCAAGTGTTGCCTTTGTTTTGCTTTTGCTGCTTTTGGCATGCAATTAAATGTTACTCATACGACCCTGTGTCTGCCCGCAAATTAAGCCAAATTAAGGCGGCTTATTATGACAACAACAGCAAGACCAAACGAGTCTAAATGGTTCACTGTGGCAAAGTAGTAATTAAAAATGCTTTACTCACAGCTTGTCAAGCGATTTATAATCAGTTTTTTTTTTTTGCATAGATTTATTGACTTACTTACTTTGGTGTCCAAGCAGGAAGGAATTCGAGTGCCCGGGAAATGCCAGCAAAAAAAAAAAAGCGCTGCAAAAATAGTTAAAAGCGACACATTAAAACATTATTAATTAATACAAAGCTAGCACTTAACATAAGTAAGCATAATGTGAGGCAAATACTGAGAGATGGGAGCGTGATAAGATTTTGTTTTGGCTATTTTCAAGTGAATGAGAGTTAACCTTCGATAATCGATGCTTATACAAGGTAGACGACATTGCGTGGAGCAGGGATCGGCCATGAGAGCAGAGACCTCGTGAAAGTTTTACCCGCTGCCATAGTAACAGTGTGTCAGCGGTGAGTGTGCTTTAAGGCTCTGCACTCTCTGCCTCTGCTTACTGAGTCGGCAGCGGCCGAACAAAACAAAAATACTCCAAAAATTGAAAGCTTTTAAAAGACCTCAGACCGTTCTCTCAACTTTTCTGCTCACAATGCTGAGCCTTCTTTAGAGTCTTTCCTGCTAGTTTACACTTTTGTCGTTGCTCAGGTTAGCTTGGACTGAGTAACTCCTCACGCTTCCATCACTAATACAATCAATAATATATCTAGACCAGCCCCAGTTTTGCTGGCACGCCCGGCATTCAGTGGAAATTTTAATTAGACATAAATGACGATGCGAACGACGACAATCGCTGCAGAAAGTGTTTAGTTTGCAATTACATAAAATAAGGAGCCGCTTCCAACGGGCTGCCATGTAACGGCTGCTGTTGTTGCTCGGTCTCCATTTTCTCGCGTTTTATGCAACGCACGAATTAACATGTTCAGCAGCTAAAAGCCAACGCACAAGTCGCCTGCCCAAGATGCTGTCATCGGACTCAGTCTCTTTGCCTTGCTCTGATTTCAGCCAGCGACAACATGTGGAACTATTTGCTGGTGCAACAGGTGCCTGGCAACGCCCATTGCGTGCGGCCAAAGGCGGCAAATAGAAAAAAAAATTGTATCAACTCGTCCAGCCAAGATAAAGCAGCAAACTGTAGCTAGTCGGCTAGCAGCAAGTGCGTGAGTTGTAAAACCAGTGGCGCTGGCAAGGGGATATGCAAACTAGCAGAATAATATAAGAATGAGTTTGATAAGGTACTTTAAGACATTATTTCAATTATTTGTCAGCTTTGAGGATGTTTCATGTTGTGCACACAAAATCTGGTAGAAATCAAGCATATTCATTGAAGACACCAATTATTAAAACTTTTAAAAGCGTCAAATGCTAGGTCTACCGACTTGCCTTTACAATACAATAAAAACATCGATTCAGCGACCAGAATTAAGTGAGCAATCTACTGGCTTAAACCATTTAAGTCTTCAGATACCATTGGGTTTACAATAATCTGTGCAAGCTGTCTAAAGTTCAACTGCATTCCCACTAAATGGAGTCATGGAGAGAAACCAAATTAGTCTTCATACCGAAGGATGGTAAGCCCTCACAAGTAAAACCAAACGACTATAGGCCAATCAGTCTATCTTCGTTTCTCCTTAAGCCCTGGATAGACTTATAGACCGAAAGATAAAAATCTCTTAATGTGGGGGACTTTTCGACATAGAGGGTGTCTTCAATAACCAAAAACCTAATGCCATCACCTCTACCTTGGCAAATGTGGGAGCGGATATGCCTCTGATTGAATTCATTGATCAACTGCCAAACAGCAGGGCGGTGTATCGCAGCTTGGCGGGGTAACTGTTCACAGATGTGTCATCGGAGGCTTTCCGCAAAGAGGAGTTCTCTCTCCGCTACTATGGGTAGTATCAGTAAGCCAAATGCTACGACTCATGGAAGCGGAGGGACACGTGGTGGGGGCCTATGCTGACGATGAAGCAATTGTTAATTGTGGTTTATTTCAACAAATGCTTTGTGACCCCATGCTCAGTGGTCTACATCAGTCAAAATAGAACTTGTTCTCTTCACCAGGAAGTACAAAATTTGCAACCTTCTCCAACCCAAAATCAATAGAGTAAGCCTTGTATTTGGTGACAAACAGCGCTCTGTTCGCTTTCAGTCGCAGGCCAGCGGTCGACGAGGGCGTCACTTTAGCGTGTGACAACCTTTCACATCGAGTGACAACAACTGACTGAAATAATTTGGACTGAACTGTGAGTCGTCTGCTCTAGCTCCACCAGCCTATTCCTCGCTCTCTGGTGAAACAATATAAAGGTGTTCCGACTCACATTCCTGCTCTTTGGGGTACTTAGCGTTCTGTCGTATGCGCTGATACTTTGAAGTGAGCGCGCTGTGGAAATTTTGTTTCTATTTTTCTTCGTATTCTCTTATTGCGGGTACTAACAACAACACTGCAGAGAGCCGGTGCTATGAAGTCGTATCTGCTTCTTAGCCTCCACCATGCCTCTACCCTGCCTCTTAAAAATAAGTACCCCACCACGGCGGAATGGAACACTCTATTGTTCACCATGACTGCTCTCTTAAAACCTAAGTACCGCCACTGGAATGGAACACCTTATATTGTTCCCGGCCCGCCGTCCCCCTGTGGTTGACAACTGAGTGTGAGCCACTAATTGCAAGAGAGTGAGAGAAACAACACTTCGTTCAACCCTTAGACTGGCGGGGGTACATTTGCAGCCTACTGTAACAACCTAGCCCTAAGTCGAATGAGGGGATTTCGGTTCACGCCCGGCCTCCAGCAATGTCTGGCATGAGACGTTCTATTTGCAGCCGGCCTTGTTGGTTAAAGGCTTCCAACGGTAGCTTAAAAATGAATTGCAGATTTTTCCTTCGGACCATAGCTACATCCTAAAGGAATCTTCCCAAATTTTAATTTCTTCTATCTTGGAAACATGAATACAATTTCCCCGTTTTAATATTCGCACGGCAATAAAAAAGGTAATTTTTTCTCTTCCGTATGGTTACAACAAACAAAAACCTGAAAAATTCGCCGATACGAGCCTTACCGTAACAGCCGCCGTACCGACAAAAGGGACTAACGAGACAACGCCCGCGGGACCACCTTTACTTTACATCATGGACTGAACTGAGAGCACAATGACAGATTTGCCATACGATTGCCATACCTTATATAGTTGTATTCATGGTATAATTAATTAGGTAGAGTCATCAGAAACTCACCATGCGAGAGGTACCAGTTGATATGCACATGTGAGAGCACGTTGACATTCCCTTTGCTACGGAGTGTTTTTGTCATTCAACTGGTACCCCAAAAAGAGACAGTCTACTTTAATGACCTGACTTTTATTTCAGGTCTCCTAAGAAGAGACAAAAACAAAGACAAAACAAACACAAGCAAACACACAGAATACTAAGTATCTAAATCTCATCATCGAGTACTTAGACGCGAATATTTAGAATCGAGTACTAAGTACCCCGAATACTTAGTCTCCAATACTTAGCATCTAGTATGGAGCACTGATATCGAGTAATATTATGGTATCGAATAATAAGTATTGATTACTTAGTGTCGAGCTCAAATATGGAATACTTACAACTGGTTACTGATTATCGAGTACTTGGTATTGAGTAACAAGTATCGAGTACTAGAATCGAGTACTGAGTATCAAATATTGAGTATCGAGATCTTGGTATCGAGCTAATACTGTGTATAAAATATCTATCGATTACCTAAAATCGAAATCAGTATCTAATACTTAGACTCGAGTACTATTATCGATTAATGAGTATCGATTTTTGAATATGGAGGATAAAGTAAACGCACTACCGCAAGAATGTGAACGGTGTTAGTCACATTGATCACCCTTTTTTAGTTAGCCTCTGTCTTGACTCCCGCGGAACTTTTAGCTCAAATGACACGTAAAAAGGTACGCCCGGAGTGGGACCGTATAAATTCGTCTAAAAACCCCACAGCAGAGCTACCGCCACGGATGTAACAAGGATGGCTCTAGGCTCGATGCACAACAATAGAGTGGGAGCTTACCCCCAATTTAAGTAAGCCTTAATTTATCGTTCTGTCTCCTTATATTGTAGTGTGTACTAACAGACGTGGTAGCCATCCAGGAAGCTGCCACATTTCTATAGAAGATGCAGATTTGCACCGTACTGCACCTTCCGCTTTAAGTGCTAGGAGACTTAGGCTTTTGGTCAACCAGCTTCCGCATGATTTGATCGAAATCGGAATCGATAACAGGCCTGGCTATCCATTTATCTTGTTATATACTCACGCATCATTCCTGCTGAGTTAATCCCCTTTGGAGACTCCACTGGCTTGAGCTATCATAAACCATTGAACCACAGGCTGTCGGTCTGTCCCCCTGGCTGACTTCAACTGGCCGCCAAACCCGACAAAGATGCGGTGGCGCCAAAAAGAAGCTGCGTTGCCTGGTGCTAAACGGCTTTTGCCATATAAATGTCTTCATTGCGTATGAGTGATGAGGCATGGAATGGTCACGTCTACCTCCTGTCCTCCTCGTATGCATACACCACACGCAGCCCGTTGACGCATTTGGGTGTTGATTTTTAATTTATGCGCTTTTAATGTGTGAGGAAACATGCATTTTAAGTGAATTTATTATTAATAAAAACGCCATATTAATTACGAACGGAAAACGGGCGAGCCGCAGCTCGATTTTGGTTGGCTCTAATCAGCTCTGGGCTGGAGCTGGAGCTGGTGGCAATTATTGGGAGTATGTGTAAAAATGTTTTGTCGCTTAGGGGATTGCTCAACATTGAACTCCCCGGCTCTGCCCGTTAGCTGCCCACATCCTGCTTGGGGTTCGCCGTTTGCAACACTTTGGCACGCATGCGCGGCATTTTAATGTGCAAAGTGCAGCGACAAAAAACAACAACAACAACAACGAAACACGCAGCACGCCCACTTTTTTTGTATCTGCAGAGTTTATTTAATTTTTTATTTTTTTGGGAGACCTGCAAACTCTTTGAGATTTATTATTGTATAATGCGCCGTACGCAGTTTTATTTATTGCTCTGCACGCCAAAAACTTGGAAATCAATTGAAAAGCTATAAAAAAACGCTCGTTTATTTATTGTTGTTGTTGAATTTCTGTAAAGTATTTCAACATTTTTGTTGCTTGCAATGCTCTGAATTGCCAAAATGGATTTGGTTTTTTTTCTCCTTTGGATTGCCAATGGGTTTGGTCGCAATCTTTGCGGCTTTCAATTAGTGAGCAATACGACGGAGAGCGGGAAAGCTGCGTAATTCAGGTAATTTAGTTTTTCACAGAATGAGGGATCTTTAAGTCTAAGCATCAAATCAAACAGTAGTTTGTCATCATTAAGATGGACCTATACTTAATTTAAGATCGAATCGAAACTTAAAATTTTAAGTTTAAAATGCTACTTTTTACCAGTTGCTGCTGGATTACTGGCCTAATGTTGCAAAAACCCCCCAACACATTTTGACAAGCTAAAAAGTAACTCCACAGAGCATCATCTCCATAAAGAGAAAAGAAATCTCAGATCTACTCCCAGCTAATTGTTCCTAGTCTCAAGAGCATGAACTTTTAGGTCTGTAGCTAAAACTCCCAACTAGTTTCAGCAGTTTGCAAAAGTCTTTCAATTTGCATTAACTTTTTCAGTATCCATTCCATCCATTCATTCAACTCTTCACTCGAATCACCCCAAATTGAATGCTACAAAGGAATCTTTAGAAATGTCTTCTAAAAATAGATGTCTCACAGAAAACGTACCATATTTATGAATGAATCTTTCAGCACGATTTCACTCTGACAAAAATGTCCCAAATATATGCTGATCTCTGCACAAACAATTTCAATAACCAACAAATGCCTTAAGCCTGCCACAATGGGGATTCACTAGGCGTTCCTTTGTTTCCGTTTCAACCAAGTTTTTGCAGCGGAAATGCCCCACCCATAATCTTTTTGGCAAAAGTTCTTTTGGATTGTTTTCTATAGTTGAACTTTACGATCGTTTTGTTTATTGAAACAAGGTGTCAACACTTTTCAAAACTATAGCGTGTGTCGATCATAAAGCGAGGTAAACGGTTTGTATCGTAAACCACCCAAAAGACATCTCTAGGGTCATAATCGCGGTCGGATACTCGTCACATATACAGACACACGCATTGATGTGAGGTACAACATAAAACCCATTCACTTTTTGTATATGCTGCTGATAAGTGATGATGATGATGATGATGACGATGATTTCATAAAGCTATAAATAAGTATAAAAACAAATGTGCTTAACGCATCTTTACAATTTCGATTGGCCAACGCATTTTCAAAAGATTTCTCGTTAATGTTATTTATTATTGTTTGTTAAGTGGCCCCTAAATTGTGGTTAACTGTCAAGTGTATGACGAATAACGAGCTTGTTCAAGTCGCTAGTCGATTGCCTGATTGATTTGCATGCTCGACCTGATTGACAAATGGACTCGGACACAAGTGGCTTAATTTATGCTAATGCCCCCAGTGGCTGCAGCACCAAAGTGAGCACAATAAGCGATTGGTTTTTTTGCATCTGAATATCGCCTCAGAATCTCATGGAACGATTTCCACAATTAGCCTGTAAATGAAACGCCCTCTGACTGCGACATGTGTGGGGTGTGCTCGACTATTGTGCTTGACGTGGCATATTTGCATAAACGATCCGAGCGGCGACACCTCTGAATGGGTCTCCATAGACCACGCATGAATGGAAACGCCACCGCCCAATTCCCAGTGTGGGGGCTCCCTTAAACGTGTGTGTGTGTGTGTGTGATTTATGCCTGGGAGCCTGAGCTTGTGGTGCGTTTTGTTTGGCATATCAAATTTATTTAAGTGGGAAACACTTTTTGGACAGTTCATTTTCATAGCAAACGCATAATTTAATTAGACACAATATGAAACTGTAAATAGTGCTGCGATGGGAACCGGAATCAAATTGCTGGGCAATTTGCATACGAAAAACGGTCATACATATAAAGTTTGTGTCATGTCTTTGGCAATGGGGGGAAAGGAAGATTCAGAAGTGAAACATGAGAATGTGGAGCCTTTTATTGTTGAAAGTACTTAGCAGTAGATTGAACATTTGGTTACACTTAAGTAAGCTGAAGTCAGCTAAGATTCTCATGAATGTCTAACAGCATATGAAGTGATACATCAAGGACGAAGGTCGGACAAAATCTTCAACTGATGGGAAATATAAAGTCCTGGCAAGATATAGGACTTACGCAGGAATGATTGTAAGCAAACTTTGCTTGAATGCAATTTATATGTCCCGAACAGAGGTCGTAAAATTTGGGAAATTAATTTATTTCTATAGTGGCCGGGTGGCTCAGCGGTTAGTGTGAACGACCGCTGTGCAAGAGGTCGTGGGTTCGATCCCCCTCGGAACATTACACCCGGTCACTGGAAGTTAGATAGCAAAAGCTCAAATGTAGGGTCCTTTCTCTTGGAAACAACATTTTACCTTACAATTTATTTCTCCGCTGTGACAGCGTTACGTGTTATCTTTCATGGTTCTGAATGAGAAAAAGCACACGAAACTGTCTTACGTTTACAGCCTAAAATGGATAAGAGAGCAAGAGCCAAGTATTGCTAAAGTGTCTTTATTGTGGTGAGAGGTGACGATGGTTGAGCATAGTGTTCGTTGAGAAAGTCGAATTTTGGGTCCCTTTCTGTCTAGGGAGATTGTTTTTCTGACTACTGTTTGCGAGACTAAAAAATTAAAGAAAGGGCTCAATGAGGATCCAATCGGTACAACTTTTAATAGCTTTGTTTAAAAGTTTGACCCAGTGAAGAAATAGATGTTCTTGAAAGAAACCTGACGGAGCCAATTTTACAAATGAACTGCGATAACAAAGACCCGCATAAAGTTATGTGTTTGTATATGCACTTAAAACGCCCAAGGCTTAAACTTTGTATGAGTAGTAAGCTTTGAGACTAAGTCACAGCGAATTTCAGAGACGTAAGTACAACAATGACGAAAAGAACAAGGGTGGTTCAGTGATTCATGTAGTGGTAAAATTACTATTTACTAATTTATGAAAAGTAAAAGTCATTATTTAAAAATGTGTAAAGCATGAAGTAAAAGTCGAATGTTGAGATTTGTTTGCAAATGAAGACTACACCAGCCACTACAGCAGAAAATATAAAAGAGTTAAAGCTCGCTAAAATGGAAGTTTTGACCGCTTGTGAAGGGGAGTTCAAGGATTATGGTTGTTGAAAAATTAATAACAAGAAAGTCGGATGCTGACAAATCTGCAATTTGTCAGGCAACAAATTCTGGAAATTATTCATCCAAAAATTTGACTTAAAAGTGCCATTGTGTCTCGGGGAGTGTTTCATCCCTACTGAAACCACATCTCAGGTCGTTTGCAAGAGGAGGACGTACAAAATATTCCAACATAAACAATGCCGCTCTTCATTTACGGTTACAGGACTTTAATCTTCATGTTCATTTTGTTTTGGCTAGACAAGTTCCGCTATCTTATTTTGATGAAGCCCCAATGAATTATAAACACAATTGGCTTTTGATGAATGGCTCTTGAACTTTCAGAACCCCAGAACCTACAGTTCAGCTTATAAACAAAGCCATTTAAGTGAAAAAGATGTTATGGAAAATGCGCTAAAACGCGCACATCATGGCGAAGCAAGGGGATCATTTAATTAAATTTTTTCAATACTTAGTGAAAACCAATTTCCATACTGTATATTTTATAATCTGATAAAAAATATTAAAAAAATATAAACGAAAAAGTTATTTAACTTTTCAGCCCCTTGGTTAATTATGGCCCACCCTGTATTACGAATTTTGACTACAGTTTTAAAAAAAAACCACCGTTGGAGTCGAGGATCTCAAAAAGAGGCTAGTCTCAAAAGAGTGCAAGTTATTTCAAGTCAGAAATTTATGAAGACTTTGAGCTTAGTAGAAGTAAAAGTAGTTTAACGGTTTAAGCTAGTGCTCTTTGAAATCCTTGGCAAATCTTTATCAAATGTCTTTCAATAAATCATATTACTTCTTTTAGATGGAAGGAACTTTATTATACCCTCCCAAAAATGTGGGATGCAAGCCCGATCTGCATCGAGAATTTGTGACCGTTGCAAAGCTTTAGATAATCCCAAAGAAGTTTAAGAAACTGAGAACTACTTAGTTACCACTTTTTTGCAGCTCCATTAGTTCTTTGACTCAACACGGTTTCATGGCGGACAACACCAACCAAGCTCCTTGAGTTTACCTCTATCATTAGGCGTTGTTTTCAAGAAAAGTAGCAAGCTTACAGGGTTTGTCCGGAAAGTAATAGGTCAGTTGTCTCTGGAGAATCAGGACAGCCATTTTCGCGCGACGTGTTTCTGTGAGTGGTGCAAGCCGGAAATGCAGCGTTCGCTAAAAGCAGAGGTACACGATTAAATAATGTGAAACTTGGTAAGGCCCGATTTCTCAAAAGTTCCGGTTGGCCAACCGCCGGTTAAATTTGTTACACCAGTTGACAAGCGGTCAAGTGATTTGGTTTTCTTTACAGCAGTTTCCATCCGATATCGATAAGTTCTTATCGCTGCGCTAGGGTGACCAGACACGGTCATCAAATTAGGTATTTTTTAGGATTTTTAATGATATTGAATGCTGCTGGTAATATTTTTGCGAAAAACTTATTAAAATTGATTGCGATGAATCAAAAAGCAATACCTGGGGATACTTGTTTACCTGCAGGGCTTATCAAAGGAACGCTGACTACACAGAAGTCAGCTGCAGTGATAAGGAAGTTGCCACATGCATGAGAACGCTGCACCGCCAAATCCTGCTAACAATCCAAGTCACAACAAATTGATTTGCAAATGAAGTCAAGGCTTTAACTTTATCTCTAATCCTAGCTAAATTATTTTACATGAAGATTTTGTCAACCCGAATCATTGAACAAATGTGGCATCATACAGATCAGTTAAGTAATTAGGCCTCTTCCTGTACTCTCTTGCATTTTTTATACGTTGCTCTGCCTCGTCAAACTCCATTGTCATTGCGTGGAGTTGAAAAATTCGTTTATTCATAAACATTTTGTGGCAGCAAATAATAAAATAAACAAATCAAATGTTGGAGCCAGATGTTTGTATACCGATAATTCCATCGGCTATGAACTCGCGGTTAACTTTAACCAGTGCTCGAGCAGCGGTTAAGTCTGTTCCTCCGGTTGCGAAACACACAGCATGAGATACGCAAATTCGGGTTTAAACTGACTGTCAAGTTGACTAACCACACATTGAGAAATCGGGCCTAAATCTGCGACAGAGACGTTTGATATGATCAAGCAGGCTTACCCAGATGTTGCTTTTGAAAGAAGTGGTGTATTTCGTTGGCACCAGGACTTTTTGGAGGGCCGGGAAGAGGTCGCCGATGAAGACCGTGCAGGAAGACCTTTGACTAACACCGACAATGTGACTCGCGCGCGCAAAGTTTTGAACTCGGACCGTTGACTAAGTATTCGTGTAATTGCCCAGATGTTAAGTTTGCCAAAATCAGTGGTTCGTGACATTGTTACGGAGCATTTGAAAATGCGCAAGGTGTGCGCGATGATGGTCCTTAAATTGCGGTTCACACCGCCTTTCTGTGAACAGCCTACCTGACCAAGGCCGGCATCACAACGCTTCCGCAGCCCAGATGTGGCCCCCCCCGAACTTTTTTTTGATTCCTCGCCTGAAAAGACCGATGAAAGGCAAGCATTTTAAGACGACAGAGGATCTAAGCAGCAAGCACCGCGGCTTTCAAGCCTATTCCGAAAAATGCCTTCCTCAATTATTTGCGAGCGACGCAGCCCTGTTTTTGTAGTTGGACCATAATCTTATACACACACCATCTAACTAGACTTCTTAATAAGAAAATGAAATCTCTCCAAGTTCTGGGACACCGACGGATTTTTCGAGCGTTTTGCAAACCAACCGAAGCCAAAATCTCTAGAGATTTCCAGGACACCCCCGAATATGTGCAATTTATAATCACTTGTTCCCTTTTTTTCAACTGAATGATCAAAAAATAAAGTGTGCTTCTGTCCATAAATAAATTTAACTTTTGTTAGTCATTTCTTTTAAAGCTATGACAGTCTCAGCTCAAGACTCCTTTGATCCATTTACCCTCAACTAGGCAGCAGGTGACGTGGCGGTAAACTGTCCTGCTTTTTGTGAGCATAATTGTAGCCTGAACTTCCAAACAGCTCTAAAGCTAACCAGATTTCATCTGGATAATCATTTTCAGATCTTCTCTTATAAAGAATTTCGAATAATCGGAAACCCAAAGAAATTTTAAGGTCAGTCCATTTGCACTGCGGAAGACATTTCAATGCATGCCACGTGGCCAGTTGCTTGAACCAAGGACGTGGCCCAAATGAACGGTTAATAAAGCAATCAGCGACTGGGTTGCAAATCAAATTGGCAGCAGCCAGAGCTAAAATTAAACAAAATGCGCTAAATTAACTAATTTTTGTGCAAACGAAAATCATAAAACTGAAGCCAAGAGTGGGAAAATAAATTTGCAGCTCTAACAATGGCAACAAAAAAAACCGAATGAAATATACTGAATAAACTGCCGGGTTGGACTGCTCGGACTGCGCACAATGAGTGCGGCAAACTTTAAGAGATTTGTGGGCGCAGCCATAGCTGGTCCGTGTATGCCATAACTATTTATGAACAGTTAGTTAACTTAAATGCTAGGTGGCAATTAAAGGGGCGTGGCTGTTGCTGCCACCAAAAGAGAGACAGCGCCTCGAATTCGTAACCTTGCCCAGTGGCCAGATGCCAACTGCAGGGACCCGGGTCCCGGGCAAGAGAATCAATAAGAGCTTCAAACGTACTCGGTAGCCATATAATTAGCATTTGTGCTTTTTTGTTGCAAACCGAGGGACGCGCCCTGGTACACACCTCAAATTAAACCCGAAAAGAAATAAAGCCAAGTCAATTTGTGGTTTCTTTGTTTCTGGCCAACTAATTTGGGTGCTTCATAAGCCTTAATTAAAATGGGCAACTACGCTTAATTGATAAATAAAACAAGAAATTCAATTAGTGCCCGCCGCCCTCCCCCTCGCATAGGTGCAAAGTTGTTAACATACACATTGAACTTCGTTCTTCGCGGCAGCTGCCAAAACGCTGAATGAATCCATTAATTTGCAGCCAGCGCCCCCGAACAACGGCAACAACAGCAAACACTGCTATTGAAGTGCAAAGTTGAACATGAGGCTGGAAGTTACGACTTGGACTCGGACTCGGACTCGCCTCCACTCTCGTCTGGGTCCTAGTCAGCAATCTTGATCGCGTTTTTTACGGCACATAAATATATGCCAAAACACCACAATGAAAATATTGTGGCAACAGCAAACTGTGGCAAAAATATGAAAACGTTTTCAATGAAAATTAATGGGCAAACGCTGAAAATTTTGGGGTGCGCGTTCCCTGCCTATGCTCAAAAATGTTAAAATCGTGACCAGCAACGGGCCGCGAGTCGCGGTCAACGCGGCATTGTCTGCTGGCTGGCGTGTGATTTGGCAAATACTTAGACCTTATATGGAGCACCTCTGCCACGAAAACTATTTCCTGCGTTGCAACTCTACCCCAAAACAGTTCACATTGCGATGTCACCCGCCCGTGGTGGGGGGTGGGCAGGGGGATGGAGGAGGTGTGGCGAGCGCCTTATTGATAATTCATAAAGCAAAACGCCTGACAAGCCGAAAATGGTGAACCATTTTGAAATTAACGCTGCGACAAGCTGTTCAGAAATGTCAATTTTAATTTGCAGCGCCGCAAGCACTTTGACAAAAAACATGAAATTGAAAAATCCAAAAAAATACCATAAAATGTGGCCAATCTTTGCTGCAACATGTTGCGAGCAATTAAAAATGCGCATACGTCGCGGAGCCGCTGCGGCGTCGGCGTTGGCGGCTTAGTTGAAAGCCAAGAAAAAAGATTGCATATTGCGGAAATCCAAATCCATCATCAACTGGCATATGTAATGGCTGGGAAATGCATTAAATGTGATATTTGGTTTATCGCAAAGGTAATGAAGCTTGTGAAAAGCCGCTCTGGGGCATCCAATTGTTGACAAAAAGAATTTGAGCCAAGCGCTAGGAGCACACGCACACAGTAGCCGAACTCTCGCGGGTTTTCTTCAGCTCCTGTGGCTTTTGATATTTCACAAATGACTTGCTTTATATGTATTGCTATCTGGATCGGCAATGTGAGCGGAGAAGTTGCCAAAGGCAACTGAAAAACTTTGAGATCAGAATGTTTAAAAGCTTGTGGCTTGCATACTCAGAGAAACAGTCCGCTTCGTATTTAAAATTTCATGCATGTTTTGTTCAAGGAAATACTTAAAATAAGTACGACATTTTATCCTGATCCAGAATCCAAATTGGCTCTTTGTTTCTTTGACTCTTAAGAATATAAACGACTTTAGGAATGAACATTTTGTATTTTTTTTGGAATGCATTAATCGTGTTTGTCTAAAGACCTTTTCAACCTAAACGAATGATCAATAAATTTGAATAAAGGTTTGAAGTGTTGCTTTTATATTAGAACACAATAAGGCTTCCATTACACTGCTCGACACATGAGACATGATAATCTAGTCGGCCTGCATTTCAACTTGTTTCGCCCATGGATTTAAAGATATTTTTATATTTATTACAACCAACATGTAGGCCTACTAGACTATCATGTCTCATGAGTCGAGCAGTGTAAGGGAAGCCTAAGAATTTTGTACTTGAATCAAGTATTTTAGTACTAACCTTACTGTTGAAACCGCTAGAACTTGATGCAAAAAGTTCTTGATTTTTAGAGTGACCAAAACAGTGACTAAAAGAGTTACTAAATCAGTGACCAAAACAGTAACTAAAACAGTGATTAAAACAGTGACAGAAACAGTGTCCAAAACGGTGACCAAAACAATGACCGAAACTAAAACAGTGAAAAAAACATTGAACAAAACGGTCACTAAAACATAGACTTAAGCAGTGACCAAAACAGTGACAAAAATAGTGACAAAAACAGTGACCTAAACTGTGACCATCACAGTGAACGAAGCAGTGACTGAAACAGTGATTAAAACAGTGAACAAACACTGAGTAAAACATTGACTAAAACAGTGTCCAAAACAGTGCGAAAACAGTGATTAAAACAATGACCAAAATAGTAACCTAAACTGTGACTAATACCCTTGTTCCACTGGCACATTCTGTTGGTCAGTCACTGGTTAAGCTAAATGACCTCATTCTCCCTGTGTATTTCCCCATAAGAGGTAAGTGTCCATTCGGCAGGTCATCCGCTGTGGATGATCAAATCACTGTTACTACATTTGACATTCGCACGGGCACTTCTAGCTTTTTTCCGCTAAAAGGCTAGATTTTGTATCGATAAGTCCAAGTGTCATCAATAGAACAGTTGATTGTGAGTGGGAAAGGTAAGCGGCAAAACTTGAATTCTTTTTCAAACAATAATAAATTGTTATGAAAATTTTACTTAATAATATTTGTTTATCAGATGAATATAACTCGAAACAGGCCATAACATGGAGGATTTTACCAACCATGGAAGTCGACACGCCGATCAACCTGCCAATTGTCCGATATTCGGCTGAGGAGCCAAGCGTATACAAGGCAATTGCAATTCGCTAATCTTATGGAATAGCCATCCGGAAGTTCGTGTCCTGTTTTGTTATTCCTTATAGACAATTTTTAAGCACGTTAAAGTTGTCCCCCTCGACGTGTAAGCTTTCCCCAAGAAATGGGTCTGAGTTTTCAAGCACATATCGCTTCTACAATGTATGCAAGATTTAAATTAAAACAAATTTAACTAATATGAATAATATGAACTTACAAATTGTGTGATTTTCGCTTTCTATTCTTCCGTTGGTACTCAATAATCAACGCATAGAAATGGTCTTTGCACTCTTGCAGTTGACATATGCACTCTTGATTTTTCTCGCAAATCAGTAGGAACGCAGGTAAATCCATTTCGGTGAAATATTAAAGGCCAATTAAACTTTCAATTTATAATTGCAAATCAAAGCAATACAAACAGCTGATATTTGTTTACTTCAATTTAACTTTAACCATTCGCTTGTAGCCGTGATAAACATTCGTCAGTGGAACAAGAAATAATCACTTTTTGAGAATGGACTCCAGAATGTGCCAGTGGAACAAGGGTATAAAACAGTAACAAAAGCAGTGACCGAATATATTGGTCCGAGTTTTAGAAGGGACGACTTCCGGTCAAATAGTATCGGTCAGAGCACAATGGAAAATGAGCAGGCGTCCCTAAAAGATCGTGGGATCGGGAGTAGTCCCTTTAATAGCCTTGACTTTGCCACCAATCCATTACTTAATTTAGTAATATTTGAGCCTAAAAAATTGGTAGAACTTTTTGGTAAGATATATTTTAAGGGCTGAGAAATTTTTTGATAAGATGATTTCATAGTTCCTCAGGGCAGTCATCTTGGTCCTCTTTTCTTCGTACTATTTATTAACGACCTGCCTAATGTAGGGACAATTAAGCATTCTCGTGCACTTATGTACGCAGACGACTTAAAGATATTCCTGAGCCATAATTCGCCCTACGATTCTGCTTTGCTTCAGGCTGATTTGAATTCCATGTATCTGAGGTGCTCTATTAATTTGTTGCACTTAAACAGGGACAAGTGTAAGTCTATGACGTTTTATTGTAAAACCCCCTTTTGATTAAATACTTATTGAATTCTTATCAGCTTGAACAGGTCGAATCTTTTCATGATCTAGATATTACCCTTGATAACAAATTAACTTTTGACACTCACATTGAACTCTCTGCGTATAAAGCCATGGGTTTGCTAGGTTTATTATTAAACGCTGGGCTAAAGAGTTTAATGATCCCTACTCGACTACGCTGTTATATACATCCCTAGTGAGGCCTTTCTTGGAGTTTGGGTCGTGTATTTGGAACCCCCAATTATTAACCCTCTGTAAGCGCATTGAGTCCGTCCAGAAGCAGTTCCTTTTGTTTGCCCTTCGCAACTTGAGTTGGGACACACAATTGAGGCTTCCCCCTTATATATCTAGACCAGGGGCCGGCAGCTTGCTATCTGGCGTGCATACGAAAATCTCAAAGCAGCGCTGCTTCCACACACTCGGTATAAACTGTTAAAGCTCCGCTGCGTTACGTGTTCGCGACGCAGTCGTTGCTACTGGAAAAGAGAGAAATTTTTGCGCTGCTCTCACACACACCAATGCAAAAATGTGAATGTATTTCTGGCCTGCCTCTGATCTAGACTAAAGCTTTTAGACTTACCGACTGTTGAACATAGACGTACTATGTTGGATATAATGCTTCTGCAGAAGCTTATAAAGGGTAACATTGACGCAGAGTACCTACTTGGGTGTGTGAACTTTAATGTCCCATCAAGAGAAACACGAAACTTTATACCCTCGAGGCTTCCTTTAGCCTCTTCTTTATATGCCCCCAATTGTCCGTTTCGCATTCTGGGTAGAGATTATAATAAGTTCTTTCCTCTTCTCAGTGATATCATTTCTGAAGAGGGCTTTCGCTCTTTTATTCTTTACAATTTTGCCCTTACTTAGCTTAAAGTACTTTTATTAACTTTCTTCCGTTCACCTACGCTGCGAACAGGGGCGTAGCTGGTCATTGTGACTAATAAAGTACCCCCAACGGATCAGATGGCGTTTAATTTAATCTTTGTTTTCCTTTTCATCCCTTTTTATTTTTTATCATATTTTAACTGTGTCTAGCAGACAAAACCTGGGATTAAAACTGAAACAAATTTCGGTTTCGGTCAAGGCATTTATATTGGCTGAAAGCCTTTTAAACTGTTTAAGAAACGGACAGGCAATCTCTGTCCGTTTCCCATAATATAACCTCAGCCAGATATATTTCGGCCCGAGATAAGCAGCCCGACCGATACCGAAAATCGTTTCGGGTTTAATCCCTGCTTAAAACTAAATTCACCCGGATGTTTTTATACTAAACCTACTACATTATATTCTTTTGCAACTTGCATATTCTATATAATTTATATTTTAGTTAACAATTCTTTGTAATCCGAGTTTAACCAAATTGTTTAAAACATTCATTTTCAAGCTTTTTCATAGTTTAAAATTAACAACTTCTTGCCTCTACAATATCTGGGCTTATTTCAGAAGTAAGAATCAAAAATCTTTTTGTGTTTTTTGTGGTCTTACTAGAAAGTTGAGTACAAATCGGTATTATTTCTTTAGAGCGCGACTTTTTCTATATAGATGGAAAATAACTTTTTCAGTATAAAATTACTTAGGCCACTGGAATGTCTGCTAACAGTTTTTTGGTACTGTGATAATAACTTTACCGAAACATTCTTGAAATTCAAAGCTACGAGAGCAATTTAAAAGCTAATTAGAACTCCACTTATTGGTGTAGAGTACAAGGTTTCCATATACAAAAGCTTGGACTATATTGCAAAAAGAAATAAAAACAAGCAATAATAAATTAGCAAACACCTTCATGGAGTGCAACGAAATAGGAAAAAAAACATAACTTTCGGCAAGTCACGCAAAACTTTGCGCTGCGCTCATTAGACTAATGTATCGCGGACTCGCAATCGTAATCGTGGTTCCATATAGACAGCCATGAGTTTCATTATTCATTTCACGATTTGCTAAAGCAGAGCACGCACTTTATTAAACCATTATATAAAAATATTTATTGGCCATACTTTGCATTTGATTAGCTTATGGCTTTTAATTGGCCAAATCCAATTGCGTGCTGACTGCGGCATTTGCTATATATTTTTAGTTAATTAGAGTGCAGTTAATTTGAATGTTTATTAATGTGCTGGCCAGGTGTGAACAGACCACCGAGCACAAATCGCTGAGAGCGAGTCTAATCAATCAGCGTCATTTGTTTGCGCCAAAATATTGTGCTCGCCGCATTCCCACACACGCCCGGCCCACAGATACATCGAGAAGCGATATACTAAAACGACCCAAGCCTATGGCGTTAATAATGCCAATTGCAAGTTTTATGTGCCACAAACGATTCCAATAACAATAATAAACTGCATATTATTAAGCGCTTTAAAAGTATTTGTAACAAGCCTGGCCCCGGTCCCAGTTCGAGTCGTCGTTCGAGTCATAACTAAAAAGGCACCCGAACGATCGACTAGGCAACCACATAGCCGGATCTGTTGCTGGACGACCTCTCGCGGGGGCACACACTGGGCGACTGTGACTCTGACGGGGAACGGGTGACGGCTGCCAAAGCAGACACGACCAGACGCACAGTGTTTTAGTTTTAACAAAGTTCGATTGAAAATATGATCCACTCAGTTCTGATTCAACAAATTTTTGTGCACTATCAAGGGAAGACACCTAAAATTGCAAACCAGATCTGGAACTTGTGTTCCATATTTTCATTGTTGTAAAAAGTTCTTCACAGACTTATTTATCGGTAAGTTCCGAACTTAAAAGTATACTAGACCTTCAAGGCAATTATCAGGATAAGTGTGATAGTCATAATAGCGCATTAGAGAACTAGAATTTCTTTGAGAATTCAGACTTAAAATGTCGGAGGGGAGAGCACTTTTTGGTCCACTAAATTTATGATTAATTTTCGAATACGATTATCCAGCCACAGTCTAAAGAGTTAGACTTAGGACTTAGGATCACAAAATGGATAAAACGGTTAAGGGTGAGTACTAAGAACTGTCAAATTCCATATACAAAATTACTTAAACAAGTTTTTCCTTGCCTGATTTTGTTTTTTTGAAACTCAGAGTCAAAGCAATACACAAAAGTATATTGAAAATTGTCACCAGAGCTGGCTCGGCTGTTGTCGGTGGTGTGCATTCTGCGGTCGAAGCGTATTCTTTTGGGCCTCCTTCATGCGAAAAAGAAATATCTAGTAAATTTCTTGAAGGAATATTCGAACGTTCGCAGTACTCACCTTAAATGAGAAAAACATCATATTTTGATTAAGGTTGAGTGTGCGAACTAACTTGAGATTTGTTTTCTTGATATCGGGAAATAAAATGAAAGCACAAAACCATAACCATTATGGTTGCTTTGTGGTAAGCTTTCCTGAAAGACATGCCCTGTAAGAAATCCTATGAGAAGGGATTCATTCTGCCTGTCCATGAGGTCTAAGAGAGAGCAATCGCAACCTAGCCTAAGCTAGATTTTAATAAAATTCTCATTCCTTTGATAATACATCTTCAGTGCGAATGCGATTTTTGTTTTTCTTACCCAAAATATAACTTCAATTCATTCGTATTAACCTTTAAAATATCAGCATTTTGCTGCTTTGTAATCACTGTGCCATTTGGCTACTCAGAGTTTAGGCTCTAATCTCGTTAGCCGTTGCTCTCTTTTTAAAGTTTATTGTTTATGGCATTTCCGTTTTGCAAATTTCTGGTCTCCGACTATTGCTAAATTCTTTTCGTTTGTTGTGCGCTTTTGGAAGGCTTATTGCACAAAAATATATTTCAAGTGAGATGATTGATTAATGGAACTGTTGCCACCTTGACTTAATCACAATTCATGAATCACGATCGGTCGATTGGACGAATGCCTGGAACAAATCAATTAGTCGCTTAATTATGACACTAAGTCCAAGTTGCCAGAAACCAAATGAACAAATTACCAAAAAAAAAAACACTGACTGAAAAGAAAAACTAAATAAAAACAACAACATTAGCATAATAAAGCGATGCAACAACACTGGCGGTTCTCATAAATTATGCATAGATGCGGCACAAACCGTTCGGGCCCAGCCGCTGACACCGAATTACAATAATAAAAGAATGTCAGACGAAAACGAAGCTGATAACGGACAACGGCAAACGTTTCTGTCTCGCCTTTTGCATATATTTCATTAGCCGGCGAAAACTGCACGCTAGATGGAGCAGGAGATCGAACGCAAACTGGTTGGCATTCCACTTTCAATGGTGATCCCAATCCGGCGGCAGGATGAGGCCGATGATGGAAATCGTTATTGACAACGGAAGACGATGACGACGAGGCGATTTCCATGCAAATGACCATGAAATGGAATTTGCTTTAAACGTACTTGAACCAGAAACGAGACGGGCGACACTTTAATGCCGGCTGACATTGAAGTCTTGACCGAACAATGTGCGAAGGAGACCAGCGAGGGAAGTGAGCGCAAAGAAAAATTAATTGAAATGTCCGCAAAGGAGTTGATTTTTTTGGTTGATTTCAATTTAAAGTGCAGCTAATTGCATTTGACAGCAAAGCCAAAATAAATCATTTATGGCCACAAGTTTGTTGCCTAAGTCTTTTGTGTTTGTGACGGCAGTTTTCAAAAAAAGAAATCATAATATCAAAACTGGACAACTTTTTGCGGATTTCGCAAGCGCAAAATGTTGAGAGCAAAATCAAAGCGAAACTCCCCAGAGATTTTATGACATTTTCACAGGCGCAACGAAAGGGGTGCCTGGCTACATGGCAGCCGGCTGACAGACGCGTCACTACGTGAGCGACGTGTTTAAAAGTTTAATGAGCCGCAAAATAATTGCAAATGCGACTCATGTCGCCAAACAACGTAGCGCAGTGGCAGCCGGGAGAAGGAAACGCAACCAACACCCCCCAGAGCCCACAGAGGAGCCGGGCCTAGTTGAGGCAGCCACCTGTCGAGGGCGGCCACAGGCCACACGGTAGTCAATGCTGGTCGATGTTGGTGTTGGGGCACTTAATTGCCAAAAGCGTGACTTAAATTTAAAAGAAAAATCATAAAAGCCACGAGACCAGCAAACTAAGATCGAGCTAACCATCCAGTTAGCAGACCAAACAGCCAAGATAAGAATACACTACAACAAAAATCCAAAAGAAATTCCACGAGCTGCAGTGGGATCAAAACAATTTCTGCAAAAAAAAATACATGTTAAAAATTAACACAACATTCTTATCAGAAATTGTTTAGATGCAGTCAAGTATCCTTCTTTGGTAAAAAAAAAGTAAAGAAATTGCGGGAAGGTAAATGAATCAGTCAGAATCAAGCGAGATTGTTGTGCGCTACCAAGTTATAAGCTTTATTTAGTGGGAAATCGCATCATTTGTTAAACTTTATTTACACGAACTGATCGCTCAGCTGAGTTTTCATCAAAGTGAGTATCAGGAAACCCAGCTGAGCAACTCAGCATGAGAAGCTCAGTTGATTCAGTTACAGAACTATTGGTTCATTGACATCATCTAGTTCATATGTGGTAACGCCAGCACACTTCTATCCGCTCAGCTGAGTAGGTCAGATGGCTACACAGACGCCTGTTTACACCGGCTGACAGAACCTCAGTCGAAAACTCAGCTGAGAGCTCAGGTGGTGTAATGTGGGCTTTATCTAACTTAAAGGTAAGTCTTACTCTACCGTTAACCCATATAACTTAATCAAAAATTGGGTTGGAAATTGTGAAGGGCATTTCGTATAAGACGGGTGGGTTCGAATGATTGAAGGTGTATGGTATTAATACGATAAAGCAAATCGAAATGCTTCACAATCTCAAAAGCAGCATCTCAATTTCTTATAAGAGACGACTAGGAGAAGAGAAACAAGAGTATATGGTTGTCTGCCTGCAAGTATAAGAAGCATTTGTCCCATACATATCAAACCTCTATCTCTTACCATCTCTGAGATCTGTTTGTTCATACTGACAAACGGACGGACGGGCTCGGCTGTTGATGCTGATCAAGAATATAAATACTTTATAAGGTCGGAAATGATTCATTCTGCCTGTTACATACTTTTGCACAAACTTAATAACGGGCTAAATAGCGATTTTGTTTTTTTCAAAAATTATTTATTATTCAGAATTTTTTGTATCAGGTTTTTAAATTTGCTTCGGTGCCGTCTTTATCTCGTCAAGCGTTAACGTTTTAAGCGGTCCACGTTGTGTTGGGGTTATCGTTTTCACACAAAATTTATAGGTTCTATCCTTTTTTTGAACAGGTAAAAAAAACGATCAAAACAAGTAAGCAAAGCCGGTCAACCAAAGACTTAAAATGGGAGCTTTATAATAGACTTGAGTACGGTGCTGCCAAAATGTTTGTATTCGTTATCGAAACTCGAAACGTTATTTTTGAACACTTACCAGTACCTTTGGTACAGAGTAAAAATCCTGGTTACTAACCATATCAATTTTCTTGCTCAGGCGACAGCTAATCATTAATATGTTCGTAACTGAACGGATCTGTGATGTAAATTATTTGAGCTACGTGCAATTGTTCTCCTTAGGAACGATCGTACGGAAAAGTACTTTTAGTAAGAAAAACTTTTTTGTTCCTTGGAACTATAAATGTAAACGTCTCCAATCTATTGGTTATCTAAAGTTTTTCATAATTCTTCTAAGCTTTATGAAAATCGGACAACTAAATGGTTTAGCTCTTATACAAAAGTTAGGTCTAAAAAACAGACTTAGTGAGAAAAACTTTTTTGTCTTGAAATTATTTGCTTATTTAATATGCTTTCACCTAATTCTACAAAGTTTTGTCAAAATCGGCTGACTATAGAATATAGCTGTCAAACTAAATTTGGTCGAAATCGGATGAGGGTGCCATGCGACCGATCGGTCGGAAAATGCGTCTTAGTAAAAATAACTTTTCAGTCCAAGTTCTTTAACTACACCATTATTAACACTTTCAAATGGATTTGGTAGTAATCGGTAAATCAAAACGATTACTTGCAAGGGTACTTAAACTTCGGCACAGTCTAAGCTAGCTTAGCCTTCTGGTTTTTTGGAATTTTAATACCTGGGAGCTTCAGATTGTTTAAGACGGTTAAAAAAGGCTCAGAGCAATATCTCAGAAATGGATCTCAATGCTAAAAATGGACATGGACTTTTCACTGGTTCAATAATGGTTCCGAACTTGATTAAACCGGTTCCAAACTGGTTGAAAACCTTATCACAGAAACTATTTTAGATATGGACATAAATTTTGCTGTTTTGGTTGGTGAACACTTTTCTTGTTTTAAGACCGGTTCCAAAATCGATTGAACCGGCTTAAAAGTGGTTGAAAACCATAATTTAGAAACTATTTAAGCTATGGACTTAAAATTCGCTGTATATGTCGGTAACACTGAGCTTTACATATTACTGGTTCCACAACGGTTCAGTGATGATGGAACCAGATCAAATGTGAAATGCAATTTCCTCCTCTCTGAAAGCGGCATCTGAAACTTTTGTGATTGAAACATATTATTATAGCTCTGAAAACCCAAGCGTAGACGGATATACCGCTAATATCTTAATATAGCACGTAGATGGAATGAACCGGATTAAGGTGTAGCTAAGCATATTCGCTGTTCGATTTACGAGCACAAATTAGTGGTTTGGATCGCTTATAAAACGAAAGTATCGAGCACAGCAATTATCGAACACAAGCAAGTATGAAAAGTGCTTCGTAAAGTACCAATCCAAATATAAGTAACTTTTTTTTCTGTTTAGCACGGGTGTGATTGAATAGCAATAATGTGATTGAATTGCAATAATATTATGACTACACTTATCCATTTTATCTGAAAGGTTCCTGTACGGAGGTACATCAGAAAATGGCAGTTCTGATGTTGTTAGGTTAGATCCTCATTGGTAATTGTTTTACAATCTTATGACTCGTCAGTCACAAACATTTTAGAACAGCGACGGGCACGCCCTTGCATTTTTGCTCCCAAGAGTTATTTTATGGCAGCAGGCGCCACGCAGATGCATTAAAAGTTGCCTCGTCATCTCACACAAGTTGGACAGATGACAAGCACAATTGTCGAATTCGAAGCGAAAGCAACAACAAATCTACTGCATACCCAGGCTTTGGTTTTGGACGAACAGCCAATTGAGCAGGTCCCGCAATTGATGGAGAGACGGAACTCGATGTGGAGTCGCGCCTTCAAAAGGCTAAAGGTGCGTCTGGGATGCTGTCTCCTGTTTGACGATGCTCCACATATCCACACTTGCTCAAAGCCAGGCTGTTCAAGTCTAAACGGTTCTTCTACTTGGAAAATTAAAACTTCCATAGTGTGCAAACTCCAAACATTTGTAAATTGTTGCCTGCGACGCATCTGCTACATATTCTGGCCGGACAGAATACGGAACTCCGAGCTACTTCGGCGAGCGAACATGGAGAGTGTCGACACCATAATACGCAGGATTAAGTAAAGCTGGATAGGGAAATACATTGCGAAAAAACGAGAACAACATCGCAAGGAAGGCAATCGAATGGAACCCGTTGGACGGGCAGACCTGGCATACCCAAAGAAACTTGAAGGAGGACTGTCGGTAGAGAAGCGGAAAGCATCGGGAGTAGTTGGGGAGAACTCAAAGCGACGGCTAACAACAGAGTTCACCGGAGGAGAGGAGTTGTCCCACTCGGAATTGGAACTAGAAGAAGAATATCGGGGCAGTGCCAAGCCCGTGAAAACGCCCGAGACGACTGCAAAAACAAATACATGTAGAGTGTGTCTGGGCGTATCGACGCGAGCTTCGCTATTAAGGGTTTTTATACCCTGTTCCCATTGAAAATGCTCTCAAAACCAAATTTGTGCGCTCTGCTGTCTTAGAAACTAAGATTGATAAACATATTTTTGTACCTTTGGTACAGAGTATAAAAACCCAATAGTTATAGACCTCATTTGCCCCTTTCCGTTCCACCAAGACCTTTAACACAAATTTAATACAACTTCAAACTTTTCCTCTCAGTGTAGATAGATGCCCAGCGTTTGCCAATTTTCACAAATTAACGAAAACAATGTTTAGGGACGAGCCAAAGCCGCGGGTTCGGCATGTGGCCAATTAGGAGCACCGCCAGTCAACTTGGATGACTCCTCAACTGGTTGTGTCTCGCTAATGTTTTATCTCCTTGCCTTTTAATGGACTTTTAATTAGCAAAGCAATTGACAAATTTGACTCAGGCCAACAAAAATGTGGGAAATTCCTTACTAAATCCGCAACACAAATGTGATGCCAAAATATCAACGAAATCGAAATGTACGGCCGACCGTGGGCGTAATTGCCTCAACACAGCGCCAGAGCGCACAGACAACGACAACAAAAGTGGTATAAATACGCATAAATCATGAAGCCAAAGTGTCGCGGCTGCTGGCAAACACAAACAACGATTGCCAGATTTTTAGATCTGGAGCAGCCGATAAAGAGAAGTGCCGTGTGTGTGTGTGTGTGTGTGCGGGGGTGCGCGGGAGATGCCTGGGCTGTCTCTCGATTTATCAATTTCTAAACGTCTTTTAGCGCGTGCCTCTGGCCGTCGGCTTAGAGCTCTCGCCATCTATCTTTGCCCATTTTAATCCCTTGCCAAACATATTCATTTTGTTGCTCAGGGATTACCGCACCATTGACAATATTTTTGGTGGCTCAGCAGGTTGTGTACGCTAATGAAGCGGGCGGATGGACTTGGGATTTGGGAACCCGGGCAGTGCAATCAAGTATCAAGCTTCGTCAGATCTCGGATTTGATTTATTCGCTGGGCTTTTAATGGCCCAGCGCTTGTTTCATTATACAATCATTGACTTCTAGGCAAGATGGTGAGTTTTATGTGTTCGTCGTAGAAAAAACATGCATAAAAATTCATCAGCAGTTGCGTCGTTTTTGTCTGCCTTTTGATTTTGTGCTTGGTCGATTTTTATGGTCCTACATTGCTGGTCTGTCCGCACCCCTCTCACTCCTCCATTCTAGCCGTGGTGTTCATTTTATTGGCCCAATTTGTAAATATAGCGCAAAAGTGTCGAGCATAACAATGAGAGGGCCTCACAATGGAACTTCTTAGCAAGTTCGTTGCCTAAGTCTTTCGTTTCAGTGGGCTTCGTGCCGCATGATTTGTTGTTTATTTGTCGTTTTCTAATCCAACAGCCAAATCAAACACGCACCTAGGAGTCAAAGTGTGTAGAAATGCTTATAAATTACAAATCTGAGAAGGAAAAAAAATTAACCACTGGCCTGGCAATCAAAATGTATGCATCAATCCTCTGCTGCGAGTGCAAAAACTCACGCATTATTTATGATTGCAAGGCATGTAATTCGTATGCTAATTGATAAGTATCTCGAAATTTATTAACCAACCTGGGTCAGCAGCAACAACAAATGCGTGCCAGCCGATCGGCGTCAATTTTCAAGTACACACACACACACACACACACAGCCTAATGCAAAAATTGCCAATCTTGATATATATAAGGCGAAACTATGGAGTTGTTGCTGTTGTCCCGTCCAGTTCTCACGCACCAGCAGCTGCAGCTGCATTTGGTCAAGCGTCCGATGTTTGTACTTGACCCTCCACCCGCCCCTGCCCGCCACCCGCTTCGACTACATGACTTTTGTCATGCCGCGCGCCAAAATCAAGTTCAAACATATAGTTTTTTTTCGCTTTAAAGTTGTTCGATTTGCAAGGCAAATTTTGTTTTCGTTGCGTATGCAGTTGTTGTTGTTGTTGTTGATTTTAATAGTGTAAAATATTTTTGTGTAACATAAAACCGCAGCCCACAAGCAAGGCAACTTTGTAGCACGAAACTAAAGCAACTGCAACAACAGCAACAACATTTTTCGTATCAGCAACATTAATTATAATAGTCAAACAGCCGAACAGCCAACAAACAAGGCGGCAAAACTGCGTTTTTAAAATTGAAAATAAATTTATTAGGCACTGCAAAAAAATGTCTCATTTTACTACCTAATTTTATCTTAAATGAATGGAAGTAAATTTGGTTGTAAAATATGGAAAACTATTTTCACGAGGCTAGTCGGAAAAGTTGTGAAAAACAAAATTGGAGAGAAAAGCGGTAATATGCAAAAGATTTAAGCGATCATCATCAATGGCTAAAGTAGTTTCTACTTGAACTACTACTATACAGATGCTAAGAAATCGATAAACTAAATATATGACAAATAAAGTACATGGATCCAATTGAGTGGAGCAACTTTTTTTTGCTTAAAATAGTTTTGTCTTTTTCTTTGTCTGGTAGTCAATAAAAAAGGAAGCAAAGTGAACAAAATTTGTCAGGTTTCAGTAATATAGCTTTAAAGCTGACCAAGTGGCAAAGCTTTTACTTAGCGCATATTTGCTTATAACTTTAATTAATAAATATGATTTAAACTGTAAAAGACTCCATAATTTAGGTTATGCTTAGGGCAAACAATTGTATGTTCCTAGAAGCTATATCATGGTTGTTAACACTGAGCGAAAATCAAATCATGTGAAATCGGAATTGCTTAATGTCCCCGCTTCCAAGTGCCCACTGCGTTACTTGGCTCTTAACTTAAAATTTGCATCGGTTTTTATTCGACATTTTTAATGGCAAATCGTTTCAGTCGAATTCTTGAATCGTTTCTTGGCAATCACAACTCTTAGCAACTCTGATCAATCGAATTCGGAAACGGAATCAGGCTAGTATGTGTCATTTCTGTGAACTTCGTCATATCTGTCATTTATTCGAAAATTTTTAGAAACGGTTCTAAAGCGGCTTAGAGCCATATCTCAGAATTAATTCAAGCTACGAACTTCAAAGTTCGATATTTTTCCAGTGTAAAACTGTTTCGATCAAGTTTGGATGAGTTCAAATGTTAATATCGACTTGCAGCCAGTAGAAAAGACACATCTTTCATAGTTCCAAAATCTGAAAAGTTCAAAAAGAATTCACCTTTGCGAACGTATTTCAGCATGCATTTTTGTTGTTGCTTTGATCTTCGTGAATCGTTAGGGATTCCCTTCCAATTTCTCTTCCTCAAAGAACGGTTCTAGATGTACATCCGTCGGAAGGGAATATTTCAAAAAATGTGTAACCAACACGTTCTTTTGGAACCCGTTTTGGATGGCATGATAAACAGCATGCTAGACACGTGATTTTTTATAAAATATTGAAACAAAACCTTTAAAGAAATTTATATTTTAATCAAATTCTGTTAGTATCTATTTAATCAAGTTTAATAAACTATTTATTTATAGTATTACTTTCGCTGGTATACACTATTTTTGCCTCAGTTTCCGCTTCGTATAAGTAGATATTTCTCCTTTAAATGCCACTCGGATGATATTTATTTAGTCGCAACTCCATTCTGTGGAAGTTCGAAATAAATAATAAATTATACAAACAATAATGCATTGGTGACTGTTTCAATGACCTTTATACTATTAACTTGCAGTTTTTACTGGCTCTAGGTCTTCTTATGCTATTGGCATAACTTTTTACAGAGGCACATAACACAACAAAGGAGGCCTCAGGTTGATCGGACGCGTTTCATGAGGGACCAAATCCTCTGCTTCAGACGTGGCGGCCGATGACTGCACACTGAGTGCAAAGTCCAATGGAGGCCACGCACATAGAAAGCGGAATGTCTGTATTAGGCTGTCTTTTTGGTGTTTTGCGAGCATGCTGCTTTGGAATTCCCAAACAGTTTTGCCGTCGCTGGCATGGAGAGACTGCTCTTTTGATACACATTTCAGGCTCAAGATCGCTGAAATAATAATTTTTCGTATAATCTGAATGAAAAAATATCAATGAAAAATCGGTTGCCTTCCTTTTAATGTTTTTGTCCTCTGAAACGTTTGCTTCTGCTAGGTTGTGGGTGGGGTGTTGGGGGGTTTGTTCCTTTAATAGATGCTAAAGCAACAGAGAAGGGACGGTAGTCGCGACTTGCGTTCCAAGCACAGAAGAAGAACGGTGCTATAAATAAACACGTTTGGATACGTCGGGTTTCATTGCGTTCTTTCTGTGCTTACCGAAAGGCAAGAGAAGCCGGTTCCTAACGTTTCATTCCATGAAAAAGAAGCAGTGAAATCATACAGTACTTTTCCCGAAAAGAAGTATGAAAAAGGCATGGGAAACATACGCAAGTCCGCGGGTGTTATAATATTAAAGTAGACATTTTTTAAAATGATTAGCGACGTGTAAAGTTATCACAAATCAAGGGAAACCTGTCCCATAAACAACGTCTGGCAAACCGCTAGGTTTTGGTGGGCAGTGAGATCATCAAAAAATGGTTGTGTCGGGGTGGAAAAGATTAACGTCAGCCGATCGGGTCGCACCAAAACTCCTTAAGACCAAGGACACAGATGCACAAACTTCATAGCGGTTGAATTAAACTTTAAAGAAATGATTTAAAAAGTCTATCGAAAAAAGTCGGTATCCTAAGGCATATCTGTTGTGTTTGATGTTAGTCCAACGTACACCGTGGCGTTTTTCGTTAGTCTCTGGATCTTTTTACCGGATTGAGGTTTAAATTATAGCACGGTAGGGCTGGTGCTCAAGCTTTAACGATCGCACGGCTTCTTTTTTCATGTGCAAATATTCATACAAAGTGTAATGTGCCCGCTTAGATGAGTTGCCTACTGCTCCAGTCATTTCATTTTAAGGACCCCATTGGTGCGACCCAATTGCTTGGCGTCACAGTTGTTGGAGCGGCCAGAACGGAGTTCAGTTAACAAACTCCTAGACATTGAAATGGCTGAGGTAGAGTCCACAATGTCTTTATCAAGACTAACCTTGGATTCGGTGAACGCGTTTTTGAATCTCGAACATAGTTCATTAACAGTTGCATTTAAAGCAATTTAAGTTACCATGAGGTGGATTCATAAACTGCTCTCATGAATTGGGTCAATGGCTTGCCAGGTAAGGAAAGAAATAGAAAAGAGTTGGCCAGATATTAAAACATTTTTAGATGTGGTTTTTTCTTAAGAAATTGGTTTCGTTTATGGTATTTTGGCTATGCCTTAAAAGGAGCCGCTAGTACATGTTTTTTTTTGTTTGCCGATGACCCCTAACGTGCAGCTAAACGATAATCAACATTATTTTATAATCTTTAAAAGTTGGCAGGAGTTTTATAGCTTCATTAGCAAACTATCTCTGTTTTGGGCTATGATAATGACAATTAGTTCTTACCATCCACGATTTGGTGATAAATTCTTTTGTTAAATTGACAGAATAACTATTGACCTGAGGTGAAATATAATTCGATTTTTGGAAATGATGCACAAAAATAAGCTTTGTATTTAGTAATTATTATTAATGATTTCTAATCAACTTGCTTACTTTTGGACAGTCCTCGTATATATGTATGACTTATGTGTAAAAACGTAGCTTAAAATAGTTCAGCTTGGGAAAGGCCAGTTCTATATGCTGATCATTAAATGAAGAGGTATTATTTACCACGTTTTTCTTTCTTTAATTGGTTCATTAAATTTACCAAAGTTTGTAAATTAAAGTGGGACTCCTCAGATAATTGATTTATTTTGACATTTATATTTTCCACACTCTTTGTGGATTTCAGCTCGAGTGATTGATATCCCCTCCATTTGATGTGCCAGTTGATTCTTAATGAGTTGCTAGCCTTTTTTTATCCATTTATGTGTGATGTAATTTATTTTTCCATGTTCACGTCGTGCAGTCTGGGACACTAAAACGGCAATTAAAAGCAGAAACCTAAGCAAAGTTATATAAAGTTTAAATAAATACAAATGCAACAAAACTGGAAGCCTATTTTCAAACAGCTCGCGCTCATGACTCGTGGCTCTGTGTGTGTGTACGAGCGACATTTTTGTAAATTTTCGCCTTGATCTAGAATTTTTTCCTATTAATTGATCTCATAATGACAGACACTTCAAAAGCGACATCACGACATTTATTAATTAATGCAAGCGACTCCATCTGGTCAACCTCCGTGTGTGCTTGCGTAAAGTGCGTTTTGCATGCGTGCAACAACACCAGCAACAACAGCAACCCCGGCAGCTTAATTAGCATTTTCGATTACATAGATCAAAGCAAGTGCGTAGTGTATAAATTTATGGGGTTACTCCGAAGGTTGCAGCAAATATTTTAACTTAATAATGGGTTCGGTTTAGCCGAGCAATGCTAATCACAGCTTGACTGCTGCCAAAGCATTTCCCGTTTCCACAATATATAATAAACCCATCAATAGCTCAACACTTGTTGCGAGTGCATAAATTAAAGAGGCGTTATCAATTAGTTGAGTTTTGGCTGACCAAAGAGTCAATTCCCATGGATGCTCTCTTCTGCTATCTGGAAAATCATTGCGCAAGTGCACGCAGTTCATGTTGAAACTCAATTGCAATTAAAAGCCCAAAAGAAGCAAGCAAAAGTACAGACATACACTCCACCTGGCTAGCTCGTTAGCAAATGGAAATTGCTTTAATAGAAAATGCCTGCAATTGTTGCCGGCTGCTTGACCAAATTGACATTATCAATTTGTTAAGCTATGCGTTATTTATTTTATTTAAGCAAGCAAAAAAATGCTCATTGAGCAATGCCAGGAAACAAGAGGAGGCATGAGGCAAAACAGGGAGAATTTACGAAAAACAAGTGAGAACGTTGCAGCCGAGTGACCCGACTACCGAATACCCTGTACGCTTGGTTCTGTGTGTTTTCGTTTGTTTCTTGCATTCGTCTTAGCTGGCTGAGCAGCTGTTGAGCGCTGGTCTTCAGTCTTATATTAATAAGTATATACTTAAAAAAAAAGTCCTTCAAAATGCCTAACTTGTCACAGTGGTTAGGCAGCCTACACATAAATTCCGTTGTACTCTAGTCATAGCGAAGCTAAATTAAGCATAACAAACTTTATCCCCAAAAGTAAACGTTCAGAGCTTGAATATGTATCTGGTTGAGCAAGAACAACTTTTGATTTTTATAGGAATATCAGCTAATTTAAAAGCAGCTCTGAAAACTTTATGGACCACTATTCCAGTACATTTTCTTAGTTTTGTAAACATTTTACCTGTAGGAAAGCAAAATCAAAGAGAAAAACTTGAAAAGTTCGTGTTCAGAATTCCACGTTGCGAAAGCTCCGACCAGTTCGATAGGCCTTTTTCAATCGATAGTCGTCTATCATTGGTTAAAGGGTTGCCAGACCATTGGAAAAGTGACAATTTCGTACAGAATCGTGATCATTTCCAATTATTTGAATGTGATGCCATCTCAGGAAATAAAATATGTTTGACTATTAATGAACTTCATAGGCGTTTTGTTTTGTTTATTTTTATAGTTTAACAATATTCTAGCAGAGGAGTGCTTACAGAGAAGAGATAGTAAAAATTGTTGTAATTTGGACAAAGGTTTCGAAAGGGTTCATGATGAGCATAGTTCGTGAGACAAGGATGTAAATAGATCGGGAAATAATTCCTTGTTACACGTGCCGGAACCGCAAAACTTATTATTCTAAGCAGAGCGCTTGTGTCAGTCTCACCTGACAGGAGCTTTTGAAGAAAAAGCACACTAAGGTAAGTTCTACGATTATTGAGCGATGAAAGATTCAACATGCGTAGTCTATGCTCATATGGTGATAGGTGCCAATTAGAATCCCAATTTAGACCACGCAGGGCGAAAATTAAAAACTGTTTTTCGCGTTGAACCTGAAATTGTTGGTAGTATGGAGACCAGACACATGATCCAAACTCAAGAATAGGTCTGACTAGAGAACATATAATTGTTTGGAGTCATATGGGTCGTTAAATTCCTTAGACCATCTTTTGATAAAGCCAAGAACTCCCATAGCTTTATTGGCAAATGACCGATATATGACCGTTGAAACATAATTTGGGCATTAATTATATTCCCAAATCATCAACTTTGTAGATGCGTTCCAAAGACTCATCATCAATCATATAGTCATAAAGATAAGGCGTTAAATATTTACACTTTTCATTATTAAGAGGCTGACTATTGATCTTGCACCAATTATTGAAAGAGTTTAAGTCACTTTGTAGGAGAAGAGAAGATACTGGATCAGCATAAGACAGACAAAGTTTTTTGAAGTCTCGAAAAACTAGCCCTAAGCTGAGCATTATTTCGACCCTCTGCCACTTTAACAGTCAATTTCTGAACCGAAAAAAAGCTGTGCAAATTTTAAGCCTAAAAAGTAAAGCAGCACCCGAGACGTGAATTTGACCGTGTCACGGTGTGTCGCGACATGTGAAGACGTGAACTTTAGCAAACTTAGAGTTTCGTGCGCAAACATCCGTGATCCGTGCTTTGTCGTGAGTGAAGTAAGATCAAACATCATGAATGCAGTATTCACGGAATTTTTCAAAATAATTTTTAATTTACAAGTATTAACTATCACTAGAAAATGTGCATAATGTTTTATGGTATTTATCTGACAAAATGGTACCGGCACACTCAAATGAAATGAAATCAACTTTTGCAAGAATTCCAAGAACATCAAAAATTTTGCCTCTCCCAATTACAGCGAATCTGCTTTAAATTCTAATTATGTTTATTCTAATTATGAGTGACTGAACAAAGAGACGAAATAACAAGAAAGAAAGTCGGTCAAGCCCGACTATAACATACTCTGTACCTGTGAAGTGCTGCCCATCACCGTGGCGACCGGTGCTGCCCCATAATTGTTTGTTTTCCTTATAACTCGACGACCGTTCATCCGATCTTCACCATTCCTTTGGCTGGTCGATAAATAATCCTGATTACTAAATATGTCCAGAAGGAACGATCCCTCTAACTATAAATATACTCTGTGTTACTTTGGTACAGAGTATAAAAAGAAACCATTTGAAAGGAAATTAAAGTTACAAATTGGTAAAACCACATAACCAAATGGGAAAAGTTCTCCGCTCTGACAATTTAAATTTTGCATGTTGCAATTTATGCAAAAAAGTGTTGTCATATTCCTCTCAACGTGGCTCAGAAGGGTTCTTGTGACACCGCTGCATTCAACAAGGGTAATCGGACTTACACAAACAAATTAAAAATGTTCCCAACGAAAACGTTGGCCGAAAAAGATAAGGAGAATATTGCATTAGTGCATTTTATAGTGCGTGAATATTTGTGACGCGTCCGTAAATCGTTTATGAATCGTGAATGACGCAAAACTCTTCAAAAATGTCTTTCTTACGCATTGTTTTATGTGACTTTATTGGCGTTTAAAATCGATTAATGCACTTTAGTACATTGTTAAAAATTGCAATTGCAATTGACTGAGATGTCGGTGTCAGTGAGTGCAGTCTTTTGAGGTCTCGAATTCAGGTCCCAGTAGGGTAAGTAAAAAATTAGACACAACAAAAGGAGTGGGGTTGGGGTGTGTGGTGTCTCCAGTAAATTAGTCGTGTCCAGAACTAAAGAATCTAGGTCTGGTCTGGTAAGCCGTCGTGTTCTGTTTATTGCACTTGAAGCTTTCCGCGTCAAGTGAAATACTGTGGGAATTTTTGAAATTGCCCACAAAATATTTCGTTGTAGGGAATCAAACAACACATTCACAATCGAAATCGAAGAACGATCGTTAATATTACTCAAATAAGAGCCAAAGTTCTTGAATCAAGAAATTTTTGGACTCACAGTATGCCAAAAAGTGCATGCAAGGCGAGTCCTTAAGGTACATGTCTAGTTTCAGCGAAGGTTAAAAAATTATTACTCGAAAAGTTTACAATACGACTACGGTTTTTGTTCGATAGATAATTGATCGTAACTTTTAAAATTTTTTAGGTTGTTGCCCGCTCAAAGTCGACCCATTTTTAAAAACATAGGTGCCTGGTGCGTCGGTTCCGGAACGCGTCATCGGATAAAAAATTTAAAGAGGTTTTGTTGGGAATTGATGTGGTTATGGTCGGAACTAGGATTCTGGGATCGGTCTATATAGGGGAGTAAGGGGTTCTCAAAGAAAATTCGAAAATTGACCTATTTTTACCCCTTAAAATGCCCTAATGCTATTTATGGACCGATCAAAATACTAGTTCCGATGGGGTAGACAATTTAAAAACTATAAGAAAACGGTCAACAAAGCCTCGCATCGCGCCAGGGTGAAAAAGTGGTTCCGAGATTCCATTTAAAGTTTCGACACCTACTGTACTCCCCGACCTACCTGTACAAAAATCAAATATCTCGAATTTTATTTTTTTTTTCTAAAAATTAGATGTTTTTAACATTATAACGCATGATTACCAAAAAAAAATCGAAATTTAAAGTACAAAGTATTTTTTGGATTGAGAACATAATTGACTTATAATGCAAGCTCAAAAGATAGCACTGCGGAAACTGCGCGTTATTTTAAAACTTTTAAAATGTTCCACTGGTAATGGTAGATTTCTGACCTGAGGGAATACCTTCTTGGGATTTAGATAATTTATTGCCCTTCGATCTTTCCAGAATTCTTTGATTAAAGGTCTCTGTCATATCAAGAACGAGTTAGGAATAGCTTTAGTATTTTATTGGGCTTAACCAAGAACATTTGATACACCGAAACTAAAAATGCCGGGCAAATTTTAAGATTTGATCCCTGCAGCGGGATTCAAATTGTAAGTACGTGTAGGTTGATCCGAATCGGGATTGTCTCCACGTCTACTTATAATATGAGTTTGACGTTTGGTGAAACCTTCCGAGCTGTGGTGCTGTTGGCTGAGCTTCGGTGTCAGTGAGTGCAATCTTTTGAGGTCCAGAGTTCGAGTCCCAGTGAGGAAAGGTAAAAAAAGTAAAAAAAAAATTTTAAATTAATCAAAACAAAAGAGAAGAAAAGTGGTGGCGACCACCCCCACCCACAAATTCACCCCACAAACCCTTAGTTTGCGATGTTTATCCATCATTTTACTTAGTTTAGTCAAAATCGGACATCTATAATGAATAGCTCCCATAGAAAAGAATGTCTGAAACGTCGTCTTAGTGAGAAAAAACTTTTTTTTTTCAATGGAAAAGTCCTTAACTTTGGTATATATTTATTTTATGTGCTTTCACACAATTCTACAAAGTTTTGTCAAAATCGGATGACTATTGCATATAGCTGCAGTACAAATGATCGGTCAAAAAACAATTTCTAGTGAGAAAAACTTTTTTTTCAATGGACGCATCCCTAAACTGGCCAGATATAAATATTAACTGCTTCAGCACAATCTTGCCGAAAATCGGATGAATATTCCAAATAACTGTCAAGTAAAAAACTGGCGCCATCTATGGGCCAGCTTTGGAAATCACTCAGCTAGCATTGTTCAAAGCGAAAATGAAATTTTTGTGAAAAACTTTTTATACGTGCTGCAAGGATACACAAACCCCTGCCGAGACGAAGTTAGCTTTCCTTTATTTTTGAATATTTTCCAATACACTGAATTAAATTTAAAATTTTTTTATGTCGTTTCCTTTTAATTACCGTCTTAGGTTGTAGTGCTTGATACTTGATGAGGTTATAACCTAAGCTAACATAACTCGATAAATTTTGCACCTATAAATGAGTTGTAAATACAAAAATTCTTTACTATCATTCAATGCCACTCAACTTGTTGTCTTATGCAATTGACTTTAATACCTTAGTTAAGCCGATCCGACTCAAGGGTATTCTTGAGTCAAATTATACTTGATTTAGTATTTGATTTCGCTTTCGTTATTTTTGTTTTAACTATTTTATTTTTGTTTGATTTTATGTGGCTTGCTTTGGTTTTCTGATTTCATGCAAATGTTTGCAAATTTCTCAAATTAACGCGTAGGCGAGCGACATCAACCCGCCACCAAGCAACACTGCCGCCTCATCAAACGTTGCGACGCCCCCGCCGGACGCGCTCCGCTCGGGCCGAGAGCAAGTTCAATGAACCACCTACATACGACAAAATATGCAAATCGAGCAATGCAAAAATATATCTATTTGACAACGAGCGAAACAGAAAGAAAACTTAGTTTTGAATTTTGTGTTTATGGCAACGGCTTGAGGATTGTAAATTTCACAGGCCACGAGCGTGGCTTGTGCTCGCATTTCTGTGTAGCTTTTGTTGATGCCAAATTAATTGCTGTCGCTGGCCAAATTTTGTTATAAAGATTAATGCGCCCTGCGTTTCCTTCCAGCTGCGTTTCTAATTAATTGCTCAAAGATGTTTATTGCCGCCAAGCGAGGCAGCAGCAAACAGTCAACAAAATCTTTGTCAAATCAATATTTATAAATTATTTATAAATTAAAAGCTGCGTCTGCCAGCCGCCTGGCTAATTAAAATGATGAATGCGAAGCGTTTTAGTTTGAAAATTAATTAAGCAAATTATCCATTTAAATAACACAGAATGCCGAATGCTGCCAAACCTGTCGATGCGCGATGGCTCTTTTGCTCGATGAGCTCTAGCTGATAAAAAGCCAAAAACGTGCGTTTCCCTCGGCAGAAATCGATGGGTGAGTATTTTTCACGGCTGCCAATTAGCAGCAGTCATTGATACAAAATGCATTTTTAATTGCGACTTATTAGTTTTGGCGTTTTTGGCATCCATCTTATCAGCCGGGCTTAGTCATGGCTCGAAATTGGCCAACATGGTGACCTTTGACCGGACGCCTTTCGAATGCCTAGCGGTCGGATCATCAACAATCGAGCTATTAACGTTTCGATTTTGATTTCTTTGTACAGAAAAATATATCACGCCCCGTTTGCTGGATCCGTTTTGGTTTTCTGGCTTAATTAAAAGGGCGCAAAATATTCATTAGGCCAAATTTCTCACTTGATTACAGACCAAGGTTCCGAAAACGGTTTTCAAGGGTCGGCAATGATGCCACATGCGGCGTAATTAAATTTTCTTTGTTGCTTGGGAATTCGCTACGATTTTAATTGTGGCAGCCTACGGCGTCTATGCCACCATATGGGGCGGGGCCCCTCATTGGGCTGGGCCCTTCATTCGCACAATTAGCGATTTCATGCGTCGTTTCCTTTCCTTATTGTTTTTCAAAGTTTTGATTTTCGTTGTAATGTGTGAAATTGATTTTCATCAGAGCAATTGGGCTTGTAAATGGGGCGAACATTTGGTTCCCAGCACACGGGAAATCCAATTTCGATGTGAATGAGATAGTTGGTTAAAGATCAACTAATGGGAGATGTTGTTTAATTTGAAAAATGTTATTGATGTAGAGCACTTGTTTAATTTAAAAAACTACAATTTTTGGTTGGAAGTAAATCTGCATATCACCTAAGACTAAGAGTGGGAAGACAAAATTGAGAGACATAAAGTTAGGCCAGCAAAATACCAGAACAATGAACTTTAATAAGGATATTGAATTGAATATTGGCAAAAGGAACTAGAAGGAATGAGATTCCAAAGACTTCCAGCACTAAGATAGCCGTCTTGGGCATTGAAACCGCTAATGATATCTTAATGATATTTTGATTGCCAGTTCCAAGTTCAAATAACTAAGGGTCCTGTTCTGTTAATTTTTTAGTATCAATTTGAAACTAGCAATTATCATTTTGATATTATGACTGTCAAACTTTTGGTATCATTTTGATACTAGCTTTTCTCAATTTAACATTTTTCTTATCAAGCTTAGGTACCAATTCAGCAAACTGCCAATAAAACTAAAACATAAGCATTTAAAAACTGATTTATTTTATTCTGTATTCTTTCAAAATTTATTTTACATCTATGGGAAACATCCATGTAGTTAAGCTGCACCGGTGCGGCATTAACGAATTCTCTAACTCTTCGTAATGAGCACTCGCCACCTGACCAACCACCAGCCAAGTATTTGCCTAACGAATTTTGTATAGGAATGTCCGGAAAACGTACCGATCGGTACGACCCTGCACTACCAGTCGTTAGTGTGGTGATGGATGCTCACTATATTTCACCTACTAGACTAGCGCTGTGATGCCTAACCTGTCGTTAACGACGCGACTGTCGCTCAGTGACGCATCAGGTCGTTAGGCCAGGTAGTTCCTTGACACCAGCTGAACTACAGGGATTGTTGTCTAATATTTCAACGCGGATGTTATACAAATACAGAAGTCACAGTAAGGAAGTGCTTCAGTCCTTATTGACATAACAGTCCGCCCTTCTGATTTGGTGCTGCCCAAATTAAGCTGGCATAATCATCCCACCTCGAGAACTTCTTTAGTAATGGTTCTGAAACGAGTTGACGTTGTTTCTATCATCTTGGATAGCGAGTAAGTCCTCTCTAAAAAGTTCGATTTGTTTTTAACAAGTCTGTGCATGGAACTATGTATGTATAAAAGTTTAGCTGCTCACCGTGTAAATATAGAGCTTCTGCACCATATTGAAATACATGAATTTAGACTTCAACACGTCTTCTGGGGGATTGTTTTACATAGATTTTACTTTAAGCAAATTACCGATGTGTCTGCACTAAAATCAAAACAGTTAATGTCAATCGTCAAGCGCCTACTGATCAGCTGGCTTCCTTCACATACGAGCATGACATTTCGAATTTTCGAACTATCATATAAATTTCAAATTGATACTTTTGCGTATCAAATTAATAAACAACAGATCATTTTGATACTCTCTAAAATTTTATTAAGAAAAAAAATGATACTGGTTTTAGGTTCATTTTGAGACAACGTGTATCAAATTGATATTTATACCATTTTTTTGGGTGTAGTAGGAGAGTCAGTCTAAGTTTGTATAAGTGTGATCAATTGTAAGTTGGAAGCCACACAAACAATTGTCCCCATTTCCGAATTCGGTTGATCGTAATGAATTTGGCCAAACGGATCAGTCTGATTTTCCAGAACCAATTGGAGCATTTGGTGGAAGCCTTTAGACATCAAAACAGTCGAATGACTTTCCGAGTAACACAGTTTTCGGAAACGGCAACATTTAATATTTCTGACTTCGCATGATTTGTTTGAGGGAAAATGCCTAAAGGAATTAAGGGGTGTTAAGAGCTGACCTTCGCCGTTGCTGCTGGTGCTGTATTCGAATTTCGATATCCTCTAGACCATTATGAAACATGTTTCAAATTAAAGTCTTAATAATAAGTCTAAGAGTGCGATAATTTATCCAATCTTTTAAACTAATTAGGCAACGGGCATTAGGAGTGTGATTTAAGTCAATTCGATATCTTCCCTAATGGTTTTAATCAGAGTAACAATTTGAAAGTACGAAAACAATTGTAAGAAATCAACGCCAACTACAAGACTACATAAAGTTAAAAGGCAATAATGCGAATGCGTAATATCAAAAACTTTGGAGCCCCTTCGCTTTCACAAACAACATAACTTTTTTAACTTTTTTCTCTTTTCTCGGTAAATGTTCACCATAAACTAGCGAAAAAGGGGGCGCCAGTATCACCTTAAAGTTTCCATACGAAACATGTAAGGGAGCTGCAGTCGAGTGCCCCGACTATTAAATTTTAGGGAATTTGTGTGGGGGGGCGGCGATTCGAAGGCAATCATCACTGAGTGTCAGAGAGAGCCTGACATATTTTTTGTCGGCTTTTTCTTCTCTCACGAGGCATTTGTTTGCTTGTTTACTTCGTGTTTCTCTGCTACACACACAAGCGCAAAGCTTGATTGTGTGAGTTTGGGCACCACTGGACTAAAAGTAAGGTGTTGAGTCCTGCCCGTTTCTGTTAACCATCTTGGCATATATTTAGCATCTTGGCAAACTTGCCTTGGTCAGCGTCTAACAGCGGCATTATCAAAAGCCTGTGCCTGAGATATGAGACTTGGGACACCTTCTGGTGGACATGCTGTGGCACCATCATCTCACATCGCTTCGCATCGCATCGCAAGTCGCATTCAAATGACACCAGCGGCTTTGTCATGTGTCGTGCTATATGTAACTGTAAGTATGTTTGTCTCCTTGTCTCTGAGCGCCAGTAATCATGTTTTAACGACACACACAAACACACACGGACAATCGTCTTCGAGTTCATATAGAAATCTTGTAATCTGATAGGCATGACAAGAAATATTTTGCTTGTCATTAAATTTACTTTTATTTATGCAGCAACTTCGATGATGCTTGTTGCTGTTGTTGTTTCATTTGCGTGTTTTGTTTCGCTGCTGCTTGAAATTAGTGAAAACTCTTCACATTTGTGGCATTCAGTTGGCTTAAGACCAACAGAAGACTACAGAAGAAAACTCACCAAAATGTTTGCACACAAGTGTTGGCGCCTGCTAGCGTCTCATGCTCATCGATTTTTTGGCCATTGTTGTTGGTGCTTTGCTTGGTTGGGCAATAGGCGAAATATTTGCGCACGGCTCATTACAGTTGGGGCTTTGGGTTGCGGTAATTGCTGGCAAAATGTGAGCAAACTATTCGGAGAATGCTACCGCCCCGCGACGAGTGACGAAACAAAAGACTTAGGCAACGAACTTGCAGTTTGATCAAGTGCGTGACATTTGCCAATTGGATGACGCTAGTGATGACATCAGAGGGTAGCACGCCAAATGTCAGCCAAGTGCGTCATCGAGCCAAAAGGGTACAATGTGTTAGCTGGAAATCAAAGCGGCAGCTAAACGGCAGCCAGCTGACTGACTGACAGACTGACTGTCAGACGAACAGACAGCCAGACAGTCTAGACAACATGTGTAATGACGCGAACCGCGTGCAAAAAAACCGCAGTCGGGCATAATGAGCACAAATCAAATGCAACGCGTTACCAACTGAATCGGTCACAATAATTGCCGCCGCAAAAAGTTGATAAATTATGGCACAGCCGGGGCAAAAAAAGTATTAATTAAACAAGCTGGCAAGAAAAACCTGCAACGGTAACAGCGGCTATTAAGAAAATTTCTTGTTGACTCATCCACAATGTTCACAATTAACAAGAATTGCTTCGGCAGAAACATTTCTTGCACTCATTTGTCGCTTGGCAATATTCGTTTGTCAGTGGCGGCAATTAAACAATTGTTGTTGCAGTTGCTGTTGGCAATCAATTTTATTCCAGCTTACGCCCAATTGGCAACGTATCTCGTGACTTTGCGCTTTGAAATGGTGAGAATTAAATAATTCTTTGCATATTAATTTGTAAGTATTCCGTTTTTTATGCTGGTTGTAATTTCCTTAATGTTGATTAAGTTTTTTTTGCTGCTGTATGCGATATTGTTTTAATTTGTGCATTTTAAATTGCATTCGAAGTTGTGAGAACTACGTAAGGTTGCAACTTAAATACCCAAGCTGAGAGTTGTAATGATACTAAAATCTTTATCAGTCTTATCAGAGCATAGACCAACTAACGCTTTAGCTGACTTTAAGAAACATATTGTTTTGTTTTAAGTTAAGAGTAGAGCAATTGCAGAAACAGAATAGTGTACTAAGAAGATTCCTAAGCAATTAAACTGGAAATTCCAATACTGAGGCCACTGCACTGCTTCAGAAATCAAAAATAATATAGTTAGAAGTGCTGTGAAGTTTGAGTGTAACCATTTTTAAAATTGTTTAGCTAAAAGGTGCATAGTTTTAGGCATTCTGCATGGGTCAGGCGAGACCAAAATTTGAATTTCTTTTGTCTTATAGTGGATGAAAGGTTTGCGATCGATGAGATTCTTCATACACTCTCCAAATAAAACACATCTCCAATCGATTGTCGCTCAGTTTTTCTATGTACTCGTTGTCCCTTTTTGAAACAGTGTCCAGGCAAACTACAATAGAACTTATTTACTATTAGCGTTTTAGCTGGGTTGTAATAATAATCTAAACTATATATACGCTTTGATAAGCACCACTTCCCTGCTGATATGGGTAAAAATAGCATTCATAATCTAGAATTTGAGTTTCTCAATAAGTTTATGTACATACAGCACATATCTGAAGAGGAAGTTTTTTTTTTAAATTAATCCAACAAATTAAAAAAAAGGAGAATATCCTAAGTTTCTTTTGCTATGAGCTTTGGTTCGCTTTTATCCTACACTGACTGTCTTGCAAATTTCAAGCCAAAGAGTATCTTGATTACATTATTTCAATTCTAAGTTTCTGTATGCTTCCCATCGGAAACTTTGATTACTCTTAATCTCTTGCAATTGGGCAACTTTTAAGCAAATGGAAGGTAGCCTCAGACATACTTATTCAGAAACTTATTTAATTTTTTTTAAGTTTTGTTACGACTCCAATTAGCTTGGTTTTTGTCCTGACCCCATCTAGCAATCTTTATAAATTGTTTGGTCTATGAAAATCCTAAGAAATGCCGAAGCACTTCAGTTCCAATGTAAAGCCGGGGATCTAGGGGGTGTTTCACTTTGAATTTCAGCTTTCTGGTCGTCTAAATTATATCCTTTCAAAGTTTAGACAATGTTTCGATTTGTCAAGCGCAATTGTAAACTGTATAAATCATTAAATTATACACGGCTAGGTTTGTAATCTGCTCTATTGCGATCCAGATTTTCTGAATATACTCATCATGTAGAAAGGAGCTTGCGTTAAACTTTCGGAACTTTTGATACCTTCACTTGCATTCTTCCCTTGTGGATAGAAGACAAGTACCTCTTTTAAAGCAGGATTTTTTTACGTTCCGAAAAGTTCTTAACGTTCCATGGTCCTATTTAAAGTGGGGACTTATAAGGCTTCTATCAACCAATATGTAGATCTCTTTTTACATATACTCATCTTTTACACAGAGAAAACAAAATTAGCAACACGCCACGTGAAGAAACGACAATCCTAAACGAAACGTAGTTCACCCTGAAAAATCTCACACGAAAATGTAGAAAACAGAAAGCGACACGTCGCGTTTAGAAAAATCTACACGAACATGTAGAAATAAACAAGAAAGATAGTCGGTCAAGCCCGACTATTACATACTCTGTACCTGTGAAGTGCTGCCCATCACCGTTGTGGCCAGCCCCATAATTGTTTGATTTCCTTTTAACTCGAATATCGTTTATCCGATCTTAAAAATTCCTTCAGCGGATCGATAAAGAATCCCGAATACTAAATATGTCCAGAAGGTTCGAATCTATAAAACTGTGGAAGACGTTTTTTCGATATTGCGGCCAAAATTGAAAATAAACTTGATCTGCCTGCAAGTATAAGAAACATATGTTCCAAACATGTCAAACCTCTATCTCTTACCATCTCTGAGATCTGTTTGTTCATACGGACAGACGGACTGACAGACAGACGGACGGACAGACGGACTCTTTTGCACAAACTTAATATACTCTGTGTGCCTCTGGTTCAGAGTATAAAAAGGTAAACGAGGCATGCACAAAAGTAAAATGCTGCATGGACAAAGGCTACATGAGGTAAGTAAGTTGTGAGTTCGAATCCCAAACAAGGTAAGTAAAAAATAAATCAAAAATTAAACTGTAACTTTCTTGGAAGGAAGACCCTACCCTCTTTGTGCCCCTTCCTCCCATTCCTCCCCACACTGCCCGCCTCCACACATCATTCCCTTGTGTATATAGTATAGTTGAAAGTATGATTTTCTATTTATTTTGGCGTTTAGAAACGCTACACGCCTCATGAAGAAATGAGAAAGCAAAACGTGGCATTCAGTAAAGCTACACAAACATAGTGGATTAAAAATCCATGTGAAACGTGTAGAAAAACTACACAGAGGGAAAAAACGTGGTTAGAAAATAAGATTTCTTTATCTCAAAATATGAACAAGATGTTCTCTCAAATGGTCTCAAAAACGAAACATTTCAGCTCACAACAAGACTTTGCCCTCTCAAAAATAAGTTCTTGAAGTGAGAAATTGTTCTTAAAGTGGGAAAATCTGCTCATGATTAGTTTTTGTGCCCATTTTGAGTCAAATGTTTTCGATTTTTTCCCTCTGTGAACTAATTACAAGATATTTGATCAACAGCTTGATTTTTGTTTAATCACTAGCTTAATATCTTTAAAAAAATTTTTGTATCAGAAGCATATCAATGGTTATTGAATAGGTTACAGATTTTAAGCCATTTGTAATGAAGATATGTAAACATTTTTTCAATCTGTTGGAAAATTATAAAAAAGTAATTTCTATCATTTTTGATACTTTTTAAGAGGAATTAAACTATTCCTACTCATTTGAATGTCTCCTTTCGCCTGATATAACCAAAACTAAGCCAAAACTAACTGAACCAATCGATCTACGGAGAATCGAACCACAGAGTAAGCCCCTTCCAAGTTAAAGTTTTAATTTTCTTGCAAATCCTCTTTTCGAAAACATAATAACAAACAAGTTAAAGATCTGTAACATTGACCAAAAAAAGTTTTTCCTATTTTGACCAATTTTTCGACCGATCGGTCCTATGGAAACTATATGCAATAGTCATCCGATTTTGACAAAACTTTGTAGAATTAGGTGTAGGCATATAAAATAAATAAATTGCCAAATTTCCAGACTGTACCATTAAAAACAAAAATGTTTTTTACTAAGCCTTTTTTTCAGACCCATCTTAGGCTTTTCACACTGAGCACAACGTTCATCCAACATCCCACATCCTGAGTTAAGATGCTTAAAAACTATTTGCAATGCCAACTTTTTAAAATTATTGTCTTGTCAAATTGTTACAAACTTGACAAATTTTGACAGGGCCAATTTTTATGACTCATGATTTTAGATGAAAGATGTTAGATGTGCACAGTGTGAATGAGCTATTATGTATCGGAGCTATACCGTTTAGTTGTCCGATTTGCATACAACTTAGTTGAATTATGAAAAAGCGTAGGAAACCAATAAATACGAAGTTTGGAAATGCTAACATTGAAAACAAAAAAGATTTTCTGGGTAAAACTATTTTCTTACATGAAGGGTGTCCCAAAAATGACATAGACCTTTGAATTCAAATAACCCCACAAAAAGAAATCTTATGGTGTTAAATCACAAGATCTAGGGGCCAATTCTGATCACCGAAACGAGAGAGTACACGACTATGGAAATGTCTCTTGCTGAAATTAAGTTGTTTCACGGGCTGTTCGGCATGTGGCACCACGTTGTTGAAACCACACGTCGTCTAAATGAATATCATCCAACTGAGGCAGAAAGAAGTGGTTATCAAGTCGCGAAATCGAGCACCAGTTACAGTCACTGCTTTACCAGCCTTTTTTTGAAAAAGTATGGTCCAATGATGCCTTCAGTCAAAAATCCGCACCAAACAGTTGACACGGTGTGGATGCATTTGTTTTTAGACAATCACATGTGGGTTCTCCGTACCCCAAATGCAGTTTTGGCGATTAACAAAGCAATTAAGTTGAAAATGGGATGCATAGGATGATTTTGTTCGAAAAATCAGTATCCACTTGTTGATGCTCAATAAACCATTCAACGAACTCTCTTCGCAGTGCATGCCCTAACCTATCAGCTATGTTGGCAAATTCAAATCTTGCGTGAATTTTGGAACACCCCTTATTAGTAGCGTGCAGTGCTAAATTTTAGATCGATAGCTTTAAATCTGAGAGAATTTCAGAAAGATAGCCAGACAAACAGACGGACAGGGCTAAATCAGCTCAGCTCGTCACCCTGATCATGAATATATATAGTGTATGTTTTGCTAGTTTTTTAAAAATGGGGGATCCAAATAATGTAAGAAACTATAGGGGTATCACTTTCAAAACTCAATCGCCAAGGTCTTCTCCGCGGTGCTACTCCAACGTTTAACCGAACGGGTTTCAGATGACATTCTTACAAAACACCAGGCTGGCTTTTAAAAGGAATACTCTTAAGTGGATAATATATTTAGCCTCTCCACAATCGCCAGATCGTCTGGGCATCTCTTTGAAGTTTTTTAGCATGCTCCAGTAAATGTACCTCGCAAACGAAGCTGCAGTATGGGACCGGGACTCCTTATCGAGGTGGTTTCCCACAGAGTGTGCAGTCAAGCAAGGATGCCCTTTAAGGCCAGTCCTTATCTCCTTATGTCTAACTGATTTAGAAGACTACCTTCCGCAGGGAATTTTTGTAAATGGTCTCGAAATAAAAGCCTTTCTGTATGCAGATGAGATTGGTTCTTCGCGGAATCTCCTATAGCTAAGCAAGACTCCATAGACGCATTACAGGTATACTGTAAACTCTGGGAACTTCAAATAAATTCTAAATCTTGGCTGCAAACGCAAAATGGCATTTGGAAGATGTAGAGCTTCAGGTGGTCAAGACCTAAAAATATCTAGGCGTATGGATTTACCACGACGCAAGATTTAAGTATCATCTAAAAGAAAAGCTGAAGGACGCAATAACAGACATTAATTGCCGCAGGAAGAGCCTTCTCAGCAAACGAGAAGTGCCCATAGGCACCAAGTATAAACTATTTTGCGCTGCGGTAAGGTCGATCGTGTGCTACGGAGCCGAAATGTGGGGCCCAACTCAATATGAAGACGTTGAAAATTTGCTCAGGTACTTTATTAAGAAAAATGCTGTACTTAGCACCGCTGCATCTTTATACTGCAGACCAGCACTTTAGCTACATGCAAAAGATTATGAGATCTTAGCAATACTTGCAGGCAACGAAAGGAAGCAGTACTTTCAAGAGTACTAAGCCTTATCAGCTACCCATGATGAATTACTGAATCTCGTGGTGAAAGAAACTATTTTAGCGAGGCATTTACAATAAGTCAGATCCGATTGATATTCATGGCACGAGGCGAGCTTCTGGGACTTAATTTCATGCCGAATATAACGCGAACCGGTACAAACTGCACTCTAAGAAATTGCTAGGAAAAAGAAGATATTAACCACTTCATCAAAAATTTACGAGAGCATAGAACACTGCTGTTAGGATCGCCTCATGAGGTATTGAAAATGCTCAATGGCGAAGATTGGCTTCAGTTAGTTGAATTCTTAAGTCAAGTCCTACTCTACAGAAAAAGAATTTGTTAATGGTTTGTTTTAGAAAATGGATAATCAATAAAGCAGTGGTGCCACGCCGATGTTTCGTAACCGAACGATCTGATATCTGGGGACGACCCAGGAAGCCAGGTGTATGTCTTAAACTTTAATCACTAAATGTATACATTCCATTGGGCATCTCAAAAGTCTTGAATTTAAATACTCAAAGTTTTCGATTTGGGACTTGAGACTTTAGGAGATCAAGTAAATACTATATTAATAAATTTCTGGTAAAAATCATTGAACTGTCTTTAACATTTCAAATTCATTTGTTACAGAATATACAGAACATATAAATGGTTAAATCTTTAATTTTAATCAAGCTTAGCTTAGTCGGAAATCTAAGCAATATCAACTGAGTAAATTAGTATTTAGTCTGCCAAAAACTACTCATATTTTTCATATTTTCTACTTATTTACTCTTGTACATCGATTTCAAGTTTAAATTTAATTTAAATAAAGATTACTGCTACTATATGTGGCCGGAAGGCTCAGCGGCTAGTGTGCGCGACCGCTGTGCAAGAGGTCGTGGGTTCAATCCCGCCTCGGAACATCTAATGAAAAGTTTTTTCTTTGAATAAACTTTACAGCCGGTCACCCCTCTCTGCTGTTGGCGCCACCTTTGTAGTAATTAGCCATGCAAAAGCTACCTCAAACTGCCGTTCGGATTTGACGTTAAACTTGTAGGTCCCTTTCTCTTGTGTGAAAATTAGAAGCGCACAAGCCAAGAGATTGAGAGGAGCTCTGCTTTGGCACTTTGGGGATGTCTCAAACCATTTTACATACTACTACTCTATTTTTTATGGGCTCGGAAATGAATACTTCTATGCGTTGCAATCTTCTAGCTAAAATTATAATATCCTTTGAAAGGGTATAAAAGTACCTTCTATTGAACGGTGATTCACTGGCTCTTTTCTTTTATCCATCATTTTTCTGCCTCGTTAAATTTTAATCACTATATGTATACATTCCATTGGGCATCTCAAAGTCTTGAATTTAAATACTCAAAGTTATCGACTTGGGACTTGAGACTTTAGGAGATCAAGTAAATACTATATTAATAAATTTCTGGGGTAAATCATTGAACTTTCTTTAACATTTCAAATTCATTTGTTACAGAATAGACAGCAAATATAGATGGTTAAAGCTTTAATTTTAATCAAGCTTTGCTAAGTCGGAAATCTAAGTAAAGTCAACTGAGTAACTCTGCCAAAAACTACTCGTATTTTCCTCCTCCTCTTCATTGAAATTATAATTGTGGTTCATCTTCCTGGCAAATAGGTAATCCATCAAATTCCTTACCCAGAGCTAGGCTACATTTTCCTACATTGTACAATTCTCTCCACAATTATTGTTATTAATCATCATTTTTTTTTTTAATCAAACTATTCCGTTTGTTTTTCACAATTTCCTAGACAGCAAAAAACGTTTTTCCAATAGATTGCATCACACAGACAGCACTTTTTACACTCGGAAAGAGACGCGTCGCCAATTGTCTAAGCGTTGAGTGTGTTTTTGTTTCAATTGCTCAACTGAACTTGTAATTATTGGCGGGGCTGCTGGGGCAGAGCAGCTGCTGCTGCTGCTCTTTTGATTAGTGATTTTTTTTGTATTACATTAAACAAAACCAAGGAAATAGACAGCAGACATGGTGTTTATTGCTTTCTTTCTGTCTCCTAAATCACATTAATTAAATACTGAAAAACTTTTAACTAACGGTTTTATGGTCTCTTTAATTGTAATTGAAATAGCCGCGTGAGGTAATTGATGAATCTTTTCACAACCATTCAGACACAATGGCATTGGGTGCAATTACGAACGCATTAAAACTAAGCCAGTCAGCTTAAATGGGACAAAATGGCAGACTTACCGCAACGCAGAAGAGTTATTTATATTTTTTTTATCTTTGCATTTGCCAAACACACGGACACAAGGCACACGCACACAATCACAATCAGAAATTTAACTATCCAAGTCTCAATCTGTGAAACGCGGATGTGGATGTCGTTGTTGTCTTGCAAGTGAAATATTTATGTAAATTTATTTCGATTTTTTGTTGTGGCGGCTGTAAAATGCATTTGAAAACATTTGGAGGCACACTTTGCAATTGTCGTTGGGGCTGCTGCGATTTGATTGAAGTTGATGTTGAAGTCTCCGCTTCTTGTGGCTGTGGCTGTGGTGGCTGTTGTTAGGCAGGATTTGAGTTGTCAATTAGTTTGTTGTTGTGGCCGTTGCTATTGCTATCACTTGGCAATTTGGAGGCGCCCGAAGCGCCGTTATCTGGCAGCTTTATAGCTACGTATATGGACTGCATTTGCTCAAATCACACACACGAGACCGCGAGACTCCGAGCAACGAAATGGCAGCAAGTTCGTTGCCTAAGTCTTTTGTTTGGGGCGAGCGCGCGCTGGTGTTTTGCATTTATTCTTGAATCGTTAAAATTTTATTGCAAGCCCAAACATACGAAATACACCATATTTAATTTACTGGGGCATAAATTTTACTGTACGCTGCTGAAGTGATTTTCGAAATTAATTTAATTTGTTTGGAGCGAGAAACAAGTTTTGTCTTTTGGTTTTTGTTTATATTACTTTGTGTTTTGTGTTGATATTAATTTGGTTTTATGGCAGCTCGGAATTGCTTTTTACTGTCTGACCTGGCTGCCTGCCTGCCTCCGCTGAACATTTTTAAGGTAGTCAAACTATAAAAATGATTGTTTCAGTTCGATTAGAAAACGCACACAAAACGCACAGAAAACGCGCGCACGCGACTACGAAAACGCGCACAAAATTGACGAATTTCTGCTGGGTTGTTTGTGATTTCTGGTTTTGCTCTTTTTTCGCAATGCGCGTTAAGCCAAAGGCTCAAACAGTCCCGCAAGAAAGTCGCACAGAAACTGCAAGAGGATGGAAAATTGCAGTCAGCTTCAGCTTCAGCTTCACAAAAGTTGTTCAAGAGTCGACTGAGCAGCTGAGCTGAGTGCAATTGCCGGTGCACTCACCAACGAAGTGCAAAAATCTCTGAGTAAGCAAAAAGCACAACAAAAACAAACTACAACAAAACCTGGCAAAATAGCAACAACCTCTCAAAGACCGACTGACCGAGTAATACAGTCCAGCTAAGCAGGCAACAGGCTGCGCTCTCCACACACGAACCTGGAGCAACGGCAGTAACAGCAACAGCAACAACAACAACAACAACACAGAAAAGCCGCTAAAAGCGCCAAAACCTGTTGCTGTCGCTGCCAGCGTCGTTCGTTGCTTCGTTTATCAACCGATCTCTCTCTCAGCTCTCGCTCTCAATCCCTCCGAGCAGCTCTCAGTGTGTTGTTGAGTTTCGCTTCGGTTTGTTGTTGACTTTCCAGTTTGAGACTCTGCTGCCTGTTTGGCTGCCTGTTAGCGGTTCATTTCCAGTTGGCTGTAATATCGGTTGCCGATCAGCTTTTGACCAATAAAAAGAGGCGGCTGGAATAAAGCGAAACGCCGCGAAGCTAACGCTCAGCTCAAGAGCAAGACTTAAGAGAGAGAGAGATCTGCTCTTAGAGCACACATTTGCTTAGGGCCATCAAATGGCTGATAAGAAATTGAATAAAACTGTAAGAAGTTTATTTCCTTTTTTTTTTGGGCAACAACAACAACAGCCCACGTATCAAGGCTCATTTATCAACAATTACCAGCACACAAAAAAAAAACACACACAAATTGCCAATTTTCTTGTGAGAAAACAAAAATGTACTGGCTGTTGTTGTTGATGGTGTTTGCCAGGCAGGTTGTTTGATTAAAATCATAATTGAAATTCAGAAAAAAATTGTTTTTGTTTTTTCCAACCGTCTTATGTGCCTTCATTTTTTGTTTGATAGTTTTAATAAACTTATGATATATTTATTAAAGAGAGTTGTTTAAAAAGTACCTGTTTATAGGACTCTTTCGGAAGAAGAAAAGGTTCATAAAGACTCAGAGCTAACAACCAAACTTGTGCAGGCCTTGAACAGATACAAGGTACAGATAAAAGGTACATGCTACTAGTAAAAGCTACACTGATTGGACACCATCACAAATACGTTATAAAAACTCCTTTTAATCCTCTTAAAAAAGGACTTACTGGAACAATTTTCTATAATGCCATATAAACCCAACAATCTATGCAACGGAAATTGAAAATTATTTATTGCACGAATCTGCCCATAAAATTCTCAGCCAACATTAAGAAAGAGGCAACGGACAAAATGCTAGAAGAAGCTACTCCAAACGAGGACTCGAAGTACGCTCTCTGGAAGCTCACCAGAAGGTACAAAAGGCAGGTGCAGCCGAAGTTCCCGATCAGACAACTTGATGGCACATGGGTCAAACACCCTCAGGACCGAGCTGAAGCCTTTGCCTCTAGCCTCGAGGAAAGGTTTCAGCCATTTTGCACTGCCTCGACCAATAGGCTTCAATTGGTCAAAGAAGCACTGGATGTCCCTCTTCAAATGGCGCTACCAGTCAGGCCCATCACTTATGAAGAGGTGACGAGCGAAATAGCCACACTCAAGTACAACAAGGCACCTGGTGAAGACGGAGTTGACAACAGGACAATAAAGCTTTTTCCTCGCAAAGCGATATTGTTTCTGTTGCTCCTCTTCAACTCAGCCCTGCGCCTCAGCTACTTCCCCAGTGCTTGGAAGAACGCCAATATCATCATGCTGCATAAGCCCAAAAAGCCCCCAAACGAGCTGGACTCCTACAGTCCCATAAGCCTCCTCCCAGCATTTGGCAAGCTGCTGGAGAGGTGCCTTTTAAGGAGAATCTTGGAAACCCCAGCGGTGAAAAGGAGCATACCCAAGTTCCAGTTCGGATTTCGCCTAGGCCACGGAACCCCAGAATAGCTGCACAGAGTGGTCAATTTCGTCCTGGAAGGATTCCACGCCAAGGAGTACGTTGTGGCAGCGTACTTGGATATCCAACAGGCATTTGACCGCGTCTGGCACGACGGCTTACTAGCCAAGCTGAAGGGAACGCTCAATCCTCAACTCTTCTTGATGGTCAGATCGTTCTTATCTGACAGGACATTTAAAGTTGTCCAGGATGGCCTTGCATCCCAGAAGAAGAGGATTCGAGCAGGAGTACCTCAAGGCAGCGTTCTGGGGCCAACCCTATACAGCCTGTTTACTGCAGACATGCCAACCGCTGCGGACATCCCGATTGAGGTGACACAGGACCTCCTAATCGCAACTTTTGCTGACGACACGGCCATTATGGCTCGTGGCAGTTGTGTCTACTCGGCAACAGATGCGCTTCAGGAGTACCTGAAAAGGTTCGAGAACTGGGCCTGTAGATGGAACATTTCCATTAACCCGGAAAAGTGTGTTTCGGTCACCCACACCTTAAGGAAGGACAGTAGCCCAGGCGTCTTCCTTCACGGAGAGCTCCTCCCAGTTAAATCGGCCCATAGATACCTGGGAGTGACGCTAGACCAGAGGCTCACGTTCAAGCAGCACGCCGCTGAAGTTGCTGGCAAGCTCTACAGCAAGGCAAGGAGAATGAGTTGGTTGCTGCACTCCAACAACAAACTCTCGCTGCGAAACAAGGTGCTGATATACAAGGTGATTCTGGCGCCTATTTGGAGGTACGGTGTCCAGGTTTATGGTATCGCCGCAAAGACGCACCTAAACAGGATTAGAGTATTCCAGGCCAAGTTCCTAAGGAGGATCACTGGAGCCGAATGGTTCATCCGAACTCGGGACATCGAACGTGAATGTGGTGTACCAATGATAGGAGATACCATAAATAACCAGGCAGCGAGGTACCTGGATAAAGTCGCCGCACACCCAAACAACCTCGCCAGGCGCCTACTCCGCACGCGTAGGATAAACGGGATAAGGGCAAGACGCAGGCTGCAAAGAACTCACCCAGGTGACCTGGCAAACCGCAGGATTTAGCTCTAAAACACACAACAAACAGAACATACACAACCTGACTAAGATTTGAACCAACCGGATAGACAACTCACAACAAATACTCACCTTTACCAACTTAGCACAACAAAAGCTGATACCAGTAAGCTAAGCACTACCTAAAACAAAATACAAACACAAAAACTCGTAATAATACATTAAACTTAGAAGTTAAAACCCTTACGACTAAGCACACACAAAAACAAAACCCAAACATGTAACATAATAACACTTAGAAAATAATCCTCCCCCTACAAAACAAGTTACCAAATAAGTAACAGTAAATTGTAAAATTTAGCTAGGTAACTAAATAAACTTACTATCCTTACAAAAAAAAAAAAAAAATGAGCTCGTTTTATCACTTTGTTCATTGAGCGAATATAGATTTCTGCTCATTTTTCGTCTTGGGATAAGTCATGGACCTTGGATCTTATAAGTCTTCCTATATCCTTTTCACACTGGCCGCAGTCGAAGCTGCGAAATCCCACTCCATGCGTTCACACCAAACTCGCAGCTATAAAAAAACTGACAGCTCTGTATGAAAAACAATACAAAATAGTCGTAAAAAGAAAATTAAAACAAAATTGAGCTAGAGGAGGAGTTTCAAGCACAGGTAGAGAACGACATGTATGAAGTCAACAATTAGCACAAGTCAACAAATGCGAGTCATAGAGTTTGTTTTCCAACTGGCAATGAAGAACTCGGGAAAAGTGCTCTGATATTTTATTATTTGCACTTTGATTTTACTATTTTCGGCATTGATTTAGCATTAAATAAGAGATTCGTTTATCTAAAGAAAATACAGAACAATTCTATTCGATTTATTTCTGAAAATCTACGAGCTTCATATATTAAATAAATGTTTTTAAACGGTTCACTTACTCTGTGGGTGACTCGAACTCGAAGCCTTTGAACTTGAACATAATTGGGATGCCGTTTTAACAGGTTGCGCTATCGCACACACAGGTTGTCACAGGGCAAAAACTCTACTTTTATTGAATTGCCTTAAAGTATGACACAATAGAATTCTGGAATTTCGCATAAATATGACCGCTTGTAATTCTCAAGTTGGAATTCAATGCTTTGGGAATATACAAGGGGTAACAGAAATTCGCCGTCTAAATGTGTTTTTAGTCAATCCAAAGCGCTTTTTAATTAATTGTAATCTTCTAAAAGATTTTTTCGATAACTTACTTTTTTAGAATGCTATGAATCAATTATATATAACTTATTTTTGGAAATTTTTTAACTTGCAAAAAAAAAAAAAGAAGAGTTTAACTTCGGCTCGGCCGAAGTTTTGCATACCCTTGCAGTTTGTTTTTCTAAATAAGACTACTTTTCGGTCCTTACTTTTCTATAGGAGCTACTCTTAATATATGTCCGATTTCGACCAATTTTAATTAAATCCTGGAAAAGCATTCCAAACAAACATATACATATTTTGGAGGCGATTCCATTTCAAACAAAAAAGTTTTTTTTACAAGAACTTCTTTTTCGACCGATCGTTCCCATGGGAGCTATATGCTATGGTCATCCGATAGCATATATGATGAATTCAGATTTGCTTTGGGGTTATTGATTCGGTTCAAAAATTTCGAATGGTTCATACCGGATTAAATCGCTTTTCGGCTTTCGGGCTGGAATAAGCGGTTCGGTTGGGTTTAGAGCCAATTTTTTCAAGCTGTATTTCATTATAGCTGACTTCCATCATTATTTTTCCCAAGTTTGTTCGATTTCATAGTTGACAACTTAAAAAGTACTGTAGGCTACAAATGGAATAAAGTTTCTTTTGCCAAATTATTTTTTCCAAAAAACGGTGGCCCTCCTGCAAATTCTTCTTCAAACGAAACCAAAGACAATCAGAAAACACCTCCCCTTGGCAAGTCTCTTCATTTGTGCTGCATCCCCATCTCTCGCCAAACACTTGCCACACGTCAGTGGCTCTCGGTTGACAATTTAATTGTCACACGCCCGCCACTTTTGGTCAGCCTTTGCAGCCTGAGCTCTCAGCTCCAGCACGAACTTGCCGCCACCGAACTCTATTAACGATGCCAATTGACAGACACTTGAATGCGGCATCGCTGTCAGCGGCTGCATTAACATAAACAAGTGTTGAGCAGGCGCTGGAGGTGGAGGAGTTCCCTAGCTGGGCAAAGGGTAACAGGAACGGTAACAGGAACATCGCTCGAACATTGTCATAAATAACGCGCCGTTGACAACTTGTTTGGCCCGGCCATACGGAATCGGAATTGCCGCCGCCTAATGCAGCAATTGACGTGCGGCGTTTGCACCTATCTAAGTATTTGATGCGTCCGCTGCAAGGTCCCCGGTCTGGAGTCCGAGTCCCCAGGCGGTGGCCACATAAAAGTGGCGCGGCAATTGCCAACTTTGGTCAATGTCGGCGACAAGTGTAAAACGACTGTCGATGGCGGCGACTGCTCCACATCCACATCCACGTCCACATCCCCATGCCCATCCTGCTCGTCCAGTGCGCGGACAGTGTGTTTGTGTGTTTATGGCAGCTGCCGTTTGATACTCATTCAAGTGCCGCCTAACATGATTTCGGTGTCATCTGCTTTTCAGCTTTAATATCGCCTGTTTAATGTGACATTTTCGTTGCCAGTTGTTGGCTCTGCTCCTGCATTATTTATGAGGCAACGATCCTGAGTCTAACATATATCCAAATGGCCTCCGCTCCGCACTCCTTGCAATGGCATCTTAAATGCTTTTTTATTTCTTTTTTTTTAATTTAGTGATGATTGATGTCTTGTCCACATTGCCTTGACAACGACACACTTGACTCCGTCCCCGTCCCCGTCCGCAGCCTCAATCGCTTGTCCCATCCGTATTGCCCGTGGGTATACGCAGCTGTGGCGCAAAAGTCAATTAAGCTACGATTTAAATGCTGGCCAGGGTCAATTTCTAGAAAGGAGTGTCCCAAGCTGCTCTCCCCAAAAATGGTTACGTCTACGTGCCGCTGCCCGGCTATTGTGAACGCCATTTGACCTGATTTTATTTGCACTATTTTACTTTTATTGCTCACTGTTTGAGGTGCACTGGGGGAAATGGGAAGCCAGTTGAAAGCCACGTCCATTCAGATATAACAAACAATAACCATTTTACCTTAGTTTCTGTCCAGAAATGGGTGGAGCTTTTCGTATAAGCGCTTGCGATTCGAATTGAAACTGTTTTAGTTTAGAACTGGAACTGGAGTTATGGAACTCTCACGCAGACACGAGCCAAACTTATGAATGTGTGACTCGGTGAGCACAGAAAAGCAAGTAAATCTCTCTTGCTCACCAACACAATCACATTCTTCTGTCCTCTCAATTTGGCCGGCCCTGCTCTAGTGCATCTTCTGAAATGAAAAATATAAAACATTAAATGCTTTCTGTAACATTTGGCCGTCCAGATTATCCCAGTTATTTTCTCCCCGTGTAAACCAATGATGCGGAACTGAATACAAAATGAAATTGCATCCACAAATTACGTCCACAATTTCATTTCTGCGGCTTCCCTGCTTCCATTTTGAAGTGGAGTTCAAAAGGTTTGGCCAAATTATAAATTAAAAGTAAATCGAATCGAATGCCTAGCCATTTGTCTCTGAACTTGAAAGTGCTCGTTCAATGTGAAAGCCTTCGTTAGTTTGGGGTCAGACCCAGACCTGGGCACCGAGTGAGGCCGGCAGGCAGGTGCATTTCAAATCCGTTTGTCAGCGCTGTCAGCGTCGTGTGTTTTCCCAACTTGTTCTAATTTGCATGCAAACGGAACTGCAGCCGGACCAAAAGTCCATGACGAATCACTTGACACCAGAACAGGCATCGATGATGTGTGGGCGTCCTCCATCTCCATCTGCATCTCCATATCAATTCATCATGATTGCGCTGTGGTCATTAGCCAGACGGCCGGGCTCCATTGCTAATTGCAATGGCCTGCGAAGCTGGACATCTTGCTTTTGCTCGGCTCCCCAGATTGATGGCCACGCATTGGCCAGCTGATGAGTTGGCCATTTGGTCATTTGGCCGGCTGCGCACTGGCCATTGGCCATTCGGCCCGTCAGACTTTAGTGCGTGCATCACTCATTGTTACAGTTAGAGAGTGCGCGGCTCTAATTTAATTTAAATGAAAAACTCTCCAGCTCTCCCATTCAATGGGACACCCGCGCGCCAGGCTCGAGCCGCTCATTTATCTGCCAGCGGCAGCGACTTCAAGCGGATCTTGCTCCACATCCACATCCACTTGGCCAGCGCCGAGCTGCAAAACTGCAACTGCAACTTTTCAAGTGTGTTTGCGTTTCTTGGGTGAAATTTTTGCCGTTTGCCATTTGGCGTGGGCGTCTGACAATGTTTTCATTTCAATTTTTATGGCCGCCGTTTCAATGCGCTTTAATTTTCGTTGCTCGGCCAGAGGCAAAGAGTTGTTACAGTTCTAGGCACGACCATTTGGCGATGCTTTGCTTTTTTTTATCATCATTGACATGCGGCAAACAAACAATTAAACTCATTCTATTTGTTTCAATTTGTCCGAAATGGTTAAGAACACATAGAGCAGACTGCTGTGAGCGATTTGTCTGCCCAATCATTTTCCATTTAGTTTGGTTGAGTCTGTAAAATTTAACGATTTCCAAGAAACTAAAATCGATCGTGGGCGGTTGTGGTATAGCGGTAGAGTGTGCAACTACTGAAACGCCTGCAAAATATTTAACAAACTTTTTTAATAAAGATTTTACACAGCAAACAAATAAACACTTAAAATGTTCATTAACTTGGTGGAGTGCTCAGATTACAATATACCCAGTACCTTTGATTTTGTGATTTCATTCATCTGCTGACATACGAATGTATTCATAAGCAATCATTGACGGGTATACAAAGTCGTATCACATCAGTCGTAGCTACTGCTATATAAAGATGGAAACGCATTTTCGATTGGCAAATTAGGAGAAGAATCTCTGGATCTGCTAGCACAATCGATGAATATTTGCTGATTACTAAATATCTGTAAAAAGCACGAGGCGTCTATTTTAAAACTGTTGGAGATATGAGTTGTTTTTCAAATTGCGGAGAAGGCAGTGGGCCTGGCTAATATGAAAGTAAACTTGATCTGCCTGCAAGTATAAGAAGTTTATGTCCCAAACATTCTGAACCTCTAAATCTTACCATCACTGAGATCTTTGCGTTAATAGGGGCAGACGGTGTTGCCAACTATTGAAAATGTTTAAAATGCCACTTTTAATTTAAAACAGCTAAATAAAAATCTCAAAAACTGTGATTTACTGGAAATCGAACGATTTTCGGTTCCGGTCCATGTACCAGTTTCCCGAAATAAATGTTTTTCATTTCGGTATACCTGTACGTACCAGTAAAGTAGAAGTAAGATGGCTGGTCAAGTTGACACAGCCCAAAGGGCCAAATCCGAACTTCTCTCAATTTCTTGGCTTGTGCGCTTCTAATTTTCGGGCAAGAGAAAGGGACCTACAGTTCAACGCCGAATCCGAACGGCAGTTTGAAAAGCTTTTGCATGGATAATTACTACAAAGCTGGCGCCAACAGCAGAGAGGGGTGACCGGGTGTAAAGTTTATTCAAAGAAAAAACTTTTCATTAGATGTTCCGCAAGTATGAAATCTTAAATAACAAATCTCGAATAACGAAAATAGAGCTATACAGGTCACATAACATCCCAGACCTGCAATACAGCGCAGAGGCATGGACATTATGAGCAGCACTGAACTAGTCAAGCGCAAAAATATGCCTCATAGAAAAGCATTGTTCTTAAAAAAGGATTTCCCACGCTTTTATATTGCCTGAACGAGCGTTCTCGCTAAAGAGGACGTATTTTTAGATATTTCCAATTGGCAGTGTATCCAAATAGAAACTAGATTTCGGCATGAAGTTTAGATGTGGTCACCTCAGCTGGTTCTAATATGCGTACTACAGTCGAACGGTGTCAGATCAAAGCTTTTGGGCCAATTCACATCTCCATATTTGCTGATTATTCAATTTTCGAAGACAGGGCGCAGTAGATGGATTGTGGCGTGCGCTGTGTGGCACGTAGCGTCGTCTTGTTGAAACCAAATATCGTCAAAGTCTTGCGCTTCAATTTCCTCGAAGAACCAATCACATAACATTGCGCGGTAGCGCGAGTTGACGTCGATAGTTGTTCACGCACATTTTCAACAACCGCAGCAATGTTTCCGTTCGAGCGCACCGGACGAGTACGTACACGGGTTGGTGTCTCCACAAACATTCTAGTTTTCGGAACATTTTTCTTGTTAAAGTTTTTTTTCCAAATTTCGCACAGTTCGAGTCGAGCACTCACCACTTTGGAAATATGTTTTTAATATTTCCCAACTTTCTTCAAGCGATTAGCGACCCATTTCGTAAATGTCAAAGTTTTTACTAAATATTAGTCGCTTTCCGAATGAGATTTGACGTTTTCAAAGTCAAATTATGAAGGACCACCCTGTATTTCGCGGACCATGTTTCATTCGGAGCACGAGCCATAAATATGTCCAATAAAATTTTTATGAACCTGAAACAGAGCGAAAAGGTTTCGGTTCCAAATAATATTTCTATTAAATTTCACTTTTCTAACTGTTTCTAATGTTTATTTTCCCAGTTTACAATATACGAAAATACTTTTGAAAGTTCGATTATTTTATAGAAAGTGCTAAGAAAAAACGTTTTCATACTTTTTAGTCCACGAACAGCTTGCAAAGAAACTTTATGCTGAATTTTATAATTGTCAAAAGAAAGTTTTGAATAAAAGCAGCATTGCTTCTTTTCCATGAAGCTAGAAAACTAGAAAAAAATAATACATATTAAATCAGTAAACGACTTAACTCCTTTTTTATATCGGAACTCAAAGCTACGTTACGTTTGTGTAGCTTTTCCGCATGCCACGTTTAGCTTTCTCATTTCTTAATGCGGCGTGTAGCTTTTCTACATGCACGATTAAGATTTTCATTTCTAAATGCGGCATTTAGCATTTTTACATGCCACGTTTAGCACATTTAAAAAAATTAATAAAATAAGAAATCCTACTTTCAACTATACGGTTTACACAAGGGAATGTGTGGAGGAGAGTAGTTTGTGGAGGAATGGGAGAAAGGGGCACAGAGAGGGTGGGGTCTTCTTTCCGAAAAGCTTACCATTTAATTTTTTTTATTTTTTACTTAACTACCTTGTCTGCGACTCGAACTCACAACTTACTTACCTTGAATCGGGAACTTAGACACAATTACCAGTAGCTTAGCCCATACGACTATATAAACACTCATGCGGCAATGACGCAAATCACTGATATAAAGGGAAGCGACGTTGAGCTATTTCAGCATTTGAAAACCTACACGGCACGTGTGGAAAACAGTTTTCTAATTGAAAAAAATAGATTTTCTGTACTGATTTAGAGCTACATTTTCGTTTAGAATTCTTACACGCGCGTGTAGGTTTTTAATATCTAAACGATAATGTAGAAATCCTACATTTCCATGTGGAATTCAGAAAGCTTTATGAAAAATGTCGAAATAATTTGAAAAAACCTTGATTTTCTCTTGTCATGTAGCCTTTGCATTTGTCTACGCAGCATTTAACTTTTCAGCATGCCTCGTATACTTTTTTTAATTCTACACGTTCGTGTAGTTTTTCTAAACGCCACGTGTAGCTTTCTGTTTTCTACATTTTTGTGTGAGATTTTGCAGGGTTTTGTTTAGGATTGTCATTTCTACACGTGGCGTGTAGCTGATTCGTTTTCTCTGTGTATGTACACTAGCTGTGCCCGCAACACAAGTATTAATTTTTCCACTCTAAGATTTCTTTTAGCCAGCCAAAGAGCAAATATTAATTAAATTTTAAGATTGAAGACATATTAAAGATTAACTTAAGCTAAGCTTGAAGCTTCCATAAATGAAGAAAACATTAAAGTTTGTTGCAATTTACATAATTGTTTTCCGAATGTAATTATTCCAAAACCTTAACCAAGATTCAGCGACCTTCTGAACCTGCTCCGTGAAAGCCGAACCCAAAAAGTTGTGCGGGTTCGAACCACCGGAGTGAATTTCTCCTGATAAGGTGTTGTTTAGGTGCATTGCAGCCCTGTTAGGTGTATTTTGTTCTATTAAAAACTAGCTGAATACCCGGGGACGACGGGGCGATTATATTAAAGCTAGTGCTGGCTGCAAGTCGATATAAACATCATGATAATCTAAGCTTACCGATAAACCGTTTGGTTTTTACCTCCTATTTACCCTTACACAATTGCCATCTATCAAATCTTCACAATAATCCAGGCTTAAATCAAAAATTTTGACATTTCGCAATATTTTTGACCATGTAATCTAAAGCTTCCATTTACCAACGCCTGCATTGTAATAAGTATGTATAAGCATAAAGCGCTTTCATAAATACTCATAATATAATTTTACAAATTTCGCAATTTTTTGACCTTAGAAACCTTCGCGGGCAAGGGTCCAACCGTTGCCCAAAGTTTCATCGCAATCGGATGAACGGTATAGTTTTTGATCGCGGGCTTTGAACCATTTCCCGCCCATTTAGAAACCTTCGCGGCAAGTGTCAAATATGTGCAGTGTGCAGCTAAAAGATGACTCTGTGCAAAATTTCAGCTCGATAGCTTCAAAACTGAGGGACTAGTTTGAGTAGAAACAGACATACGGACAGACGGACGGACAAAGCTTAATCGGCTCAGCTCGTCATGCTGATCAAGAATATTTATACTTTATGTGGTCGGAGATGATTCCTTCTATGCGTTCCAAGCTTCTGGGCAAAACTATAATACACTTTTCAAGTGTATAAAAATGGAAAATGGAAAAACTCTACAACTCTAGAACGATGCAATGCTTTCGATACTTCGAGGTGAAAATATTTTTGGACCAAACTTGCGGTTCGACTTACGATTACATATAAGCGGATTGGTGCAGCTTAAGTCGATTCGGTTCAAAACCGGATCATATTTGCTTTCTCTGCCTGTAACATACATTTGCAAAACTTCATGATAGCCTCTTAACCCATTTTGAATGAGTACAGGGTACGAAAGCCCTCCTCTACCTATGTCAGAAACAGGGCGAATATCCTCCAATGTGCAATTGCTCTTGTGCAAACCCCAGCAGTTCTATTTCACTTAATTAATTCTCCGACTTAATACTCAACCGCTTAATGGGCTGAAGTATATATAATCTTGGTGGCACAATCGCTGCGATCATCATCGCCTCCTCTTTATTACTCATCAGTTGCATCGCAGGGGAGATTATCAATTGTCATCGTCATCGTCATCGCAGTTGTCATCGTCAGCTTCATGCGCATGGCTGTTAATTCATTTTTGCTAGCTCTTATCAACAGCGCCATCAGCGCAAAAGCGAACATTTGTTAAACACTAAATGCACTTATTTGTTTTGCGGCGGCGACGGCGGCAGCCCCAAGAATGCAATCAGCCAACGGTGGCCACACAACGACGCCAACGACGCCGACGCCGACACCGACCAACTGACTGACAGTAGTTAAGACTTGGCCCGGCTCAGTGGGGAAGCTACTAAAATGTGGCAGGCAGGCAGGCAAGCAGCTCCGCAACTTTTGACTCCCACGTTTTGAGATGGGGCATTGCACAAATTGCATTATTTGCACGCCGCGCAGTTGCAAGTTGTTGTTGTTGCTGTTGCAGTTAGTGGCTGACTGCTGTTGTTACTATTATCATCAACATTGTTCTTGTTTGGGCTTTGGCCGCGCAAAATTTCTAACGTATTTTTCTTCTTTTTATACCCTGTGCCCGCTGAAAGTGGGTAAGAAGGGTAACATGAAGTTGTGGAAATGTATGGAACAGGGAGAAGGATTCATTTTCGGACCAGTGTCTGTAGAGCTTCAAACTTTTACAAGTGGGTAGATTTAAGCCAGGGTTGACCACATGCTGCTTATGGGAGTGCTGAAACCAAAAAAAAAAAAGAAACCGAAGCAGAAAAAGCTGAGTGTGTGAGCTAGTCTGTAAGCCTATGACAATAACACTTTCATTCATCAAAATATATTTACTTGAACCTCATATCTGTCTACGCAGAAAATCTCTCTTGATTTGATAGTGGCGCGAGCATCTGCAACGCGACCAACTCAGATGTTACAATTACAGGGTATTTTTTAGCCGAACCACTTAACTAAACCTCTTTTACTTGTTTCTTTTTTGTGCTTTTTGCTGCTGGCTGCAGCACTTGACGCCACGAGAACATAAAAATGCTTTTCAGCACTCGAAATGATGACGACGACGACAACTGCGACGACTCCGCGCTGTTCAACTAAACTACTCCAGTCAAAATAGCGTTTTAATAGACGCAGCAGCCGCAGCTACACAACCAACTCGACACGACGACCTGTGGCTGAGCCAAACATGTGAAAATACTTACCACCGTGAAGGGGTGGGAGGGGAGGAGGAGGAAGCGTAGAAATTACAGCCACACGCTTTTCTAATTTAAGAACCTTTCGCTGCATGTCCAAACAAAATTTGAGTGCAAATCTTTATTTTGTGTTTTATGTCAGCCAAGGAACTTTTCGAAATCCCAGTTAGCTTCATCAGGCAGGAGCACCGCCCTGATCCGTTGCATATGCAACGGCAAGGTGTTTGGACCGATGCTCATTTAGCTGAGCGCTCGACTTGCCCCCATTTGGTGGGTGTTGGTTTAATGAGCAAGCTGCTGCCGCAACTTGTTGGTGTTGTTGTTGTTGTCGTTGCTGCCACTGCTGCTGTTGCTGTCTGAGGCTGGCAAGTGAAGTGCTCATCATGACAGCTGTAAATTTGCCAAGACGAAGATGATTTATAATTGTCATAGACTTCCTGGTTTTGTTATTTAAACTGGCGAGGAGTGAAAAGCAATGCAAACCTCGTGTGTATGGCATATACATTTCAGCAGCTGCCAACGTGAGCTGCTCCAAAACAAATAAAAAATGGAGAAATAAAAGATGATTACGGCTAAGCCGTAGTACCAAAGGAGGGAAGGCAGTAGCAGTAGCATGGGCTGAGTAAAAAACGAGTGCGTAAGTTACTCAGGGACGAAACATTTGGGTTGGTTTAAATTAAGTTTACTCTTCACTTAAGCCCCTAATTTGCTTTTAGACATCGTCCCTTAGAAAATAGCTCACGCTTAAACAGCAAAGCAGATACTGCTAAAATGTCAGTTAGGAAAGGCTGACATTGGATTGCGCAACGTCTCCTACTGAGCTTTGGACAGTGCCAGAGGAGATGCTGGACGCATTTTCCTGCAATAATCATCGTGGTTGATACCAACCCTCTCTCAACCCGGCCTGTGACAATTCCTACGAGATGGGCTGCATTCTGCCTGCCTAGATTGGGCTAAGAAAATCTTTTTTGAGAAAAAAAGTCAAAGACTTTGTACTTTTTATTAAGTTTTGATTCAAGTACAAAATGTTATAATCACAATATTTTTAATTCCGGAGGAGAAACTTTGATTCCGCATATATTAAGTACATTTCGAGCTATTTCAAAATTTTATTGATCATACTTTTATGATTTTATATTCTTAAGTCAACTCTTGACTCTAACCTGGTACTCGGAATTGATTTGGTACACGGTTTTTAGGTCATAAAATGAAAACGAATGAATATTTTTCAAAACTTGTTTATTTTTTTTAATCGGTCACTTAATGGCTACAAATCGTAAACTAACTTATTCCAAATGGCCGCTTTTTGAAAATGCCTTTGAAAATTCATTTTTTGGATTCCCATTTGGGTTTCTTCCCTGAAAACCTCGGAGCTGAGAGTGATGAGCATGGTGAACGATTTCATCTGAATATATAATTATGAAACGCAGCTATCAAGGATTTTGATGGGTGACTGTTGTTGTTCTCACGCGAGAGGAAAACTGAGCACACAAACGGCGCCGCGGCGGAGCAAAACGGACTAAAACACTTCCGCTGTACTGCGCTTTTCGCTTATACTATCCAGATATTAATACCTAGTGAGGCCTCCATAATTCCTGGAGTGCCAAAAATTCGACAAAATCCTTTTTTCGCTATATCTTGGAAACAAGAGCTGATGTAACAAGACCACCATGATCCAGTTTTGAGCAGTGCAGTTTATATTAACTCTAGCATAGTACCCCGAGCGATTCGCTACGACGCCGTCAATCTATATTGACATCACATTAAACCGATATTGTTTTTCTTTTCCGACCGGGTTTGGGTAACATTAACGTTATCGTCTTTGTTATCGTAACCATTATCTCTATAGTTATCTGTATTGATTTCGTCATCGATACCGTTATCGCTATCTTTATTGAATTCTTTATCGTGATCGCTTGCGTTATCGTTATTGATTTCTTTATCGTTATCGAAACCGTTATCGTTATCATTATCAATATCGTCATCGATACTGTTATCGCTTTCGTTATAGCTATTGATACTGTAATGGCTATCGTTATCGCAATCGTTATCGATACCGTTATTGTTATCAATACCGTTATCACTATCGTTATTTATTTCGTTATCGTTATCAAACACGTTATCGCTTCCGTTACCGATATCGCATTCGCTATCGTTATCGTTACCGTCCTCGTTATCGTTACCGTTATCGCTATCGTTATCGTAATTGATTACGTTATCGATACTGTTATCGGTATAGTAATCGGTATCGTTAATGTAATCGGTATCGTTATATTTACCGTTATCGTTACTGTTATCGTTATCGGTATCGCTATCGTAATTGATTACGTTATTGATACTGTTATCGTTATCGTAATCGGTATCGTTATCGTCGTTATCGTTATCGTTACCGTTACCATTACCATTGTCGTTGTTTTTTTTACTATCCTTACAAACCAAGCTTAAAGCCTATCGGATGAAAATTGGTTTTTGGCTGCAGAGTTCTGCATGAGTTTTTCGATCCTAAGGTCAAATTTTCCAACATTAGAAAATTACATTTCAAATTATTTCACTTACTGTCCTTACAAACCGAGTTTCAAGTCAATCGAATGAAAAATAGATTTTTGCATATCGAATTTCCCGGGAATTTTTCTTGCGGGCAGATTTTCCAAAATCGGGAAAATACGTTTCCAATTATTTCGCATACTATGCTTACAAACCGAATTTCAAGTCAACCGGATGAGATATAAAATTTTCCCCATACTAACTTTTCCGACACTTTTCCGGCTTTTCCGTAGTACGCACTTTCACCGCATAAGGAAACTCTGTTACCGTTTAGGCTGTGCGATGATTGCCAATCAGTCAGTCAGCCAGTCACTGAGGACAAACTATTTTATATACGGGTATATAGAGATAGAGATAATAAGATCAAAAAAGACCTGCACAAAAATCACTGTTGGGCTGTGCAATATTATCTGACATAGAATTGGAGCGCATGAGTGTAGGCATTGCAGTGTGGTTTAGGCTAGCATACCATAAGAAATATTTTAGGCTGAGACAAGCGAATACAAAAATAGTGAACAATAACACTAGGCAACTGGGCCAATAATATTGAAGGAATGGTGAATCACCAAGATAATATTCGAGTGCTTAACCCGAATCTGTTTTTGGAAATTGTCAATGACGTCTAGATTTCTATCTTCTATCTTCGATCTTCAATCGCCTATTGCCTACTGTCAATCTCCTATCGCCAGGGCCTGGATCTGGACCATAGTCCGTGAACTAAGGCTTCGACGGTGAATCTAAAAACGCAGTTCGGTCAACACTCTACATTCTGTTAAAAAACACTAAACCAGGACGCTAACAAATTAGGCAACGTCTGCCCAGTCAAGACTCAGAGGCAGACGACGATGTAAGTGCAGGCAATTAAATTAATTACAAACATCATGAAATCACGCCACGCCCAGGTTTTATTTTAATTAGTTTGAAATTTTACTTCATTAAATTTGCATTAAATGCAGCTTTGCCAGGTCAGCGAAGCGTTGCAATAAGTTAAGTCTCATTTATAACTTTATTGACTGCCAAGACAAGAGTCAATGCGGAGTTCTTAGACTCTGTTGGGAAATCTGGCGCAGCAGAAGCGCCGCCGGCTGAACGAAATGTGGACATATGCAAGTTGGATATGAATTTGGCTATGAATTTGCTTCGACCAGCAAGTCCAAGTCGATGCCGCATTTTCGACATTCGTTTGCAAAATTTTGTGGCCCAAAGCTGTCACGCCGACAAAAGAGCGGACCAAAATTACTATAGATAAATTCATTCATCGATATTTGTATACCCTTTGAAATGAGTCCACATTAAGTGGGCTGAAATAACAAAAAATACATAAAACGTTGTTCAAAATATTATTTATTTAATGGGGTAGCTACATATCTTCACTATCTTTACTAGGCAAGTTTTTATAATGATTCGACATGATCTCTCTGTGTAGACAGACTTAGCGAACACTCAATTGATTACAAATGGTTCAGGTTATTAAAATTAGCTCTAATGCAAATCGTCCTACTGGAACCGCGTTGGTCTTGATGAAACGCAAATTGTAATACACTTAAGTGGAAGGAAACCTGAATCAATATCAATATTTTTAGGCTTAAAAAGGAATTGTTTCTGAGCACGGAGAACGCGGAGAGAAAAAAACGAGAGCATTGGACTTAAGAAGAACGGCTTTTCTAATTTATAGTACAGTCACAAAGTTAAAGTTCGCTTATGTCTAAGAATAGAAACTATTTTCTCCCGTAATTTTCATCCTTCCTCGATAGTTTCTGTAGAGACCGTCATTGATAGTGTACTACAACAAGCACAATTATTACAAATTTGGTCCAACTTTATTGGCTTGTAAGAGTATAAATGGCAAAACCGCTCTACAACACATTTGCAGCACTTGGAGTTCTCGTCAAAGGCGGTTTTCCGCGGTCCGGACACAATGTTTGCTAAACAGGCACACGTCGAGCCACTGGGCCGCCAGATTGAGCCCTGAGCCACCTCAGCCTCTGACATATTCCTTGTTGACGGCGCACGACTCTGGCTAAGGACGGCCGCTCCCGCCCTTGCCCGCTCCGCCTCCTTCTGCAGCAACTCTGGCATAGATTGAGGGCATCATTATGATGTGACTGTGACGGCGGGCAACCTTTCGGGAGGGGCTGCGGCTGCATTTTCATTTTCAGTTTCGTTTGGCATAGAAATGTCGCGTCGCCAGCTTTGTGCGCCGTTTCGTTGCCATGTGGCACATTTATCAAAAAATGCCTCACTGACATTTGCAAGCCACTTGAACTGGGTTAGCAGTGCAGCACTGGAGCAGTTTTCTTGTCTGCTGCCAGTCTCAAGCTCATTAATTTTATTTGTTGCCAAAAAATGGGAAAAATAGAAAAAAATGGAAGAAAACGATTGTCCGGAGCAGCACATAATGCGGCCTTTAGGCCATCGTTGGGCTATTTCTCAATACGCAATTTTTGGTCTACAATGAATAAAAATTGGGAAATGTGGCAGAGATGGTAATTAAAGAGTTAGGAAATCGAGGGGCGGCCGCTAATTAAGTTTTTAATTACACATCCCCGATCTGCGAAATGCCAAATCAATTAGCGCCCCAGGCCGATCTCGGCTCGACGCGCATTCAAATATCTCCCAGTGTAGTACACAGCCAACCTTATTGGGACAATTGCAACCGAAATACGCCCGAGCGTCGCCTCTGCGGCCCACTCTGATGTAATCTACCCAATTGGCGTCGCACCGACCACAAACTGTCGGCTCTGAAATATGTTTTATCGCATTTATTATCAGCTACACGAAATCGTCTATAATTGAAAAACTGTTAACTAGATTAGCTGCCATTAGAGACGAACGGGGTCCAGGCCCAGGTCCCAGTCGGTGGTTACGCTAAACGGCGGGCGTTGCTGTTTGTAGCCAGTTTGTTGCCATTGCCTGGTCAAGAGATAAGTCATTCAGTCACTTGAGCGATTAGTTTAACCCAAAAACGATCATAAATAAGCCGCGGCCCGCCCGAAGGGACAAGCTCTCCATTTCTGATATTTTGTTTATTTAAGTGCCTTCAAATAAGCCTTTTTACTTTTTAAATCTAATTAAGTTGTTTAAGTGGAATTTGCGGCCATAAAATTATGCAAATGCTTTGCCGCACTCTCGTGCGACTCGATAGACGGTCTGTTGTGTCTGTCGATGCATATACCCGTACATACATACGTATTTGCATTGGTAATTTGCGTGTCAGAGCCTCGAGGGGAAGTTTGGATCGTAAATCATAAGTGGGTGAGTTACGTTTTCTTCTGCTTAGCATTTGTAAAGAGCTGATAAGCGAGGGTGGTATGAGAAAATTTTGGACTTTAGTTTCAAAGATCAAACAACTAGAAATTAGTGTTGCAAAAACTGTTTTCAGAATGGTAAACTTTTAGGTTCTTCTTAAGCATTGCCAGAAAGTAAACGATGGTGTCGACTGTACTTGTACGGTCGGCTCAAGCAGCTCACGAACTTCCGACTCCATAAAGCGAGTCAAATAACCTCTGGGTAGCCACGGACTACGGTTCGTGGCGAGCTAATTGTGAGAAGGCCAATCAAGAAGCCGAATTGGCCTTAGTGCGTCTTCGGTAAGTAGCCTGGAAAATCGCTGAAGCTTGATAACTAGAGGGTCCGGACTCTAAGATGGCACCCCATCACCAGGATAGGCGAGTAGGGACAGCGACCCTACTTTCTGAACAGAACTAGCTACTGAAACATCCACCCAGCCTCGGATATAAAACCACCCCCTCCTGATGCCGACCTTTAGATATCGAAAAAGGACCTCTCTAGGATTGTGGAACGTCAGAACGCTACTTGATGACGGAAACCAACTGGACAACAGCAACAGCATCGCCAAATGTCTGCAACTTGAAGCCGAGTTCTGCAGATATAATCTGGACATTCTAGGCGTAAGCGAAATCCGATGGACAGGCAGCGCCGAGTATGTTTCCCCCTCTGGAAAATCAAAGATGATCTACGCTGGAAAAAATGTCGGAGAAAACCGTGAGGCCGGAGTAGGATTGATGATGTCCCACTCCGCTCACTGGGAGGCAGTGTCTGAGCAGATAATATACGCCAGATACAAAAGCAAGGTGCGGAACATCAGCATCCTGCAAACATATGTTCCAACGGAGCTAGCTTCCCAAGATGACAAGGACGACTTTTCCAGCCGATTAGATGGGGCTTACAAGAAAATCCCCCGTGGGGATATCATCATCGTGATGGGAGACCTTAACGCCAAAGTCGGAACTTGCAACAATAGCCTAAACCACATAATGGGAAAGCACGGAGTCGGCGACTGCAACGAAAACGGAGTCCGCTTTGTAGATTTCTGCTCAGCGAACCAAGTGGTAATTGGCGGAACCATATTCCAACATAAAACAGCACACAAAGTGTCCTGGGTTGCGCCCTCCGGTTAATACCAGAATCAGATAGATCACCTGGCTATATCGAGCCGCTTTCGCGGTTGCCTTATGGATGTTCGCAGCAAAAGAGGAGCGAACGTAGGTAACTCCTACGGCCATCATCTAATGGTAGCGGTCATCCGTCTTAGGACGGCTGCGATTGCTAAAACTGATATTGCGAGACAAAAAGGCGAAATACTTCACCGACCGACTGAATCAAACGGCGGTTAAAGACAGCTTTAAGGAGGCGCTAAGTCAGAGGGCAAGCTCACTGGTGCTGAATGATGGCGCTACAGCAGATGAGAAATGGAGCGAAGTCAAGCGACAGCATGATGATATTGCGATACGATCGGGAAAGGAGTCGGAAATAGGCAGAATGCAGTCGGCCAACCAAATAACGGCTTAAAGAGATACGAAGAACCGTATCAAAAGAGGCGTCGGGAGAACACCGCAAAAACTCGAGAAAAAGCGGATAAAGAAAACGGCGATGAATTAAGGCGACAGAAAGCGTAAAGAACGGAATTAGAAAAATAAGAAAGACAATATCAGGAAAAATGGAAGGTGAGCGGAAGGTGAATAGCACCACAACGAAACGGTAGAAAACAAAAAGAAAGAAGGCAAGCATAACGGAATGGATGGCAACGGAGTTCTAAAGTCAACCGAACGCGGGAGCGACCGGATACAGGAAGAGCCGGAGGTAGGGACTAGGAAAAAGGGGACGGCGAATGCGAACCTATCGCGTAGAAGCCAGAATATGACATAAAGCGCACACACGTAGGTGGAATGCATGGGGCGTTCGGGGACGCGCCGTGGTAGGGCACCGCAAAAGCGGTTGGTGGTCAGACCAAGACCGGATCGGCAGACGATTAGCCTCGGGACCAAAGAAAACGCTATAAGCGAGAGGAAAAGAAAGAGAAGTAAGGACACCGAAAGCTGAAGGACAAAAAGATGATAGGGGACTCTATGCTATCAATTTTAATAAATTAATTTGACAGCTTATTGTGAAATGAGCTGAAGGTTGAAGCTGCCCCTGTGGGTGTCTCACTGGTGCATCTTTTACGGTGCTCTCTGATGAGCATTGCCGCTTTTTAGCAAGCATAATATTTTTGGGCTTCCACGATTCTTTTCTTAGTGGAGCATAGAGATCTCCTATTGGCATAAAGCCAAGCTCTAAACTGTAGAGCCGATTTGTAGCGTGCCATAGCACCTATTCCATACCTTGACCTATTTGGCCCTTCTTTGCGCATGGAACTGGGTTCCGTTTTGGGAAGCTTACCGACTTCTCACTGTCAAGGTTCGAGTATGCGTCGTAAAAGATAGGCTCTGTCTTTAGATATTGGAGAGACCGAGTTAAGAGCGATTCGTCGTGTCATCCTGATACATTATTTTAAATGAAAACTTTACAAGAGGTTAGAAACTAATGATTCCGAGCTTGGTCAAAGTTCTTTATGAATTTTGGAATTAAATCACAAAACTTTTCAGCTGTTAGTTAATTCAATTCAATTGACATTCGTGGAAACTCTTTAAGCTACCCTTGCTGTCTCATCTGAATGCACTCACATATTAACTGTTACCACATTTGCTACCCACAAAATTCTCATGCACATAAAAGAGAGAGAAAAAAAACTACTCATCATGCATTTTTAATTCTCATCAACGCGCAGGCTCCAAATATTTTTATGCCATGTGGCTTATGGGCTTTTTACGATGGCAACGGCTGGTTCCTTCTTGGACAGTCAATGATGCTGACGATGGGGCGGAGGCTGGGTTTGTTTGCTTGTTTAGTGCCCACACACGCACATAAAGATGTCAACGCTTAACTTATCAAGCCAGACGCCAACGACGATGACGTTGCCGATGACAATACGTTAATACAATAAAAAGCACAATAACTTCTGGTTTGTTGTTTTGGATGCACACACAAGAAAATACAAGTAGCGCCCACCGTTGACCGTTTATCAAACAACAATAAACTGTAATTTATGAAAAATGCTTGTAAAATGACGATAAAACAAGTGCCAGCCAGTTGGACGGAGCGCACGACGACGACAACAACGACAATAATGAGCACAATGATGATGATGATGATGACATGGACATGGCTCTGGCTGCTGCTAGTCTTGTGCGGAGTCAGCGCCACAAGTGCGCATCTGCATGGGACGGAATGGTGGGTGTATGTGTAGATGAGCAGCGAGAGAAGAAGGCAAACAATTCATTTTGATAGTATGCAAGTGTCTTGTGGTCGTGGTCTCCGATCTCCAGCTGCAACTTCACTTTTGGCCTAAACATTTGACCGTTGTCAACACGCTTGTTTTGGCTGTGGGATGTTGGATGGCGGATAGTGGACAATAACTGTTGTGGGTCATTCTGGCGACAGGTCAGGCCGACAAGCAACTTTTGCTTTCGAGCGATGGAAATGTTGGATAAATGCTTCACACTCCCCCTCCATTCGCTGGAGCGTTGTGCAAGTCAGCCCTTAAAAATGCTGACACCATAAAATTGAGACAACCCTTCGATAAAAAGTCCACGCACAAAGCTATCTATAAATTAGTCAGTTGAAGCATGTGGAACCTTCCGGCAGTGAATGGGCCTAGAGTCCAGAAATTGTATAACTTTTGGTGGCACCTGAAAACGGAACTAAATTTCAAGACTTTGCTGTACTATCAAGTGGAATCTTGTAACTGTTGGAGTGAGACAATTGTGGAGAGTCCCAATAACAGTGCTTTGCTGTGGCAGCACGAGACATTTCCACCCTACTTGAAGGATAGTCAGGATAGGGACATGTTGGCCGTGTCTTGCTTTAAGGCCGAAGACTATCAAGTGGTACTCAAATCCTTGAGTGTCATGCTAAATCACATGAGGGACACTCCCATAATGCTGGAAATGTGTGAGGAGGGAGAACAGCTTGTGGCGAAGAATTTTACCTGGCGCATCCTCCAGCGCTGTCAGGAGCTGTACATGCTGAATGTGTTGGTTCTGCCTGGTGATTTTCCTGACACGGGACAACTGTTTGCCTATCAAGTTTTCCCTAACTTTCAATTGCTAACGCTGCTTTATCACGCCGCCTTATCACTTTTCCCCTATAAAGTGCACAATCTGCAGGGATTTGGTATACGAACTCTACCCGATCTGTCGGAACCACACACAATTCTAACTAGAGGTGCAAATGGAGAGTACATTATCACAGGATTGGTCTGGCGAGTGCTAGTTGAATTTGCCCGTTATTTGAATGGCAGCATTCTGATGCCCGTGAGTCCTTATGAGGTCGGACGTTACGCTAAGATAATGCAGTATATGCACAATGGCACATTGGATATAGCAGCCACAGTTCGTCCAATCAACCAGGTTCCGATTAAAAGCCTTCACGATTATAGTTACCCGATGTTTGTGGGCTCCTGGTGCACCATGCTGCCGGCAGAGCGTTTGCTGAGCAGCTATGAGGCCACGACCCTTATGATGAAAACTCCGTGGACCTATCTCTACCTACTGCTGATTTATGTCGTACACCGTTGGCTATCCCGAAGACGCTTGCTACGTACCAGGCTTTTCAGTATACTTTCCCCTCTGGTACAATTGGTTCTACTCAACGCTTTGCTGGCACAACTTTCGGCCATGTACATCAACCCACAGCGACTCAACTATATTAGGAACTACGATCAATTGAACAAGGCTGGCATTCGCATTATGGGCATGCGCATCGAGTCTTATAGCTTCCCCACGGAAATGAGAATTACGCATGCCGCATCCCTTCTGCTGCATGATTACCCCCCCAACATGCTGCTCCACCGCAATGCACTAAATACTTCATTTGGCTACACCATCACCAGCATCAAGTGGAGATTGTATGCGGAGCAGCAGAAATATTTCAAGAGACCGCTGTTCCGATACTCCAAGGACCTGTGTGTACAGAAGTTTACGTTATTTTCCCTTACCGTCCACGAGAATTGTTGGTACCGCAATCATCTGCGGGTGTTTCTGATGCGACTACGCGATAGTGGCTTGATACGCTTGTGGAATTTTGATTCCTTTTATGATATGTTACGGGCCAACCGCTCATTTATCGGGGATCCCAGCACTCAAATTAAAGCCAGACCCATTCGTTGGACTGAATGGCGATATATAATGATGATTTATGCCATTTTGTTGTCAACAGGACTGCTGGAATTTATCATAGAGCTTTTATATTACTATGCCAACGTTTATCTGGATAGCTTGTAAAGGGTATTTTGATCAAATTTGGCAGAACTATGTAAAAGCATAAAATATTCATCATTTCTGGGATTAAGAACGCCACATTTTTCCCACCAACAACGAGTCTAGGGATACAAAACTGAGATTCTAGACTCAGACAGACGGATAGGCATATCCCAATCGACCTAATGGGGTTAAAAATGACATAAAATAAATGTTCCGGGCAAAGTATAAGTACAGTTTATTTTAAAATTTGAATTCAAGATAAAGAAATCTCCCATATTAGGCACATATTTATATTAAAAGGCGTCGCAAAAGTAAACACAAAATTATTTTGATGTATATTCTTGCACATGGCAACAAATTTTAAACATTTTGAAATCAAGTATACAAATTTTTAAACAAGCTGAAAAAGTACTTACTATTTGATAGTAATTTTTGCAATTTTCTTTTACCAGTGGAAAGATAAAAGGCACAACACGAAGAATTTGAGCAGGACTGCTCCAAAAAAATCATTAGGTTCTTGCATTTTCCAGAATTTTGATCTTAAGATCGACCAATCTTCGCTGTCAATATGGTTTTCAAAGGCAAGAGGAGCAAGGATAAGTATCTGAGCGGAGAGAACAACCAACCTTTGAAAAAATACCGTTAAACCAGCGATGTTCCTCCATAGCCCCCAGAAGCCGAGCACAATCGGCTATTTACACGCACACGAGCCGAGCGCATGCCGAAGTCGGGCATATGAGCGTAAGCAGCGCTCTCTTTGCTTGCATTCGATGCCCAGACGTCGAGCAGGGTAGTTCAAAGCTGGGCTGTGTCGCTTTGGATAACGCACACCAATACACTCTCACTTTTTGGTCTCGCTCTTCTTGAACATCAAAAGCAAGATTTATGATCCCTCAACTTCACAACCCGCCTAAAGCTCTTTGTAAGGCTTGAGATAAAAAATATTTTGCATTTGCTCCTGAAAAATGCGAGTTTTCTAGATCTTAGAAAGGATAAAAGATTTTCTAGGTTTTACTTAAGAAAAGAAGTGAGAGGTGTAGAGGCGGAGAGGAACACGGCATTAAGACGCATAACCTCTTAAATGAAATGGTCCTCACACATTTCTTAGAGGATATTTCCTTTCTGTTGGTTCAATAGTCTTCTTTCTGAAAAATAAAAAAATAAAAAAATTATTTTTATTTTAATTTCACCTTATCTGCGATTCGAACTTTGGACATCTGGGAAAGTTTAATCAATTAAGCCATCTTAGCGCTTCTCACTATTGAGCACTCGAGTGAGTCACAGTAAAGAACGCAATCAAATGTTAAGCAGTCAGCAAGCCAAATATCAGTTACCGATTTTATATTCCCAATTCGGCGAATTCAAGCTTGTGAGCTTCAAGAGGTGTGGTAATTTTATTTTCTGTCTTTTTTATAAATTTCTAAATTTTGAGGCGGCTTTCAAGATAAATTTTACAAAATTTTTGGGCAAGAGGTACACAGAGTATATAAAGTTTGTGCAAAAGTGTCCGTCTGACCGTATGAGCAAACAGATCTCAGAGATGGTACGAGATAGAGGTTTGACATATCTCTCAGTGTTTTATACATAGAAGGTTCGTTCCTTCTGGACTTATTTAGTAATCAGGGTTATTTATCGATCCGCCAAGGGAATGGTAAAGATCGGATGAACGATAGTAAAGTTATAAGGGAAAAAAATAGAGGAAAGTTAACTTCGACTCGGCTGAAGTTTTGTATACCCTTGCAGCTTCCATTGAAACCAAAAAAGTTTTTCTAACTAAGACTACTTTTCAGACTCTACTTTTCTATGCCAGCTATACTATACAGAAGTCCGATTTCAATCAAATTTGGTGGAATCATGGAAAAGCATAGTTAACTAAGAAATACGAAGTTTTGAGGCTTTTCAATAGAAGATAAAAAAGTTTTTCTCAATAAAACTAGTTTTTCGACCGATCATTCCTATGACAGCTATATGCTACAGCTATAGCTATAGTATAAAAAGTCATATCTCCAAACGTTTATATGTAGATATATGGTTAGTAGTACTAACTTAGAACCTTCTATCGATCCGCCAAAGGAAAAGTAAACATCGGATGCATGACCATCTACTCAATGGATCCGCAGCTTCACCTTGCAGCGTCACAACAGAACACATTCTTACAGACTGCCAAAACTAGAATTGTATCAGAGCCCGGATATTTATATGCCTCACCGATAGCATAATATTCGTAACTGTTCCGCTTTTCGTGTAAAGGCTTGTTTCCAGAAAACTCGAAAATAAATTTTTATGTCAAACTTCACAAGAATAGCAAAACTTTTGAGCTGTTTTGAAATCTGATTGCTTACACCCAGAGAAATGTAGAACGAATCTGCAAGAACTAATTCTTCTTGAGCTTAGTATTTTTATACCCGTTACTCGTAGAGTAAAAAGGGTATACTAAAGCCGTGCAAGTGTATGGAAAAGGCAGAAGGATGCATCTCCGACCCCATAAAGTATATATATTCTTGATCAGCATTAATCGAACACCGTCGTCAGTCTGTCTTTATGAACACCTAGATCTCGGAGACTAGAAGAGCTAGAGCCACCAAATTTTGTATGTAACTTCCTATTGTCCCTACGCAGACCAAGTAAATTTCAAATTTTTTCCACGCCCCATTCCGCTCTACAATAAAAAATGTTTAATATCTGCTACAATTTTGAAGATATCAAGCATCATACTTTGCATATGCCTAATATCTAAAATCTCTGAAAGTTTCATAAAGATCGGATAATAAATGGCAAAGTTATAAAAGTTATAAAAATGTTGCATAATTTTTGACGTCACATGCTCTTTTTGCTTACATAATTTTGAAATGTTGTTATTAATGTCAATGTTCTGTTAACTAACATAAGGGAAGGCTATACAACATTAAAGTTCGGAGTAACGGGTATAACGGGTATAAGTCGGGCAGGACCGGCTTTAACTAACGAAGAAATCTTCTGGAATTCAAGAAGACAATCGATCTCGACTTCGAGCTTGATGGAAAGGGGGGGAAGCCACAAACGGAGAACACGAGCAACAAATGACAACAATTGGCTGGCACCGTCAATTTATAACAGGCCCGGCCAAATAGAGAGCACAAAAAACTATATCTGTCAATCTCTCAAACACTCAGTGATGATTGATTTCGGCAAGCTTTCGGTGTGAATCGACGAGCGACTTCGGGCCCCAGGTTCCAAGGCTGGTCAGGCCTGATTTATAACAGAGGCAGGCAAAAAATACATATACATTTTTGCATTGCAAAAAGCAGCGCAAAAATTGCTCTCTATTTCAGTAGCAACAACTGCGTCGCGGCGTAGGAAAGAACGCAACGCAGTGGCGCTTGTACAGCTTATACTGTGTGTGTCGGAGCAGCGCTGCTTTGAGATTTTCCGTATGCGCACGAGATAGGAATGTGCCTGCCCCCGATTTATAATATGAATTTGACGCCGCTGTAGACATCCGAGCTGTGGTACCGTTGGCCTAGCAGCGGTGTCGAGGTCCCGAGCTCGAGTCCCAGTAAGGGTGAGTAAAAAACAAAATAATAAAAAATAATTTTAAAATTAGTCACAACTTAAAGAAAGCAATCGGGTGGCTGGTATGGTGCTACCACCACTCCGACCACCGACCGGGTCCGAGATTCTTTATGCTTTCAACCAAGAAGTTCTATTCTTGGAGAGACTTTTTATGCTTGCAACCAAGAAAATTTTGTTCAGTATTTTTCTCTTGGATCCTTCTTTTCTTATTTTCGACATGAAATAATCTTGATATCAAGAACGATCTTCTTGATTTTTTCTCTGAGTATAAAAACTGCTGACTTATTTGATTGAAGCATTGTACTGGTATATATTTTTATGTCACCTGGAATCAAGCCTGGAACGTTGGTTTTCCTAGTTTAAAGTTCACTATTTAATATGAAAGGTTAAAAGAAAGTTTATGGATACCAGATCAGGTCGTCTCTTTTTGGTCGGTTCGGTTTTCACTGCTTAAGCAATACCTATTTTCTCCAAACCTGATCTAGTAACCTTTGATATGCTTGTCACCTTCCATATAAAATTATTAAGTTTAAACTCTACAAGCAAATGTTTACGCGAAAACCGCCTCGGAATTCGGAACTGGGCCGATTACCATTAACTCAAAATATTAATAGAATTGATACTTTCTTTAACCACCACTCGGACCTTATATTCAATATGAATTGTTTATTATTTCTTAATTTGTAAGATAAACAAAAATAAAAATAAAAAAATATTTAGGTAAATGCCGCTGAGTCTATTTATTATATTTTTGCATATGTAAAGCAAAATAAAAATTGATAAGAGCTGAGAAATTTATTTCTGTTCAGCCCCCATTTTTCATTTGCTGGGTAGAAAGCAACCAGTTAAGCTGATTTTTAAATCAAAGATGTAAAACGAATGACTAAGTAGGGACTAAGCGGGTTCCCTTACATGAACTAAGTTTGTCTAAGTTTTGGTAAACTGGTGAAGCTGTGGAACCTGCGAGTTACATGGGACCATTAAATGTACTTAGGCTTGTTATTTCTTAGTCTGTCAAATGACACAACCTGCCCAAACTCAATATTCTGATTGGCCACGGTGAAGCTTAGTTAATTAGACTGGGGTATTTTTGTTTGCGAGCTGATTATCAGCTGGACAGAAGCTTGGCTGGCATTGTGACCATTTAATTATATTTCCGGCAATTACTTGGGGAAATTTGTTTATTGTGTCGTGTGATGACGTCCGATAAGCAGTGCATGGACACATGGTTCATTTCACTTCGTGACGGTGTCCTGTCGCAATACTGCTGCCAATGGAGTACATATTTTCGTAGTTGCTGCCCTGACTACCGTCTTACACCTTGATGGTTTCGCTTCTCCCTGCCTCTATGGGCGAATAAAAATAAATGCAAATTGCCTCGCAGGAAGACACCGCAGCGACACGACGACAAGCACCACGAAGACTCATTTCAGACTCACGGACAACAAATACAAAAACAACAAATAAAACCTCAAAAAAATCCACCAAATTATGTAAAACCATTGCAGCCAACTGTGAAGAAGAAGCTTGAGTTAGGGCCTAGGATAGGACAAGATCCGTCTTGGAAGACATAGCATTTTGTTAAACTACTTAAGTATAGCTCAGCCCCGCAGCTTTATTTTCAGTAATAGCAAATAAGCCCAACAAACCACGATTTTGACTTATTGGAAACTTAAAGTAAATTTTCTCATGGTGCTAAATATTTATATGTTCTTTTTATGCTTCGCTTAATTACTTAATTTATTTTTTACTTATTTGGTTTTGTCTCATAATGGTTAATTAACGAAAACTGACGCCTGGAGGTGAAGAAGTTATGACTTTATGTTTTCTCGTAACTATAAAACAACACTTGAGCGGCGGCTTGTGTTCGACACCTGAGCGAGAGGCTTGAGTTTAATCCCGCCTGCGAATAAAAATTAAATATCATTTAAGTATAACTTAAAAATAGTTACACAACCCGTCACCTTCGCATTTGGCGATAGCTGTGTAGTAAGTAATTATCCAAAGGCTTTTCAAACTTTGCCGTTACGCTGCTCAGCCAAATATTAATTAAACTCTGTACAAGAGGAACACAGAGTATATTAAGTTTGTGCAAAAGAAGGCAGAAGGAAGCATTTCCGACCCTATAAAGTATTAGTCGATATAGCCATGTCCGTCTGTCCGTCTGTCTGTCTGTCTGTCCGTATGAACGCACAGATCTCAGAAATGGTAATAGCATATTCACACTACGGTCCATCTCTGCGGAACGATGAGAAGATGGTGAAAAAATGAAACTCGTGTTCATACTGCCACCATCTACCGTCTACCGTAAGTGTCTTCTTCTTCTAAAATAATGGATAACAATTCATTAAATATTGCTGTTTTGTTAGCAGCCGCTCAACAGCAGCAGCAGATTTTGATTCAATTAATTGCTGAGTTGGAAAATGACGGATATGTTGATGATATGGACATCGAAAATATGGTTTGTCAAATGCCTCGGAGTATTTGGATGCACGTGAGTGAAGAATTCTAACTAATATCGTTAAAAAGTCTAAAATACTACAATTACTTTTAGAAACGATTTGGACAATTTTGGGAAAGGGACGTTCAATAGTGATGTTTTTTTAAAGGAAACTTCCGGATGGAAAAGTCCACATTTTGCTTGTTGGTGCTGTCTATTTAAAAGAAGAAAGACACACCATTCAGAAATGCTATTCCCTTGGAAAACCCCATCGCTATCGCCTTATATAAACTGGGAAGTTCGGCAGAATATCGCACCGTGGGAAGGCTGTTTGGTGTTTCATCCAATAGCGTTTGCAATATTCCCCATGAGTTTAGCTAGGCATTTATTTTTGAATTTGCAAGACTATTTGCTAGCTAACTTCATGACTGAAGATATTGATGCCCTTGGACTTCCACAATGTATTGGTGCAATTGTTAAGCAAAAATTCTCATGCGAAGTAATATTTAATATACTTAAAATCAGGGATTAATACCGAAACGATTTTCGTTTCCGGTACAGATACCGGTATGAACCGAAATGAATGCTTCGGTAAAAAGCTGAGCTCCCAAAATATGCTCAACCAAAATTTCACAAGCTGTCTGCTCACTGAAATTGCAGTTAAAAATTAGACAGACTCGCTCACTCTCTGAACAGAACACTTAAAATTTGTGTCTCTCGTGTTTTCTGTTTTATGCTGATCGGTGAGAGAACACACGAAGCGCTCTTGCGACAACAATTTGAATGGGATATTTTTGCTCGGCGCTCCTCAACTGAGCCTTGGCAACTGAGCAAAACGATTTGCGTTAAAGCACAAAGTGTCTTTTTTGTTGTTGTTTCGTTAGTGCTTTGTTGTTGCTTTATTTCATCAGAGGCAAAGCGTGAAAGAGTGAGAGAGAGAAAAATGGTCACTTGCTGGGACGTTAATCTATGCGTATGAATATACATACATACCTTCTGAAATAACACAACTAAAGCGAACGCGCAACACTCATACAAGCGCAAAAGACACTCTCACCGATTTCAAGTGTCTCGAGTGAGCGCGTACATAAAGAGAGCGACAAGAAGCTCTCACTGATTGACCAAAGAGCACGCTGAGTAAAAACAGGTTTAAAGTGTCTTTTTGATCCCGTTTTCAATTGTGTCTGCGAGCAACAGTTCTTTTTGGGACTTTCTGCAAAATTGGACCACTTCTTGCGAGCTCTGATATTCTTGCGAGCTCTGGATTTATTTCGGTTTCGATACGGTACCCAGTTTTTTTATTTCGGTATACCGGTACGTACCGGTATAGAGGTATAGATTTTTTAAATATTGTAAAAAGCAAATTCTGAGATAAGTCCAAATCATTTTATTCCTTTGTATTATAAAGAAACAATATTCAACATAAAAGTTTCAGTCGTTTGGCTTTTAAAGTAAAATTAAAATCGATTTTCACATTTCGTATTATTTTACAGAAAGTACCTACTTTTGAATTCTCATACAATTCTGGGAACTCATAAAGTGTTTCTTTAGATCGTATGGCTGGCAAAAGGCCTTAGAGCAGTGAGAACATTGGAAAGGTCGCTCTGCAGTATGCGTACGAATTGGCCTCTACAGAGAGTCTTTTTGGAGGAAGGACTTCGAGCACTGAGGTCAGTTGAAGGGTTGCTGGCCGGTATGAGTAAGCATGTGTTTATTTAGAAAGCTCTTTCGGTAAAAAGACATTGAGCATTCTGGGGATGAGTGAGGTCGCTCGCCAGTATATGATAGTTGGAGTCGCTGCAGATTGCGTTTATTGGTGCAGTGTGAAAACTCGAAGTGTTTCTGTCTCTCACGAGTATGAGTACGTAGGTGTTGACTTAGATTGCTTCTTGTGTAAAAGGTCTTCGGGCACTGCAAAACTTAGGAAGGGCCGCTCACCAGTAAGAGTTGGCAGGTTTGCCTTTAGAGAGCTCCTCAGGGCATAAGACTGTGGGCACTGGGTACATTTAAAAAGGCGTTCGCCAGTTTGCGTGTGCAGGTACTCCTCCATATAGCACTTTACGGCAAAGGTCTTCAAGCAGTGGAGACATTCGAAGGGTCGCTCGCCTGTATGCGTGCGTTGGTGTCGCTCCAGTCGCTTTTCCAATGTTTGTAAGGGTCTTTTCTTCTGTGGTCTGCACGTTTAAGCGCTTCAGACTCTGCACCAATCGCCGATTGAAATTGACAGCAATTCTTGCCGCTGCCAAGGAAGAGGGACATATGTGTTCAGGTAGATCCAGAGCGGGCTTTATCCCTCGGCCAGTCGTCTCCTCTATCATAATAGTCAAGTCTTGTGCTTTATTGGAGTCGGTGTATATATTTAGCCAGTTGGTGTCCACACCAGCCACACTGGCCAAGCAAACGCAGCATAGCTCGGCCACAGTTAGTCCCCGTATTATGTGGTTCATTCTACAGACATAATCTCTGTTAATTGCAAATGGAATGCTTCCAAAGAGTTAAAATTGAAAACAATTAATTATTTCAAGCTCAGTGTGACCGTATGTGGCAAGAATAAAAATACTGATTAATATTTTTGGTTATTTTACAACCTAACTTAAGCACCAGCCGCTAGCTGCTACTAACTTGTGTAAGGGGTAAAGGCAACTTTTCCAGGATAAAGTACCAAGTCCGCACCACCATCGCTATATATCCCATATTGAGGTTTCGCCGCTCTCGTCAGCTAGAGCGTATCACTCTGTTACCAGTGGTAAGCAACGAGAAGATGTGAGTTTACTTGAGGTGGACGAAACCTCCACTTATTACTTTTGATAAATATTAGAGTAGATTGAAATCGTTCTACACTAACTTCGCATGGAGCACAATTTACTGTGACAATTTCTACTTCAAGGTCATCCCAATTATTATTTCCTTTTAAGCTAGTTCCAACTGTACCGCTTTCTAATTTGTCCTGTAATTTCTTGGAACCAAAAACAAGCATTAGCACAATCTACTACTTGTTTACCGTTGAATGTGCATAATATAAGAATGGGTAATTAAATTGATTTACAAACAGAGGAACTCGCATCACAAGCTGCTGCTTCATCTAAAATAAAACAATGCGAAGAAAGTTTCCTATAATTATTTCCAACTAACCCCAACACCTGTCAAAAATGCCACATTATACTTGGTAAGCTTGCCACATTATACCTTAGGTCTTGATATTGTTGATTTAGACGACTCCCACAATGTCTGGATCTCTGGCTCCATTGGCAACGACAATTGGTGGGCCAAGAGCAAATTTATGGCACACAAGAAGCGCCACGATTTGTTGACAAATTTCCCACAACACGAAGCATGAATTATGTGGCCGTGACCGAGTGGGGAAAATAGTAAGTATATAGAACCATGGCAGGGACAGGGGCAGGGGCAGGCACAATCAGATCGCACGATATGTGTGGCTTATTTTGCGAATCGTGTCTGGGGTGTCACAGAAAAGTGCTGACATTATTTGCCGCTCTTATAATTTGCCACAAATTATGAAAAGATCTGCCAGGCGAAGGTCAATGAAAAAGAAAACACGCAACTGACCCCATAAAGGAGTGGTCAACATATCGTAACTTTCTCCCTCGGCTGCCGCTCAGTTGTCGTGAAGGATCAGCTGGGGTGGCCGCAGAGTTAAGTCGACCATAAAACTTTATGGCTCCATATAAAACACGCCGCTTGAGTCCAGCGAGCACATTCTACAGCTGCTGGGCGCGGCAAGCCCTTGCTTTTATTTATTTTTATTTTCGGAGTTAAAAGGTCGGGAATTTATGTTCGAAAAACTCTTACGGATAATTGCAGTGCCCCGGGGTGTCCTCGGAGTCAGTTTTGCTTGCTCACTGAAATCATGGTGTTTGTTCATTAGTTGGTTAATTGCACCCAACACCAGTCGTTTGCTTTGATTATCTAGGTGTGGCCACGCTTGGAGTCCTTCAGTCGTCATGTTATGGTCTAACCACAGTGAAAGTGTTGCCTCCGCACTAATCGAATTGGTTTGGCAGCTTATCGTGCCCGGGAGGACTAGCATATTTTACTATAACCCAAATGGACAGGACTGCCTTTGGCCAGAGCTTCAGCAGAGAAATTTAAGCCACAATCCGCAATTTGTGTGGCAACAGTCGACACCTTACCTACGGCTAAGGGAGCAACATAGCGCAGATCTTGTGGTACTGGCCTGTATATCGAGAGAGCTTGCTGAGCTGCAAATGAAGGACTTAGCGGACAGTCTGTCTCATCTCCGAGAAGTAAGAGTGCTTATGGAGGTGGAGGGTTCCAAGGAGCACCTACTGGCCACACGAGTACTGAAACATTGCCTAGAGTACAGCATGTTGAATGTGGCACTGTTTTTCCAAAGCTTCACACGTTCCCCGATAATCTACAGCTACCTGGCCTTTCCACACTTTGCCTTGGTCAAACGTCCACTAACCCAGAGCTTAGCCCTGCTGCTTTATGCCCATAAAATGGAATCACTTAGGGGAGCTGCTATACGTGTTATGCCTGATCTAGCGGAACCAAATACTTTTCTGTATTCTGATGCCCAAGGACAGTTGCAGCTAACGGGTTACCTTTGGCAATTTTTCAAAACCTTTGCCAAACAGTTGGGAGCCAGTGCGGAGGTTTCTTATCCCAGGTGGTACAAGGGAGGCTCCTTGACTCTTGATATGATGTTGCAGCTGACGGCAAATGGTAGTTTGGATATGGGTCTGACGGCAGGATTTATGTCTCAAAGGCACTACAAGTGGTACTACCAGTACTCCTATCCTTTGCTGCATGGCCGCTGGTGTACCATATTACCCGTGGAGGGTCCCGTTCCAGTGCCTGAGCTCCTCAACCGGGTGATGCGTGGCGAGGCATTGTTACTGCTGTTGCTGATCTGGTTAACTCTGCCCTATTTGAGGAGATGGCTTGGCTTAGTTCGTTGCCGTCTGATGCCTGTTTGCCTGGCTCTGCTGGTGATGTGCGCCTATCAGGCTCAGCTGCTTTCTTGGCTGATTGCCCAGCCGCAACTGCATCGTATTGACAGCTTTGATGATTTACTGGCCTCGGGTCTGCGCATCTTTACAGTGGGCGCAGAGTTTGACCTAATGGACGGCGCTTTCCGGGCCAGATATGCATCGGTCTTTCATCTGACCCAAAACGCTAGTGAATTCTTCGAAAGGCGGAACTTCTTCAACACGAGCTGGGCCTATACCATCACCACTACCAAATGGCGCATTATGGAAGCAGAGCAGCGTCAGTTTGACCACCCGGTATTTAGATTCTCGGAGCAGCTGTGTTTCGATGGTGACAGATCATACAGCCTAGTGATAGCCCCGCAGTCCGTCTATCGTCAGGCCCTGAGTCAATTTATCCTAAGAGTAGACGAAGGTGGCCTGCTGACTCATTGGCAGCTACGGAGCTATTACGACATGGTAAGAGCCGGTCGCATGAAGATCAAGGACTACAGCCTGACCAAACATCGACAGCTGCCTTTAACCCTGCGTGACTATCGCCTCACTGGGGTCTGCTTTGCGGTGGGTCTACTGATTTCTCTCGTCGTATTTGTTTTAGAATTAATGCGAGTCTGGGTTAACATCTTTCTTGATAGCTTGTAACCAACCACGACCCGCATCCAACACCTCGATGTTTTCTGTTCAAATAAATGCAAATTGCTCACCAGGAAGACACACTGCGGCAACACGACATCGAAGACCGCGCAATGAGTCGCAACCGCAAGAAACTCGCCGAAATTATGTAAAAAACCTTGGCAAGAACCAGCACACAACAACAAATTGTGGCGGATAGGACAACACCAGATCTGTCTGACTTGTTGGCCCGTTTTGATTAACATAAAACGAAGAGATCTCTAATAGACATCGACTCACAGTCCCTCCCCACCCACCGGCCGCAACGTGAACAAATTTGATTTCACGATTTTGCACTGTTTTGGGCATAAAAAAACTAACCCCAACACCTGCAACAAAAACTGTGAACAAAATGAATAAATTTTGCAATTGACAACTGAAGATGTCTGGGGAATGCAGTGAATGTGTTGTATTTTTTGCCATATTAGACAACTCAATTTCAAATCAGCATTATGTAGTCTAAGGGCATTCCAAATCTTGGAGTTTCGCAACACTGAACAGTTGACAAGCTGGCGAAAGGCAACACTGAGTGGCAGCTGTGGCAGCAGCAGTCAGCAGCGTGTGAGAACTTTGATTTCGTTCAGTCTTCATTGAAGCTCCAATGGGTGAGCACCAATTTTATTTTCTTTCTTTATTTAATTTTCCTTTGCTTTTCGTAGAGAGCCTCGTTAGTGATGCTGCAGTTTTAATATGTATCTAACACTTCTGGATAGAGAGACATTGTCATCGTTCCAGTCGTCCAATTATTTTTGCTTTTCATGAAAATATTTGCATTGATTTGTAACAATCTTGAAACTATTAAACTTTTTCATGCTGTTACCGATTTTGACCCCCAAGGAACTCACTGATAACTCACTTTATTGAGTTTTGGTCTTTTCTGGCACTCTATCAACACACCGGGTTTTATATGGAGAAGAGGTTAGCAGTTGTTAAAACAGCTTTCGCACTGTGTCAGTCATTATTGCATTTACATAACCAAATCTTCTGGTGATGTTTCGAAAGTAAACGATTTTTCTTTATTATATCTATGTGTCGTGTTTGTTTTAAATTGGTTCGGTTAACTTGTTTTTGCTATCTTAGCAATCGCAAAAAGAGTCTATGAATAATGTAACAACCCGTGCACGCACAGTAATTACACACAATACTTTCGGATTATAGTAGCTCTCGGAATGTATTTTGGTTAGCTCTAGTTCGAAGTCTACGAATCAACTGAACATTATATTTATTTGGTATGACATCCAAGGCTCAGACTCCAATCCCTCCCTTATTTTTAGGACGCATAGCCTTGACCTTGCCTTGCTACTCTTCTGGGACGTGTCTATAGCTCAACATTTATGGCATGGATTGGGGAAACCCAAGTAAAACCCAACCAAGCTATATTTCATATTTTTCTCACTTGTCACGATCTCGCGTCACAGAGCCAGGGACCCTTATCGGTATCTTTATCAGATGGCAAACATTTCGAATCACTTTTCGGGAGTTGTCTATCGGGCAGCTTGACGATGTCGCCCGACTTCTATTACTTCTATTATACTTCCTTCGCCCCTCCCTTTTTTTCAGATCAGCTTCCCTCTTTGTTTTTTCTTCAAATCATGATCACTTTCAAGACTTCCAATACATTTTTGTCTAATTTCTTGTCATACTCGTCTACTGCTCCGGGTATTGAATACGCCACCTTCTGCAGTTGGGCACCGCCCAAATGTAACAATTTGTTCCTCTGGCGAACAACGGACTCTATTTCTTCAGCATCTATGTATATCCGGAATGATCGTAACCATTTCTCCCACTCTTTCCGCAGCATCGATTTTTCTATGTTGTCACATAGGAACGGCTGTATAGATTGTCCTGCCATCTTTCCTGTAAATCAATATTATGTTAATAATCTTGTCGGAACTCTCTATATTTTTTTTTAATAAGAAATAGACATTATACCTCTAAGGATATTATCCTTTGTGCCACAGACCGTTTGTCAGGTAGCAAGCAAGCTATAGCCCGACCTTTGTCAGGTATCTAATAATCTTGCTGCTCGAGACCGTCGTCTTGTCACTATGCCCGAGACCATTTTGTCAGGTAGCATCCAATTTACCGTCCGAGACCATTTGTCAGGTGACCGGTAATTTTCAGCTCGAGACCCGTTTGTCAGGTGGCATTTTTTTGTGAGGTGTTTTCTTTTTTTATTTTATATGCACATATTTTTTTTTGTGATATAGATATCTCTAAATATTCTCGTTTACTTATCTTTACTTGCCGCTGAACTCGTAATCTTCCCTGCCTCAATAATGGTTAATGATGAGATGGACCGTAGCAGCTTATATCCATGAGTAATAATCGATTAGGAGCAGTATAAGCAATTCAGACTCTGGATCGTATCGTCCTCTGGCATGGATATATTTGATTGCAAATGATTGGATCTCCATAACGTTTCTCAATAAAAAACACTTCATTCTCTAGCTCATGTCATACATAATCTGAGAGTGCCCCCGGCAAGGAGTAAGCCATTGACTGCAACTGATCGCCGCCCAAATGAAGTAGCTTGCTTCGTTTTATTTCACCGGATCGATGTTTTCTGCAGAAATGGTCTCTTACGGCACGAAGTGGTAGGGAACAAAGTATTTCTTTTTGTGGCTTTTTTCCGAATATTGATCCTCGTCGCCAATGTAACAGCCCGTGCACGCACAATAATTACACACAATACTTTCGGATTATAGTAGCTCTCGGAATGTACTTTGATTAGCTCTGGTTCGAAGTGCCTTTTCGCATGTGCGAGAGCTTTTAGAGCCTTCCAAAGTATGCGAAAATTCTCCTTTAGACAGAAATCATACTATTTCATAAAGTGCCTTTATGAACCACTGAACCGAATCGAAACCGCGGTTCGTTAGCTCAAAAAACCATTTTATGTACAGTTCAGAATTTTTTTTTTTGGTTTAAGACATATTGTTTGTAAAATTGTTTGTAAAAAAATTACTGTTACTTCTTGAAGCTAACTTGTACTGTAAAGAATATTCATATAACGTGTATAATATTATTTGTGTTTAGGGTGTGTTTAAAATTTTGTACTTGAATTGTAGTAGGAATTTTAACTTAAGACTAACTGTGAAAAACTTGGGTGATAGAATTTAGCAGGTAAGTGTTTTAGTTTTGTCTAGCCGGTAAGCTTTATATTCATTTTTGTTTCCAGGTAATTTGAAGTTTGGTCTATGTTAAGAAGGAAAGATAATTTTTGTGTAAGTAATTTGGGGATTGTTCAGTGTCAAGTAAGAGTATTATCTGTACATTGTAAGTTTTGTTTTCAGTCCTAAAATGTTTAATAAGTGAAGAGATTATGGGAGCATCTCCGCTAGATCCTTGGATTGGCAAGGTCAGTTGGGTGGATTCTTCGGAGCCTTCTCCTTGCCCTGATCCCGTTTATCCTCCGCCTTTGGAGGAGACGTCTGGCAAGGTTGTTGAAATGAGAGGCAGCCTTGTCTAGGTACCGCGCAGCCTGTTTGTTGATAGTGTCACCGACCATTGGGACGCCATGTTCTTTCTCGATTTCTCGATTTTTGCCTGCTAAACCTTGATTTTGTTCAAGAAGCATTTTGCGGCAATGCCATACACCTGGACTCCATATCTCCAGATTGGTAAAGGATGGCCTTATAGATAAGGACTTTGTTACTTAGCAACAAATTATTGTTGGCGTTGTCTTCGTTGCTTTGCTGCGTAGTCTGTCAGCTACTTCGGCGGCATGTTGCTTAAAAGCGAGTCGTTTATCTAGGGTCACTTAAAGGGTTCCTTAAAAGCGAGTCGCTTATCTAAGGTCACTCCTAAATACTTGTGGCTCGACTTGTGCGGAAGGACCTCTCTGTGCAAAAATACACCTGGACTTATATCTCTTCTGAGAGTGTGCGTGACACAGTCACATTTCTCAGGGTTAATGGAGATGTTCCAACGGCAAGCCCTGTTTTCGAATCTCTTAAGGTATTCCTGAGGTGCATCTGATGCACTTATCTCGTGTCATGATCGCAGTGTCATCGGCAAAAGTTGCAATGAGAAAGTCCTGCAGTTCCTCTGTTGGTATATCGAGATCAGTGGGCATGTCTGCGGTAAACAGGCTGTAAAGGGTTGATCCTAGAACGCTGCCTGGAGGTACTCCTGCTCGAATTCTCTTTTTCTGGGATGAAAGGCCATCCTGAACGACTTTGAAGGTTCTGTCAGAGAGAAATGACCTGACCATTAGAAATAGTTGAGTATCGAGCGTTCCCTTGAGCTAGGCCAGTAGGCCGTCTGGCCAGACGTGGTCAAATGCCTGGTGTGCCATGACCCAGCCGATAGTCAAACTTGAGGCTTGGAATCCTCACTTTGATTGCAGGACTGAGAGCCACTGAACCGAACCAAGGTAATTTTTCAGTGGTTTGCATCCCTGATATTTTCAGAAAGCACCGATAGATTCAAAACAAAACAACAATGGCACTTTGATGTTTGGACAATAAGCTATTAATAAAGGCAGTTCTGATTTCAAAGTTTTGACATTAATTTTTCGATTTTTGGCCTATAGCAGCAACCACTGTGCACTTGTCCTTTGGAGGCGGGAGATTAGTACAAAAATTGCCGTGAACCATTTTATCTTTGGTGAATTTCTCAAAATTTTTAGCTGACGTCTTTTTTTAACCAGCAACTGATGTAAAATCCGTGTTTTGCTAGTATAAATGTGCCTACTAAATGATAACTCGGGATGATCTAGAAAAACTGGGTATGAGGTGTGGCTACCTGATGCCTCTAGTTTCACAATTTATTGGTCCCGTTCATAAGTCTTTTTTAGTGTTTCACTGTGTACTATAACTGAAATATTCATTCTGAAATACAAAATTTATTTAAGATTTAAGTGACGTTTCCAATTGCTGTTCAGCGATTCGTTAATTGAGCTTGAAATAAGACCTCACTGATGGTTTTTATATATTTTTAGATTATGCATATTTTGTATCAAGGATAACAAAAAACAAATGCAGGATCTTCTGATTCTCAAGGTTTTCATATAACCCAAGTAGCCAACATATATTTTGCTATCGGTGAAGACATTTTGTTGAACTTTTAGTCCCGTTCCACCATTTATTTGTATTGAACTGTTCAACATTTTGGCTTATGACTCACTTTGGACCGCCCAGCTTGACATAGTGGCCACTGCCTACCACCTCCGCGTCGTCATCGTTGTCATTGTCGCTTGTCCAGGTGTTCAATTAAACGCTGACGTTGACCTTAATACGCAAGCTGCTGCAGCGAATAAACTGAAAAAGTGCCAGAATTTTTGACAAATTGTTGTTGAATGTTGAGCCGAAATCAAGTTTATGGCCAATTTGCATGAACAACTTTTCAACTTCTCAGAAAGACAAAAAACTCACGTAAAATATAACCCCCGAGATGTCAACGGCTATTTTCCATACATATTTTATGTACAAACGTATCTGGCTGCATGAATTTCAATCGCCTAGAAAGTGGCACCCGGGCCCAGGCTTGGCATTAAAATACCAAAAATATATATAAAAATGAATAAAAGAAAATCGTCAATCGGCTTCCAGCAGCTGCCAAACTCGAGGTGTTAAAATATGCATTAAAATTGCTGATGAAGCGGCTTGTTCGCCTGGCAGGATTACCAAATATTTGCGGCTGCTGCCAAAAAGCCAAAAGAAATCAATCAAAATGCCACAATCAACAACAACCACAAGGCGCCAAAAGGCAACAAAAGCCAGCCAAAGGCTGTAAAAGCAACAACACACGACGACGCCGCCGACAGAAGCGACAGTCTGACGTGTGCCTAAGACGCTTAGTGTCTGCCCCTGTCCCCGCCCGGCCACCACTACTTACGTACGTAGCTCTCTTGGCCACCTCCACCAGACAGACGGCCCCCAAGTCTCTAAGTGGACAACAAAACGCCTCCAACACTTTTGGGGCGCAAGAAATGTGTTTGCCATTGCCGACGACGTTTAAGTTTCCCTGGCCCAAGTACGAGTATGTTTGCCAGCCAGGTCCAAGAGTGTTTGGCAAAAGTCTCATCTGCACTTGAAAAAAATTCGCTCAAGTCTGCACAATGTGAGGAAATGCTTTTATGATGTCTTTCAAACACAACGTAACCATGGGATATATTAGTTTGGAAAAGAAAGGACGTAAGTAGGAAGGGTTACATCTCAAAAATGAAAAATCGACGGACATGCTTCTATAGAGCGTGAGCCTTGAATAGCCTAGCCAAGCAAGTTGGCTTATAAAATTTCAGGCCATACTCATTTCAACTAAGTTGTGGCTACGTACGCCGTGCTCATTTTTAACATTTTTCATTAACTAAAGAAGAGGTTTCCAATTTCCAATTACCTTTATGACATTTTTGGAACCATCATTGATTTTTGAACAACTGAATTCGCCAGCTCAAAAACTCTGGCAGATTAAAGTCGATGTTTTGTTCACTGTTTAGTCACTGTTTTGGTCACTCTTAAGTTACTGGTTTGGTCACTGTTTTGATCACCGTTTTGGTCACTGTTTTAGTCACTGTTTTGGTCACTGTTTTGGTCACTGTTTTGTTCACTGTTTTAGACACAGTTTTGGTCACTGTTTTGGTCACTGCCTGGTCACTGTTCTAGTCACTGTCTCGGTCACAGTTTCAGTCACAGTTTCAGTCACAGTTTAGGTCACTGTTTCGGTTACTTTTTCGGTCACTGTTTTGATCACTGTTTTGGGTAACTGTTTTGGTTACTGTTTTGGTCACTGTTAGGTCACTGATTGGTCACCACTAATCCACCACCACCACCCAACCACTCACAACCCACCTGCTGCTATGCCTGTCTTGCAAAGACCAAAGCTGCAGACCTTGCAAAGTCGCGTAGCCAAAGAAATCTGTCGCAATGACAATCGTTTTCTGGATTTGCCCCTCAGTTAACTGTCCGTAAAAGAGCTTCGCTCTAAAAATCCTAGCTACGCCTGTGCATAGGTCTATGCTGAACGAAGTCAGGAGACTTACTTCGTCCGATCACTTAAACGAGCTGTATGCCATGGCTCAAGGTAACTCGGCTAGAGCCTTGATCTTCGTGCTACTCTCTATCTGCTGGAATTCAAGGTATTCTGCTATCACGTATGTACTAAGGTTTCCGGATATTCAAAAAATATTTGTATCGGTAACTTATTCGAAATTGAAAAAGTATCATTTCGATATTGATGTTTTTGTTTCAAAATCTAGAGATCGAAGCTCCAAAAACTTACAAAAGATATGTGTATTATTCAAAGTTTCAAACAGGTTCGGGCTTTGTAGTTGTTCGGGAGTTCCATGGCTCAGTCGGAAGCCGAAGTGGAACTCGGGTATAGCTTTACGAACTGACCGTATAGAGAGCATTCTTCGAAAGATACAATGCTCAAAGATGTTTCCAGGAGTGAATAGAAGGATAATCGGCCGTTTTTGTGTTTCTTTCTGAAAATTTTTGTAATTGATGTTGCTTTGATGTTGCAAAGGGCGATTGGAAGCCATGAGTCGATTGCCTAAATTGCCAAAATCTTCGAAGAGTGAGTGTTCGGCCATGATTATTTGGAGCATACGTACATGTGCATTTGAATCATGGTTACCAACCGCTCGGAAATAAGAACCAATTTGCTCCAGTGGTTCACACAAATATTAAACCACTGCGATGCTAACTAAACTGCTGTATCGGTTCGGTATTGTGGTTCACTCTTAATTTATTGTATATCTAAAATAGTCTCTTTTTCGTTTTTGAAGTTCGGAGTACTATCATTTCTTGAGTAATTTTGTGACTTTTTGCACACTTTCGAAATTGAAATATTAGAAAACATTTGAACAACTTTAAATTTCTCATATCCTTAACAAAGCTTAATATAGATGAGTTGGAATACAGATAGTCACACAATTCAGTTACTAAGGGATCCTCTTCTTCTTAAATAGTTGACAAGTCATGCTTAAAATCTGTATCAGTCCGGCATTACTTTAAATTTATTAATTCAAACAAAATTTCGGTAAAACTTATTCTTGAAGAATCGATTAAAATCGATTGAAGAATCGATTAAAATTCCAAAGCTTCAACTTTCATTGTTTGAAGAATAGAGTTTAACGTGTTAGTGAGGTTAACCGAACCAAACCGTTGCGGTTCGGTTGAACCTCTTCAAATAGACTTCGGTTTGGATTGATGTTCGGTTTATAAGCTGTGAATATCGGTTCTGTTACGAAATGGTTCGGTTCAGAGCTGACTTGCATTTCTGAGTTTAATTCGCTTGCCTCATCACATATCTCGTGGTATTTTGTTGTCCTGCTTAACGCATCTTTGTAGCTCTAAAGTATTTGATCTCCTGAAAGCTGATGATGGAGAACATAAGGCACTAGTGCCTATATTATTATTTTCTTAGTATTCAAACCTTGGACAAAAAAAGCAGTGGGTGGAGGAGCAGAAGAAGACTTTTAATCCCTACTTAAATCATTTAATTCATTAACTCAAGGGAGTTCCGGGCAGCCTCGTATGTATGTCGACAGAGCTTGGTTTATTAAGTAATAAACTCAGCCTTATAAATTACGTATTAATGATCATACACCGATGTCAGTCACATATTTCCTCTACAGCCTTGTTGTGCCACTTCTGTCGAATTTTGTTATTTTTCTAAGTGTGCATGAATCTTTTTGCAGTTGCAGGGGCGTCGCGGACGGTGCAATGCATCGCTGTATGTATAAAATAAATAAGCCAATGTTGTTGATCTTCATTTGTTGTTGTCGAGAAGTTGACATGACGACTCTGCCATCATCATCATCCTCCTCCTCATCGCCATCGGCTCCTGACATATATTTGCATAGTTTTGTCGAGAACAAAATGGCAGCAGCACCCGAAACTTAGAAAAACGTTGACAAGTGTCTGTCATGGCATCGTGCCTGAAATTTGCATGTGGTCGCATCTCACGCTTTTCGCTCAAAACCAAAAAAAAAAGAGGATTCGGCATACATTTCTGTGGTCGCGTGGTGGTGAAATTTCTGTTCGCCAGCGCACCTTTATGGTCTATTATACTAACGGGAATGCCCCGAGAGCAAATAGACAGCAATAAGCGAATTGATTGAAATATGCGATATCATGGTCTAGCTGCAACGCAAACGGAAACGGGCAGGCCGCCTAAAGAAACCTCTGCCCCTCCCCCGGCTTCTCATCATGCTCCTTCCTGCACACAATTGTGTGTGGTAGCGCATTAAATGTCGATTTCGTTTTGCACCCGCGGCGCAGATACGCAGCCAATGATATACGGAGTACGCAGCCGACTCTGGCTCCGACTCCGATTCCGGCTGGGTCACTGCCAATGCTACGCAGAGGGGTGCGGCTCTACTCGATGACGCCCACCCAGCTAGCCCAGTGGGCAATCTCTTGGATTTTTGGTCTTGGTTTTGCTTTTGGGTCGGGCTGGCACAATAAGTATGCTGAATGTGCTTTAAATAAATCATTAGCGCATTGTTTCGGGCAAAGACTAAACGGACCAAGGCCCAGATTTAGAGGAGAATTGTGATATAACAGACCATACTGGGCAGCATTAGCAGCAAATACGTGGAAGGCGGCTAGATAATTCAGATGTGATAGAAAGTGCTACGAATTCAACATTTTGCATTCAACAACTACTTTTCCTACTTTTGCACTTCAAGTGAACTCAAAAATACTGCAAAATATCATATGAATCGAAATCAACTCGCGCATTTTTTTTAAACCAAGCTGTACGCAGTCAGGATTAACACCCTCCCATCACCTACATCTTGTGCTATATTATTCCTACAATATTATTGTTAGGTAGAATATTGGGAACGTTCACATGATCAGATCAGATGCTACAGGCATCACACTCTACTGTAACTCTCACACTGAGAACTTTCGGCCTCAAATTACATGTGCTGGACCTAACACTGTTCGCATGGCAATACTTTTGAAAGATTTAAGTTGTATAAAATCTTTAGTAGGAACAATCGTTTAAGAATAGATTTCTAACTTCTTTCGATTTAATAAGTTGCGAAGTCTACTGATGTCAGGTTCTTGAAACAGTTGTAAGGACCACTTATTGCTCCGAAAACCGCCCTTTGCGCCCAGATTGCATATGTAAATCTGATTAAAAAGCTTTACAATTTTAAGCTTTTACAATTTTTAGCTCAATCTTACTGTATACTTTTGAAAGTGATTCCTGTAAAACGAGGTTTTTAAAGGCTTCATCATTCCTTATGGAAAACCTAGCAAATTTCTTCTAATTTTTTTCGAAACAACAAACACAAGTCATTGAATGCCAAGTGAGGAGTTTGGACTTGCAAAATCTAGCATTGTCACAGCTATAAGAAGATCTGTCTTCGGAGAATTTTTTTCTTCAACATTCGAAATGCATCCGGAAAACAAAGTTTTGTGATTGGACAAGACACAATTTGATTTGAAGCGCTTAAGTAAACAGAGGGAAATGTTGGACTTGACACATTTGCTAAAAAGTTATATGGTCGATTGGTGTTTTACTTCGGGTTCATAAGCAAACAACATGCTTCACTAAGTCGGCGGCCTCGTTTACAAGTGAATCTGGTTACAAATAGTTTTTAGTTGTTCATTTAAAGAATGAACTTTAATTTGAATTGTGGCAAAATTTGTTCACATTTGGAGCGGTAAAAACAGGGTGGTTTATCTAGTGTTTGGAATTTGAACTATTCATAATTTGACTTTCAATTTGGCTAAAGCCAATTGACCATCCGAATCGTCTACAGTTCCCAAATTGGGCGGAAGATTGTTTGGCCGAATATGGTGAATTTTACCGAAAAATCATCTTTTCGAATCAAGCACATTTCCACCTCGGTGATTATGTTAATATACACAATTGTCGCATCTGGGGCACAGAAAATCCGCATATCGTCGTCGAGTAGCTAATGTTCGAGGCTTCATTGGTCCATTTTTCTTTGAAAATGAAGAAGAAGCCACCGTGACCGTGAATGGTAAGAGCTACCGCGCAATGTTAAGTGATTGGTTCTTTGAAGAAATTGAAGCGGAAGACTTGGAGGATATTTGGTTTCAGCAAGACGGCGCTACGTGCCACACAGCGCACGAAACAATCGATCTTCTGCGCCCTATCTTCGAAAATCGAATAATCAGCAAATATGGAGATGTGAATTGGCCGCCAAGAAGCTGTGATCTGACACCGTAAGACTATTATCTTTGGGGTGATGTCTTCCACAGTTTTATAGATAAAAGATTCATACCTTTTGGACATATTTAGTAATCAGGATTTTTTATCGATCAAACAATTATGGGCAGCACCGGTCGCAACGGTGATGGGCAGCACTTCACAGGTACAGAGTATAATATAGTCGTGTTTGACCGACTTTATTTCTTGTTACTACAAGACTTCTATTAAACTCACGAAGGAGAAAGCATAGAAAGTCAGACAGACAGACGGACAGTCGGACGGGCGCACATGCGAACATGGCTTAAACAACCCAGCTCGTTATGCTTATCAGGAATATATAGCTAGTACTCGCATTGGTTTTGGAGCACGTTTTTTTTGGTCATAAGATGAAAAAGAATGAATATTTTCTAACCTTTTTTGCATTCGGTCACTCAAAGGCTACAAATCGTAGAACAACATATTTCAAATGGCCACCTTGACCCTTTCACTGCTCGGACAAGCGCGCTTCAAAGATTCAATATTTGGGTGTCGAGCAGAGCTAGCTATAGCCTCGAGAACGGACCACAGATTGTAGTCCAATGAATTAAGGTTTGTTAAAATTGGCCCATGTTTGAGTCGTTTTTGCCTTGTGAGCAGGAGCAAAATCTTGTTGAAAGTTCTACGGCTTGTTTGCAAATAATGTAGTGTTGCGAAGCTTCACAACCTTTTCTAAGACGTAGGATTGATACACTTTATCCTAAGTTTTCACCTCTTTTTCACAAAAATAGAGCTTGGTGACCCCATCATAGGCGACTCCTCATTAAACCATCATATAAGACTTGATTCCTAAAAAAATAGGGAAGAGTTAACTTCGTTAAGTCTAAATAAGACTTATTTTCGTTCCTTACTTTTCAATGGGAGCTATACTGTATAGATGTCCGATTTCGACCAAATTTAGTGAAAGCATGGAAAAGGATAACGAACTAACATGAACATTTTTTGAAGGTGATTCCGTTTACTTCAAAAAATTTGTTTTCACTAGAACTTCTTTTTCGACCGATCATTCATACTGCAGCTATATGCTTTAGTCATCCGATTTTGCACAAAACCTTGTAGAATTGTGTAAAAGTATATAAAAGAAATATATGCCAACGTAAAGGACTTTTCCATTAAAATCAAAAAAGTTTTTCGCACAAGAACTAGTTTTTCGACCGATCGTTCCTATGGCAGCTATATGCTATAGTCATCCGATTTTAATTAAACTTTGTAGAATCGTGTGGGACCATATAGAATACATGCCAATTTTGATGACATTTTCATCGAAAACAAAAAGTTTTTCTTACTAAGACTACTTTTCAGACTTTTCTTTTCTATGACAGCTATAAGATGTCCGATTTCGAGCAAATTTGGTGGAATCATGGAAAAGCACAGTAAAAAAGTTTTTCTCACTAAAACTAGTTTTTCGACCGATCGTTCCTATGACAGCTATATACTATAGTCATCCGATTCGGCCGGTTCCGACAAATGTGCAGCATATTTGTACCAAAAGACTTCCTGCAAAGTTCGGTGAAGATAGCTTTGAAACTGGCGAAGGAGATAGCATAGAAACAGAGAGGGACAGAAGGACAGTGCTAAATGAACTCATCTCGTCGTGCTGATCAAGAATATATATACTTTATATGGTCGGAGATGCTTCTAACAATGCGTTACAAACATCCGCACAATTTTATAATATAAGGGTATAAAAAGGTATAAAAAGCAACATTGGAAGAATGGGCAGCTCAGGGCTGCTAATGTAGGATAATTTACACAGAAGATGAACAATAATTTTACACAAGTATAACAATTTTCTTGGCCGATGCGTGCCTAATAATGTTTCACTCTAGAGAAGATGAAATTAACTCACAAGTAGGTTATACAAAAGGGGGTTAGTTTCACGCACAAGTTAGCAGCACAACATGTATTCACAGTTCCCGGAACATTTATTTTCCTTTAAAGCATATCTTCAGTTTGTGAAAAAAACAAAAAACCATATCCGAAATGATTAAACCTACATATTTTAACAACAATCTAAAAACAAATAAAAAACGCAGAAAAAATGTTAAAAAACTTGTTCTTGCATATGTTGTGTTCGAAAACGCTCTTCTGATCAATGATATCGACTATCGATTTTGATGTTATCGATGGGCTAAATGAACGTTTCGGTATCGGCTGGAAATCAAAATTTTAAATGTTGAAAATTTGTATTTCGTTACGCTAGATCAGTCAAATCGCCCACTTTGCTGCAGTTTAAGAAGCTTTTTCATAGCTAGGTTCTTCAAAGCTGGCGCCAACAGCTAGTGAAGGTGACCGACCGGGTGTGTTAGTTTTCAAAGAAAACACTTTTCATTAGGTGTCTCGAGGCGGGCGACCTCTTGGACAGCGGGTAGTGTCACACTACGTTAAGCAACTGAGCAAAATTACTATTATATCTAAACTAATTCCCCCTGTTACCGCCGACATTCAATTTAATCGCCAAACTAAAAAGCAATGTAGCCTTACAACCAAAATTAAAGAGGTAGAAACTTAAGCGATCGGCAAGCAGTTGAGAGTACTCAAGCCGGGCGTCAACACAAAAATTTGTAACTCTTACTATCGCTTGCCACTAAATTTAAAATGTCTATAAGAAAATAATTCCATGAGAAGAAATTAAAGCGAATGATAGAAAAGTTGTGCATTTCTATTTCCGTTAATAAACATTTCACTCCCATTACAATTTTTTAATATCTCCACCTAAAAACGTATAATTTTCAGTTGTGAGTTAACATTAAAAGTTTTTAATTACCCAAATATCAAAGCTTATTTTCACTACAAATGATCGAGTTTACTTTACCCCGATTAAGGAAGGAAAGGGACTGGGAAAGGCGTGAGACTTGGCAGATCAATCAATTTCCGGCTTGGGCGGGTTATCCAGTCCTGCATACTCCAATTTGCATATTTTTGTCTATTTTCGTTTTTACAATATTTTATGCATTTTTTTTTGGCACTTTTAGCTGCTTAAAGGCCAAAAAGTTAACTACACTAAATTGGTGCCGCCACTTGGCGACATGTTGTAATTAGCATGCTCCACTCCAATCCGAGCTGGGTGAGCTGTCGTCAAAGCCGGGCGCACCTGCAACACCAGCAGCGGCGTCATCTTAAATGATCTCATAAAATGATACTTAGCACGTTGTTGTTGCGCTTGTTGTTGTTGTTGTTGTTCGCAATGATAACTCTTTGGCTGGCGCGTGCGTGAGTGTGTGTGTGTTTGTATGTCTGACTGTCTGGTGATATTTATTGACTTTTCATTGATTGCCGGCAAAAAAATTCTTTTTGACTTTGCCGTCTGTTTCTTTTGCCTTTTAGTGCATAATTAAAATGCTGTAAAAAGTGAAAAAATGTTTTAACCAGTTTGCGGTTTTCAGCCTGGTCTTATTCGGCTGCTTTTTGGGTGCCCAACAGTTTTCAATTTTGTGAGTTGATGTAATGAATTTTAATGTGTCTTTTTCTGGCGGCAGTCTAATAGATACTTTCTATGCTGCACATGCAAATAAATGGTTTCCTGTCTGAGCCACATAACCGCCTAATAAAAACCGAAATACAAAACTGCAACAGCCCATAAATAGGCAGTTTTGGCGCTTGGCCGTTTAACGCCAACACCGAAACCCAAAATCGAGTCGAGAAACACCGACTCGAATCGATTATCATGCACTTAACACCAACAGCTCTTTAACCCGGTCGCGGATTTCTTGTTTCTGGCCAATGTTACCCTTTAAGGTTTTTGTGTAACAATTTCCGAAAATGTTTTTCAATCAAAAAGAAACTAGGCGGTTAGCTGGTGCTCGGGCACTCGGGTACTCCAATTTGATTGACGGCTGCAGAGGAAGAAGGAAAATACCAGCACAGCGGCGGCTGCCGCAATCAAGGCCAGCTCTGGCATCATTATCAGCTTCGTGCTGATTATCAACATGTGCACTGGCTGCTCGACAACGTCGTCGCCGCATGTGCTTTTGCCCTCGATCCATAGATCAAGATCATAAATAGCAATAAGCCCCGGCCAGACAATGTCTGCTAACTGTTTCAGGCAATCAATCAATCCATCTCGCCGCTGAGGTTGCTGCCGACGCCGACAGCATTTCGCCAGCTGAAGTTGAGCAGCGTTTGGAAAGTTCATTCAGTTGCGCTTCGGCGTAGTGCCGTTTCCCCCAGCCGCTGGGGTATGCTAGGCTAGAGCAAAGCGCTGAAACAGACTTGGACCATCCCAGAGCCTGGGTACGTGCCTGGCTGGGCAACTGTGCTGGCTGAGCATAAAACGTGATCGATTGATTTGTGCGATCGCTGCGCAGGCAAACTGCAGCGCAAGTTCAACGAGCCGATTGACTGACTGACTGCTGACTGCTGACTAGATAATTGTGGCATTCTGCCGCTGCTGATGCTTCTTTTTTGCGCTAAACAGCTGGAGCGGCAACCGCATGCCTGGGCATTCCACTTGGCCTGGCCAACTTAGACGCTGGTTTCCCCGCTGAACGCGAGTATCGGGCTGCAATCTGTCAGACTGACAGTTGGCCCAGTCGTCGCAGAAATTCTGCCCGGGCGCTGTCGGCAATTGCATTTGATGATTGATGATTGCTGAAACGCGAACAAAATTATGATTAAATAAGTAATTGTGGCTTAAGCAAAACGGCGACGACAACGAGAGATGACCACGACCATGAGCCCCGGTAAATGAGGCAGCAATTGTGCGTCCGTTTTGAGTCACCAGTCAAGGTCTAGTTCAGGCCTGCATACGGTCAAAGCTGGGCTACGCACACACACACACACACACACATGTGGTGCACGCAAACAAATAACTTGGCACTCCTCCTCATAATAAATTCAAATGTTCTGCAATTAAATCGTAAATTTTTACAACTGCAAATTTACAGTTATTAAAACATAATTTGTTGTTGTTGTCTGCTATTATTAATTACTACAACAATTTGGTGTCACGCTGTAAAACAACAGCCGCGGCCAGCCGAGGGGGTAAGCCGGGCATTTTTATAAAAAAGTCAAACGAAAGACTTAAGCAACGAACTTGAGTTCAATCAACAATTTCAATTAAAAGGCATTTGCTGCTGCTGTTGCTGTTTTTGCTGCGCATGGCAAGTCATGGGTGCACTGGCACGTTTTTTTCTTTTTGCAAGCCAGGTGCGAGGGTTAATTGACAAGTCTAGGAAATTCAGGCTAGGACAAGTTAAGTTTATTTGATGGCCATTAAGATTCTCTCCTCAGTTCAGTCAGTTGATGGTTGTCATTGTCAAACTATGTTGCCAACTAACACTTTCTTTTTCTTGGCTAGCGGAGGTTAATATGATTTCAATAGCGTTTGTTCAATTCAAATAAGCTTGTGTTTAAGGTTATAGCTGAGTGTGCTTTAATTTTCTTGTCAAAACCGCGGATTTATGAATTGGCAGGTTAGTGTCGTTTTAATCGCGATTCCTGTTGAGGCTGTGTCCTTCAGCCACGTATGCAAGACTTGAAAGTCCAAGTTTACAACAACCAGATGCCGCAGGTTCTTTGCTGTCCAAAAAAATCGTCATGCTTAACATACCGAGAAGACAGTTTAGGGAAATTTCAGAGTTGTGCGTGCCAGACAATAACTACTTCACCCACAACGGAAGAGTCAACAATCAAATATTTGGAATGCCAATGGAAAACCCATTGTCGCCCACAATTGCCAATATTTTACTGGACAACATACCAAAAATCTAAGAACATACACATAAAACATTTGTTAAAATATGTTTACGACATATTTAGGGTATTCACTTTGTTCAGCCACTTGGGCAGTTGTGCAGATGTGTAGAGTTTAGTACTGTGCGACGCCCCAGGAGCTGGCAACCTATACCTATATAATTAATTATTATAAAAATTTTTAGGTCACCAACTAAGGGATCTTGAGCGATTTACGAATCGGCTCCGGACGTGCGATTTCCGAATCGGCGGCGGACGAGCCACGGCTTGTGCAATTTTCGAATCGGCTCCCAGACCAAAATATCACGTCGGAAGCACTGAATCCGTTAGTGAAACGGGGACTACCCAGACCAAGGGATCTTGTGCGATTTACGAATCGGCTCCGGACGTGCGATTTCCGAATCGGCGGCGGATGAGCCTCAGGTTGTGCGTTTTCAGAATCGCCTCCTTGACCAAAATATCAGCTCACCGACAAAGGGATTTAAACCAAAAAGGAGTTAAGAGGTCCCGGATATTCTTGAGCCGAGCCGAAAAAAGATTGATTTGTTCCCACTTTTTCAATGCTGAAAAGATCAAATCTATCCCGTTTATGTCATAAATACAAAATTAAGCTAAAAACTTGAGTACTTTTAAACCATTTTTTGCCTGAAACATTCCTATTCCTTTCCTTTCTTTGTCCATATTCCATGGAACATCCTTGTACACTTCAAGACAGACCCACCCATAAGTAGTTTGGATTTATTTAAGACTTCTGAAAAACAAAGAAATATAAAAATGTAAGTAGTCTGGACTGGGACTCGAGACCTCACAACATGGCAGCCTTGCACTGAACACGAATGGAGTGGCATCTCATCGCACAGCACCAGAGCACATGATTGTTGCCTAGACATGGGGCAACATGCTATTTATACTTTTCCGCTCTCATTCCTAACTTATGAACATTTGAACTAGAAAGGCATTGAATTTAGTAGAATATCCTGTAAATCGTGATTGAAATTTTAAGCTCCTGCCAAGTGCTGCCCATCACCATTCCGACAGGTGCTGCCCATAATTGTTTGTTTTCCTTATAACTCGACAACCGTTCATCATATCCTTACCATTCCTTTGATGGATCGATAAATTAGCTTGATTTCAAAAAATGTCCATAAGGTTCGAACCTTCTATCTATAAAACTGACGGAGACATGCCAATTTTTCTAAATTGCGGGGCGGGAGGGGCGGTTCAAAAATTGATGAATTGATGAAAATAAACTTGACCTCTATCTCTTACCATCTCTGAGATCTGTGCGCTCATACGGACAGACAGACAAACGGACGGACAGTCGGACGTGACCATACCGACTCGGCTGTTGATGCTGATCATGAATATATATACTTTATAGGGGCGGAAATGCTTCCTTCTGGCTGTTACATACTTTTGCACAAACTTAATATGATCTGTGTACCTCTGGTACATAGTATAATAATGTTGCAGCTTTGGTATAAGCAGCCATACAGCAGCTTCTCTCACAGTTTCTTCATATCTTCAAGTTCTTTAATTGCTCATTACGTTTAAGCTTCATTGTTTACTGACTAGATTTAGTCATCGTTTACCAAGTGGAAAATATATTATTTATATGGTACGTACTACGGACATGATAATTACCTCCCATAGTTATGTCTGTTGTGCTAGCTTGCCGAACCACCCGCTGTCACTTGAGTCAACTTGGGGCGCTGCTTGGCTCATTGTGGAGCACGTGTTTCCCCAGAGTCGAAGCTTATAAATTAAATGCTTTGTTGCTAATCGTCCATATTTGCCAATGTCGTTCATTCGCTTTACTTTTGGTGCCTCGATCGATGCTTATCGCCAAATGTGTTGAGGTCTGAGCCATTCAGTTGGCTGCACCAACAGCGCCAACCAAATGAAACGGAACAAAATTAATTAGAACAAAATACAAAACGCCAGGTTATTTATGTACAACAATGGGCGTGTCGCGCTGCATTTTGTATTTGCTTAATCCAAAAAAATATAACAATTGGCCACAGACAATTGCCATTTGCCGACATATCGCGATTTATGTTTCGTTGAATTATTCGTTTTTCGATTGACGAGAAGGTTTTCCATCTGCGGGCGTACCGGTTCCCATTTCCAGCTAATTAGGCGTGCTGGCTTTTAATCAAAACGATTAAAATGCTTTCGGACAATATTTTTCCAAGCCTAATCAAAGACTTTATGCCATGACAGCTGCAATAGTCGGGGCTGCAGCCGGGGCAGGGCGTGGCCTGCGGTTGCCATATCAAATTGTGGTACAATTTATTAAAAACGAAATATGTGCGAGCCAGAGTCGTGGTCCAGGCGGACGATAACAAGTTGTCGAACCAGATGTCAAAGCGATTTGCAAATATTTGACAAGCGCAAAACACCAAACACCGAAATACGGCAACGGGAACGTCAAGAGGAAGAAACCGACGATGGAGGCGGAGGAGCAGGAGGCGCACAACGACGAGGAGGAGAAATTAAAAGACATGGGAAACTTTTGGCACCGTCGGCATATCAGAGACGGTAATAGCTTATGACATTACTTGGCTGGCGGCCAGATGAGTTTTTATTGCACATTTGGAATGTTTTAATAACAGTTGTAGGATTGACTGCTTTTTTCGATCCATAGTCAATCCTTAGTCCAAAAAAGCTCTGAAGCATTTTAAAATTTTATTCATCTCTTCAAGTATGAAGATTATGTCACGAATTCGATTGGATCGTTATGATCTCCAATCCGATATGAAACCTCTACTTTGAAAAAAAAAAACTAATTGTATGTTTCTCATAGTTTTCACTTCATATTTGAAGCCAAAGCAAGACACCTGTGTGCCTTTAAAAGCGGAGAAAATTAACATTAAGCGCCGCATAAATATGCGAGATGAATGGATACGCAACCGCACACAGGACACAAAACTGTTTTTTACGAAATGTTAAAGCTGGATTAATAAAAATGAACCAAACCGCTAAAGAAATTGATTTTAAAGACCACACAAATTTGAAGGGACCAAAAAGTGATGGGACTAGGAAAAAACAATCCACAATTCGATTTTAATACGCTCAAATATTGATAATATTTATGTAAGTTCTGTATTTTTTTGTGACCCTAGAAAGTAATCTGGCCAAATTCTCTCTTTTCTAAACCTAATTTTGAATACTGGCCTTTGGGTCGACTTCAGTTAAATCAAAGATCATACCCTAAGCTATTGGATCGTTCACTAAGTAATATCGATTTTTAGTGCAATTTTAACCAGATTTTTTTTATTGTGTAAAACATTTTATTAAATTATTTATTCTCCATTTTGATCCAATACCTTTTACCAACTTTCGGGCAAAAGATTGATTCCACGCTCATAAAATTTTTTGATCCTTGCAGGCAAATAACTGGTCCAAGTGGTTTTTGACGGCCTGATTTGAGGTGAAGGTTCTCCCAAAAAATTTTTGCAGAGACCACCGGAATAACTAATAGTCCGAAGGTGCCAAGTCTGGAGAATATGGTGGGTGTGGTAGCACATCCCATTCAAGCTGCAAAAGCTTTTGGCGAGTCATCAAACTTGTATGAGGTCTCAAATTTGTAAGGAACACGCTTCGTATCGCTTCGGCTGCACACTCTGTACCATAAATTCGACTCCAGACCAATGCTTAAGCTGCCAGATCAGTCGCCAGCTTTTTAACAGTCATGTCCAGAAAAGTGTACCCAGTGATCGATTAAAAAAAGTAGCACCATTACAAATTCGTTCTGTAAGAACATGAGGAACCCATATCGAAATTAATCCTAGACATTTCACATGCTTGTGAACGGTCGCGATAGACAAATTAATTCTTTCAGAAGTCTTTCGAGTTGTTATTCGACGATTTGCATCGCCAATTGTATTATCCACATCGGCTTCAAGACTCCTTCCAGGCGTGGTGCATCCTCAAGATTGAAATTGCCGCACGAAAATTTTGAGCATTGGCATTCGGTCTCCATCTCTCCGTACACATCACATAATTTTCGCCTTGCTTGAACTGCATTTTTAACCTTTTGATAGTAAAACAGTAAAATATGCCGAAAATGCTGTTTTCGATCTTCCATCCTCGTTAGGCCACCAAACAATTACTATTCCAAAAAATTTAACAAAATTTTTAACTATATCATCTGTTCAAATATATAACGGTAAAGCGGTTAAGTATGAAGTTGGCTGCGAAAAAATTCAATAAGATCAGCTGTTGTCATCAAGCGATATTACTTAGTGCTGTGCGTTTGCATGACAAATTACTTCAAAGCTGGCGCCAGCAGCAGAGGGGATGACCGGGTGTGTAAGTTTATTCAAAGAAAAAACATTTCATTAGATGTTCCGAAGCTAACAATTGGTGACATGGAATATGTATAATAAATATTCTCAAATAATACTCTGTCTTGGATCTTTCATGAAGCGAGTGCAATTGGCAATTCTGCCTATAACACGAATCTGTTTGCCTCCTCAAACAGATCGTTGCAAATACGTGCATATTACCAACATTCAGTAGGGGATCTAGGGGTGGGGGCCTATGGGGACTGAAGCCCCCATAGGTGCCAAAATTTATGAGAACGACGGAAACCATTGCAGCAAAACCGAGCCAAAACAAGCAATAGCTTTGCGGCACAAGAATTGCGTGAACTCAGGTTTAAACAAGAAAGAAAGTCGGTCAAGCCCGACTATAACATACTCTGTACGTTGCAACGGTGCTGCCCATAATTGTTTGTTTTCATTATAACTCGACAACCGCTCATCCGATCATTACCATTCCTTTGACTGATCGATAAATAGTCCTGATTACTAAATATGTCCAGAAGAAACGAACCATCTATCTATATAACTGTGGGAGGGGGCGTGGCAAAAATTGAAAATAAATTTGATCTGCCTTCAAGTATAAGAAGAATATGTCCCTTACATGTCAAACCTCTATCTCTTACCATCTGTGGGTCTGTGGGTTCATTCGGACAGACGGACATGGCTAGATCGACTCCGCTGTTGATACTGATCAAGAATATATATACTTTATAGGGTCGGAGATGCTTCCTTCTGACTGTTGCATACTTTTGCACAAACTTAAGATACTTTGTGTACCTCTGGTACAGTGTTTAAAAAAAACCAAAACTACACTTGAAGCCATAAGAACATAAACTCAAAGAAATTCTATTACTATTCCCGAATTTCGCCATTTTGTTGTATTTGTTTTCGACGATCCTTGCCACTTAGGCAACTGCTGACCAAACGTTTTCTGTGCTAAACAGATAAGTATATGTCAGTATATCTGAGCACAAACTCAAAGGGTTAGCGTTGGGAAACGGTCACAAAGAAAAATAAATTAAAATTGACAGAGTATTGCAGCAATGGTATGGGCAGGATCAAGTACATATGATCGCACAAAAAGTTTAAAGAAATGTGCACGAATAATTTGATAAAATGTTAAGTGATTCTGTTCGTTTAATCGAGCTTAATTAGAACTTATTCCGAATTATAGCAGTATACGTATTTGAACGAAGACCGCAAAGAAGTTTAATTAAATAGGTTGAAAACCTGAGCAAAAATTCGAATCAAGTTGATTATGGATCAAGAAATTCGCTTTTGGACTTAGAATTGGCATTCTTACCGTACTTTGACATCGAACATTCTTGATCCAAGCCAGAAATTCTCTATTTCTTATCTGTTCGTAATACACCAATGAATTAACAATTTTCGTTTTAAAATAACTTTCTTGAGAGTTGCTTGAAGTCTCGAAACTTAGTGTATCGTACGTTGAATGTTTTTGAGGATAACGATGGAATAGAGATTGAATTCGTCGAAATCCACCGCGCAATCGAAAATCGTCTCGTGAGAGTCTCGTAATATCATCTAAACGTGACTTGGGACCAGTGCCCATGAAACACCCGCCCTTGCTCTCACACTTGAAACAAAAATGCGTCGCCAGAGCGCGAACATGCCCACAGAGGAATCTGCTTGCTAAAAAAATTTTCACAGAAAATCGTTCAACAATCGAACGATAAAGGTGCGCCTCGAAACAAGCGTTGAGCTCATTCCGAGATTCATGGTCACCCCGGTATGTATGGTTTGGTAGGGACCGCCGAAGGATCAAGCTCGGCGAAGTGTATTAACGGGGAAAAAATTTGCCTCACTGGCCAAGACGCTGGACTGCAACTGCGTTCTCGGCTATGGTTTGGTCTTGGTTGGAAGCGCGCCCTGTGGGTGGACACAAGTGAGGGCCCACTCGTCGGCTGGCGATAGGGGCAGCGCCCGGACGATGTGGACGATAAGAACGTTTGGAAATTGCATTCGTTCCTTATGTCCAATAGGGGTTACCGGCTCGGCCTTTGTATACCTGCAGCTTCCATTGAAACATTGGATATTACTGTCAACACTTTGAGTCGATTTCGCAAACTTGTGAATCTTGGAATCAAATACACTGTTAATTCGAAATTTGGGCGATCCCATTTAAAACTAAATTTTTCTCACTAGAACTTTTTTTCGACCGATCATTTATACTCGCTTATGCTATAGTTATCATTTGATAAACTTTGTAGTTGTTATTAAAATAAGTGTATGCCAATAAAAAGGAGTTAAAAAAAAAAGGTTTTCTCACCAGAACTAGTTTCGACGCGTCTAGGAGCTTGCAGTCATCCGTTCGACTGTAGAATTGTGTAGAAATATATTAAGGTATGCAATGATAAGGACGTTTTCTTAAAACAGTTTTTCTCACTAGAACTAGTTTTCGACGGTTCTGGGGCTTTATAGTCATCGATCGAAACGTGAAATTGGAAGGATGTGGTGGGGCTTGCCTTAAGGTTTTCCGCGTTCCTGGGGGGGGGGAGGGTGGGGGGGAGGAAGATTGGGGGGGGTGGGCGATTGGAACAACTTTACAACGCTTGAACGATTCAAGCTTAAGCTCAATTTACACGACCTGATCGTTCAGCTGAGTTTCGTCAAAAACTCAGTTAAGCATTTATACATGCGTGAGAAGCTCAGTTGAGTCATTAAAGACGCAGGCAACCCTATGACCGTTCGACTGAGCTTTAGTTGAGTTTTTAAACAATTTCCTAAATTTACAAACAATTTTGGCTTAAACTTGTTGATGAAATGAACCGAACCGGTTTTTTTCGTGTTTTTAGGTTCGGCTCAGAATTTTTAAATAGATACTGGTTCAGTTCGGGGTGCGACTGGAGAGCATAAGCAAGCGGTTCTGTGCGGTTAGGTTCGGTTCGGCTTAGAACCGGTGTGCAGCCCTGCTAGAGCAGGCACATTATAAATTCAAAACTATGTAATTGTAAGCTTATTTCAACATAAATCATTGCGCATTATATGGGGTGACTATCGGAATTTCGATTATCCGTTTGGACAAATATTTTCTTATAGTTCTCTAAAAGAGAGTGTATCTTGAAAGAACTTCGGAATTGTAATGAACACGTCTAGTTCTACACCATTGACTATTTTTGGCACCCTTAGGCAATGAGATTTATTTGGATTCCTCAGTGACCAACGGGGAAATCGCCAACCCCAATTTGGAAGGAATGTTCCAGTGCTTTCTTGCGCATCTTAATTATATATCAACGAAATTTATTTGTTAGACTAATTGAGTTTCAAATTCTTTTCAGTATAAATAAAATTGTCAAAATGGCGAAAGAACACGACGTGCAATCTGTAATATTTTTTTTAAACAAATTCCTTATAATTAACAACTTTTAATTCCACCTTATTCTAGCCAACAATTGGTAACAATTATCTGAAAAGTATACAGATTTAATTTCTGTCTCTTCTTGATGATTGTATTGTGGTTTGCTTCCTAGATCGGCTGAAAAATTCTTATTTCCATTGCTTAATTAAAACATGTGGCTAATTGTCACGTTCTTTTTTATGTTCGCGAACAATTACACTTGTTTGTAATATTCCCTCCGATTATTACCGCACGAACGCATATCCAAGCAAACAGTTGGATACATTTTTTCAGTCTTATCACCCATCGACCATCGTTCCTTGGGGCATCATCCTCACGCAGTCTTCAGTATTGTAGCGTTAAAATAATAATAACATTAATTTTTATTTTATTTTTATTTTCAATTTAATTTTATTGAAAGTCATCAAAAATCTCATATTAAATATCCAGACGCGTGGCCAGAGACGTGAAAGGGGGAGGCATATAAAAATGTTTATTGTAAAAAAGGGAAAAAAGGAAAATGTAATACAACAAGCAACAGGGCACGCATTAAAACCACAGCTCCTTGTACCCCCTCCGCCACGCACTGTACGCACAACCTTCGCGGCCGTTGCCATCAGGCACTTTTCGGCCATTGTCAGCTTCGGAAGATCTGATAAGTCGCATTATAAGAACATAAAAACACCCAAAACCAAAAACTAAAAACCAAAAACGAAACCTACACGAGGGAGAGAAAATAACTTCAGTCGGCAAGGCAGGGCTGGATCTCCACCAACAACAAGGCCAAAATATTTAACTTGCATGTTGTTGTTGCGGTCGCCAAGCGAAAAATATTTTGGGGCCATGCCATGAAATGAAGTTGCAACAAGATACTTTACTTTACTTAAGGGCAAGTAGATGCACAAACCGATACACGGACATGTGCGACTTGCGACTTGATTTCAAGTTTAATTTCTTGTGCAAACTTCGGCTTCGGTTTGGCTGGATGGGGCGTGCTAAGGCGTTTTGGCGTTGCATGCAGCTGCAGCGGCTGCCCTCATTAGGTTTTTGGGTCCCGGGAGATGGAGGCGGACATGGCCGGCATGTCCGCGTCCGTGTCCATGGCATTTGGCATTGTTCGAGTCGTTAAGCTGCGTTACGTGCGCATCATTTTGAGGTGTTCAATTAAAGAGTCGCCCCAAACCGGGGCACACTTGGCTGAGGCTTGTGTGATTTTTAATTACAACAAGCTCAATAAAATGTGCAGCATTAAGTTTCGACCAGGCCGCGCCCGACGAGGCCATCTAAGGCCCAGCCCAATAAATGAATAACTGAAAAACTCTGCCAGGGGGTCCCAGTCTCAGTCTGAGCAATTCCGAAACGCAATACAATTTTGATGTTATGGTTAAGTCATTACTATTTTCAAGTATACCCTTACAAAGTTTACTACTTCATTCAGCCTGGTCGTGCACTCGACGATTGCTTTCATAAAAAGTCTATTGGTTAAGTTATATGAAATAGGTGAGGCATGGAATGTGTTCCAATCTCAAAAACCATTGCTATCTTTTGGTAATCCTTACGAAATTTTTAAGACATTATTTGAAGAATACAAAAATTCCCAATATTTTCAGAACCTTAGGCAGTATGTATGTAAAAAATTACAAAACAATCATTAATTTTTTATCATACCTTTAAAAATCTTTATAATTTTCAAGCCGAAACCCCGTCTCATTCCATATCTTCAGATTCTAGTTTCCGGCAAACTTCGTTGTTGGAATCAATTTCAAACATTCAACTGCAAACCGGTTTAAGGTAGTTCCATATCATAATGTCGACAAATACAACTTTAAAAGTTTAATGTTGAGGCGGGATCCCAGGGAAATCCAAATTATTCAATGGATAGTTAAAGCCTTTGTTCAAGGCAATTGACCTATTTGTTTGAACACAATTTTCCCGGAATTTGATTTGGAACTATTTCCGATTCACAGCAGTTCTTTGGAGAAATCTTCTGCGGTTTTGTACTGTTGCAGGAGCACGCGCATATCTCTACTCAATGGAAAGGCTTTCACGTAAATGAATGATAATGATAATGATCGTTTGTGCACCATCGTGCATTCATCCTATTTGATCAATTTACAATTTTTCAGCTCTTTAGCCATAACAAATCCGCAATAGCTTTGAAATGTTACAAAACAGGATTTTCGTTGATTGGCAGGTTTAACAAAAGCGTCAGTATCGAAAGTTTTATTCTTCCACCTTTCAACTGTGTTGCAAAAATGTTCAATTTAATTACAGTTCAGCACGCTGCGCAGTAGGCGGTCATTCCATCTGACAGCTCAGCTCATCACGTTCGTTTGCTTTCTTCATTTTGGCATTTTCAAAGGTAATTTTTGGATTTAAGGAAACTTTATGTGTGACTTAAACAAAGCCATGACGATTTAAAGTTCTATAGTTGTTACGATGTTAAGAAAAGGTCATGCTGTTCTCAGAATGCTACGCGAAACCGAAATGTCACTGCAGGTCGAACAATAGAGCACGATAGTGCTACTAAAAGCGAGTCGGTACATTATTTGATTTTTTTCCTAAACCTTAGGAAAGGAGTATCCCATTTGGACCACTCGTTTTCAAAATTTAAATTTTCTAAAGGTCAATTTTTTAGCTATTATCTTTTTGGCAACACTGGTTTAAACAGCTCACGCACGTTTCGCGTTTTGTTTCACTGTCAAACATCTTCAGTTTGGTCTATAATTTAACCATTTAAATCGTCTTACAAATGAACAACGCTTGCAAATTATTGAATTTCATTATCAAATGCGTGCTCTGTTAAGAAAGTTCATCGCGCGCTTCTTCCATTTTATGGTCAGCTTAATCGACCCACTGAAGCGGCTATTCGGGCTATTGTGACTCAATTTCCCACCAAATTTACATTGTTGGACATTAAACCACCAACACGCTTACGTAGAGTGCGAACTGAAGAAAATATCGCAGCTGTATCGGCCAGTGTTAATGATGACCATCAATTATCAATTCGTCGCCGTTCGCAGCAATTGGGCCTCTGTTACTCAACGACGTGGAAAATGTTGCGAAAGGATTTAGGTGTGAAGCCTTTCAAAATACAGCTGGTGCAAGAATTGAAGCCGAACGACCTACCGCAACGTAGAATTTTTGGTGAATGGGCTCTTGGAAAGTTGGCCGAAGATCCACTTTTTTACCGAAAAATTGTGTTCAGCGACGAAGCTCATTTTTGGCTCAATGGGTACGTAAATAAGCAGAATTGTCGATTTTGGAGTGAATATCAGCCAGAAGCATTGTAAGAGCTACCAATGCATCCAGAAAAAGTCACAGTTTGTTGCGGTTTATGGGCTGGTGGCATCATTGGACCGTACTTCTTCAAAGATGATGCGAACCGTAACGTAACTGTGAATGGTGAGCGCTACCGTGAGATGACATCCAACTTTTTTTTGCCCAAAATGCAAGAGTTTGACTTGCATGACATGTGGTTTCAACAAGACGGTGCCACATGCCACACAGCACGCGCAACAATGGACTTATTGAGAGGCGAGTTCGGTGAACATTTTATTTCACGTTCGGGACCGGTCAATTGGCCGCCTAGATTGTGCGATTTAACGCCTTTAGACTATTTTTTGTGGGGCTATGTTAAAGCTCATGTCTAAACAGACAAGCCCGCTTCAATTGATGCATTGGAAGACAACATTGAAGCATTTATTCGTGAGATACCGGCCGAAATGTTGGAAAGAGTATGCCAAAATTGGACTAAGCGAATGGACCATTTGAGGCGCAGTCACGGTCAACATTTGCATGAAATAATCTTCAAACATTAAATTATATGGACCGTACTATCGATTCAAATAAAGATTTCATGCATTTTTCTGAATTTATGTGTTAATTTTTTGAAAAACTTTCCTATAACTTAAAAAATCACCCTTTACTAGGCAACAAGGTTCAGTATATTGATTTTACATGAATTCAAATTTAAAAATGCAGAAATTTTTGGGATTGTTTTTTTAAATCTAAGGAGTTATACGATTTACGATTATATCAAAGAGAGTTTAAACATTAGACAAGGTTCCCCATTAAGGTGCCGATAAAGGGATCAAAAGAGCATTTTTAACTTTAACTTTAAGATCAAATTACTAAAGATATAGACGGGATGAAACATTTCCCAAACCAGATTCGTGTTCAGCACTCGAACGCCATCAAAAATTACCACCATCCCTTCAGTATACTGAAAAACGGCTAATTTTTTTGCCTTGTGTACCTTTTAGGTTCAGCCTCACTTCATGTTACGTCACTAAGCGGTTCCATTCTCTTCCACAGACTTCCGTGTATTACATATTCTGCCAAGATCTTAGGTTCTCTTTTATTTTGCAAGTAAAAAGCGGCCTATTTGTTGTGGAATGTTGAAAATTTGGAGCTGAAAGCACTGAATCTTATGAAGTAGTAGGAAATGAATCTTTTACTACTGACATTGCCCGAATCTCCCACTCTGACTATTGGTCAGGAACTAGCGATCCACATGGCACTTGGACGTGGACACACTTGCAGTCACACTGTCAAAATTAAATGTTGTGATTCGGGAGTTTGTGTTACGAAAAAAAAAACACGCCACGCGAAAAAGTTTGTTAGTTCCAAGCTTTTAAGCCTCACTGTAGAAAGTCTTCTTTGTGGGAACTAAGAAAAATTGTAAATTATATTTTAGCTGATTCAAAAAGGATGATTAACTTTTGTATTACGTTATTGTAAGACGACAAATCTCCTTTAATAAAATCCACCTCACAATTGATTCATTGTTGGCACATTTAGTTACCCTCCATAACGTCAGGGTATTTACAGGTGCGGCACTTTGCGCTCTTTCTTTTTGTGGCCGCTCGTTCACTTGACTTTTCTGGCTATTTAAAGTAGATTTCATTTAAACTGATCTCCAATGAAACTGTAAAACGCCTTTGGCCTTGCCGAGTTTCGTTTCCAGCGTAGCTTCTTCTGCTGCCTGATTGATGGCGTCGACAGTATTGGCGGGCATCAAAACAAAAATTTGTTAGATTTATTTTTAGCTTATTTATTACCACTTTGATTCGCTTTGATGATGCGGCGGCCAACATGATGAAGCATTTTGAAGTGCATTTGGAAATTGCTTGGCATTTCACTCGCTGGAGCATTTTGAATGTTAATCAATTAAGTTGCGAGTCTATCATAGGCCTAATAAGCTGACAATGCGGAACCGCCAGCTTGCCCAAATTATTTGCCATCAGACTAATTACTTTGGCACTCGGTGCGCTGGCTGGACATGAGCCTTAGCCACTCGGCGTGCTTTCATCTCGCATGGCATGCATCCAGCTGCTGTGCCTCCACCTCGTTTCGTCTCCTTCTGCTGGCCGGTGGTGGTTGTTGTTGTGGGTCAGCGGCTGGTCAACCTACTTTAACAGCTCTGCACGCCATAGAGTCAGTGAGTCTAAAGCCACAAAAGGTGATGATGAGGTTGATTACTTCTGCCTGACTTTGGCGACTTTCCTTCTAATTTGAGCTGTACAAATAATCAAAATTTTTTAGCGCGCGTTTTGGTTGTCGTTTTTGTTGTTGTTGTCGTGGCATTTAATTTGATTTCCAGCACGTTTCAGGCTTATTCCGCTGGGCTTTAATTGAAAACGATTTTCGGGGCGCCATTTGGGGAGCTGAAGTGATCGAGTGCACTCTAAAGTCTACTTGGCTGAGTGTCAAAATGGGCTCACGTTTTTGCTTTTTTTTTTTGTACAGGCTTTCTCTAATTTTGTGGGCGTTGGCAAGGGCCAGAAATTTGCTCTACAAAGTATCAAATTTAAGCCAGGATTGTGGCGGATCTATTAACTCGACAAACTCAATTAGATTCCTTTGGAAGTTTATTTTAATTTAAATTTAAATGGCGAGTCTTAGCCGACTTTGAGGTTGAGAATGATATGTTTAAACCAGTTCAGAAGCCACAACTTCCCTGTTCCACCTAGGCCAACGAGAAACTATGTAGCTTTACTGCTCTTTAGATGCACTACTGACCATGCCTACACAGATAAAAAAGATCCCTTTGGAATGATTTTCGTTTCCATTTGCAAGGTGTCTTTAATATCCTTTTAATCATCCAACGGAGCTGAAAATCGTCCAAAAGGTCAGAACGATTTTCAGCTCCATTGGATTATTAAAAGGATATTATAGACATACCCATTGCAAATGGATACGAAAGTCCTCAAATGGATATTTTATAACAGCGATGTTCACCCATTGCCCCCAGGGCCCGAGCGCAATCGGCTATTTACACGCACACGAGCCGAGCGCATGCCCAAGTCAGGCATATGAGCGTAAGCAGAGCTCTCTTTGCCTTCAGTCGCTGCCCAGACGTCGTTGAGGGCAGTTCAAAGCTGGGCTGTTACGCTTTAATATCGCACACCAATACACTCTCACTTTTTGCTGTTTCGCTGTTTTATAATATTCTTTTTTTTCTCTGTGTAGGACTATCGGTCTCGGTTCTTATATCAAAACATACCTCTCTTTCTAGCTCTCTTTCTCTTCTCTTTCAAATCGTTTCGTTATACTTATCTCCGGGAAAATCTCCGACCAAACACAGCTGTGAGTAGGGGCAAAATTTATTTGGAACTTCCCTGCAAACAGCTGTGACCTCTAATGGTCTGAATGACTAAAAAGAGAAGAGAATCCCAAGTGAGAAACTAGTCCACATTGTGTATGTTGATGTTCCTCTCTCTCTTACTGGATTTTGGTGTGTTTTGATCTGAGCTCTCAAAAAGTTTAGCCTTTTAACAGGCAATCAGAAACAAAACATTTACCCTAATGGGACACCATAAAAATGGGGAAAATAATGACATTTTGTCTCTGCCTAGTCACAACGAGCTCTTTGCTTAACCAACGAGAGTTTTTCGATCTCTTTATATGTGATTCTGACTGAATTACAGTAAACTGCAAGTGTGTATGCGTGCTAGTGAGTTTCAAACGCAACAACATTGCTCAGTTGCTTATGCTCAGTTGCTGAGAGCCGAACAAGCTGTTATCGTAAGTCAATTTCGTGGGTTTATCTCATCGAGAACCATATAACAAAAAACACGAGAGAAACAAAAACAAGTATTCTGTTCTGAGCCTGAGCGAGTCAGTTTATTTAGTACCTATCATTTTGGTGAGCAGACAGCATAGAAAAAATAAGTTGAACTCATTTTGCTAGCTCTGGTTAAGATGGGTTCCAGTTTTGTCTACAAATACAACTCTCCTCCAATTGTGCTTTGCACCACTGCCAGCAAACACGGCACTCATATGACTGAAAGTTTGGTTGGTGGTTTGGTAAATATCAACAAAGTTCTACACTGAGTGAAATCATGGGAATACTTCATTAGGCGTATTATCCTACACTTTTTCTAAGAATGCCCCATGAGAATCGCTTTGATCGAGAAGTTGAATAAAATGTTCATATTTAGGAATCGAATCATTCCCATTTGCGTCTAATATTCGAAATCGGCGTTAAATCAGCCAAAGTTGGGCACGCGTCTGCCTCAATCTCGGCTAGCTGTCAGCACTTGACCCAAAGTCCAGACAATGGCTTTAATTTCGTGCTGTCCATTTGTAGTTTTCGTTAGTTTCAACTACAATGCGGGTGTGGCGCATCTTTTTTCTGCGTTTTTTTTTTCGTTTTCGTATTTTTTGGGTTTTGTTTTTGATCTGTGCGCATCGATTAGGCCAACTCAACGCCGCAGTCCGAAGCCCAAAAATAAAATACAATAAAACGGCTAGCAAACAAATTGACTGCCAGACCCAGCACGATCCCGAGGCGGTGGGGAAGTCAAAACTTGGACTACAGATGGCCTGGTCATAATGCTTGATGCCCTCCAAATGGCGCTCTTTCGTTTCATTTTCGATTTCATTTTCGTCGGGGTCACCCCCTTTTTTCTGTTTTTTGGGCGGCCTGACCTGGCTTAAATGAAAAGCCATATTTCTTTTGATGCCTGGCCCCAGTTTTTGACGTGCGATCGATTGCGCCTGTCCGATGGCTCGGCTAGCGCAAATTTGTCCGATCTCTGGGCTGGCCGCTGACTTGGCCTGATTCCGTTTCGAGTTGCGGGGGTTAGCTAGAGTCATGCACTTGCTGCGCGGCCTGCCATTGGGGGAAATTGTCTTGGTCTTCTAATTAAGTGCATTTTCGTTTAATTAATTTAAACTAACTGTAAATTGAGAGTTTTTGGGCGCGGTGCAGGCGAATTGCCATTCGCCTTGTTAAGACCGCCGCCGCCAAGTCGAGGAGCTACAATGGCCCGGACGACCAAGTTTATTAGTTCGTGCCTTCATTTCGTAATTACTTCAATTGATTTTGCGCTGCTGATGGCAACGGCTCTGCGGCTAGGACTAGGACTTGGCCAAAATCCAGAAAAAAAAACCAAAGCTGAACTCGCAACTCGAACTGAGACTTCATTGCCAACTCTCTGTGCGCTTCGTTGCCTTTGATTGTAAATCAGTTTACTTTGCCATTTAGAAGTCGGTGATGTTGTTGCTGCTGCTGCCGCAGTTGCTGCCTTACCTTGCCTGGAACACAAAGGTGAAATCACGATTTTCAAGTGCATCGCCATCGATACAACGACTTGGCCATTGCAAATTGTAACTCTAACTGTACAACAGGTTCAAAGTATCTTTTAACAGGTACGCCCCGACTCCACTCCACCGACTCGACTCGACTCGCAAAAGGAAATCAAGCCTTAAACCTGACTTAGAATTGCATTTTCGTTGCTGGGCTCCTTAATTATCGCCCAGGTATTTCAGCGATTTCCAACTAAAAGCAAATAAACAAAAGCCGAAAAGTTAATTAGGATTTCTTTTGGCATTCCAGAAATCACTCAATTAGATCGAAAGGCGAAAGGCTGCCAAATTGGGGCCATAACTTAAGGGGCCATTATAGCAGAGCGAACCGCATTGCATATCAAAAAAAAAAAAACAATGGCCCTCAACTGGTCGTAAATATGATCAGCGTGTGGGGTCATCGAGCAACAAGCCACTCACGTGATAATCATGTGAAAAAAACTCATAATGAAATGGGACTTTCGAGCGTAGCTCGACTAGAAAATTACCTGTATTTAAAATTTATTCAGACCGCCTTTGTATCAGGTTGCAAGTCGTCCTGAAAATTCGCTTCAAGATTAAGAAAAAGGGGATCAATTAATCTAAATCTATGCTCGTGTTGAGGATTCAGCTTAAGCGTCGGAGGGCGAAAATCAGAAATTGATTCTGAGCTGATCACCAAATTCTTGAGAGCACAAATCATCAACTACTTAAACAGATGCGTTCCAATGGAATATCCTCATTTGTAAAGTCATGTAAGTGGAAGATTATTAAGCAAGCTTGCTTGGTAGTATTAGAGGTGACACAAATACCACGACTATAGTCTTCATACATCAGCATACAGTTGCAAATGAGAGTAAGACCAAGTTTGTGGAATGTCAATAATAAATAACTGAAGACGGAGGAACACCAGACACTATTTGAATGGAGTTGGAAAGCAAATAAGCCCAAATCCAATTCAGTAGTGTCTGATTAAGGGCTAGCAACTCAAGTTTAAGCAGAAGAAGCCCTTGTTTGTCGGAATCGAATGTCATACTGAAATCCGTATACACTTCTTCAGTGTGGCATTTATTAACAAACTCCTTATTTGCAAGAGTTGAGCATTAAAGAAGGGTAGCGGTAGCCTTCTCATGAAACCATGTTGAGTTTGCAAAACAATTAATCGTTAAACTTGATGTAATTTTCGAAATGATTTTCACACTATAATGTGATTATCATTTCAAACAGCTTAGGAATGGCGGATAGCTTTGAGATACTCCTGTTATTTTTAACATCAGACTAAGGTCCGTTATTGAGGATAGAAATTATATAGCATTCCTACAATGAGAAAAAATCCGAAAAAATACCCATTTGGACTGGATATTTCCTTAATATTCTTTTATCATCCAACGGAGCTGAAAAATCATCCAAGGGATGATCATTTTTCATATCCCTTGGATGATTTTTCAGTTCCATTGGATGATAAAAGGATATTAAAACATATCCAGTCCAAAAGGATACGGGAAATCATCCAATGGTTATTTTTGCATATCCTTTTTTTTTGTCTGTGTACCAGAAACTTGGCATGTCAGCAAGTTCAAGGGAAAGTTTAAATATCTTAAAGGGTGGTAAATTTGTACACACTGCTTGGAACAATGTCGAGCCCAGGGCTGTATGACGACCCAAGAGATCTTAGGCTAGGTAACAAAGGCTCGGCATTCAAAATAAATGCCGCTTCTATCACACAAAAAAAACAGACACAAAAAAGATCCATTTGGAATGGATATGTCTTAATATTAAATATTCTTTGAATCATTTTTAATATCCTTTCAATCATCCAAAGGAGCTAAAGATCGTCCGAAGGATTGGCGATTGGCGGGACAGGATTTCTTGCTATAACATTTGTGTCGTCATCCTTAAGGGCTTTATCGATCTGGTAAAGCTAAGGATCAATTCGGCCTATCAGTGATTTCCCTTGAAGAGGGTCAAGAAAAAATGTCGTAAAAAAAAGGGAAACGTTTAAAGTTCCCAAAAAATAATAAGAACCTTTGGTCAAGCAGTTAGTCGTGTGCTCGCAAAAATTTAAATATATTTTAATATTCTTATTCTTTTCGGAAAAATATGAATTCAAGCCAAATGCGTGGGGCCGACCATAACTAAGGAGACGAAGGAGTCTTCCGAAATTTGTAATCTTTATCCAAAATGGTCGGATACAAAGTAAGACCTAATTCCGGCTTCTAATGGTCCAGCTGACGGACGGACTTCCTTCATGAGAGAATCCATAAAAAATGATTCATTGAATATAAAGACATCATCTGCCCCATACGAACGACCAAAGAGAGGTGACACACCTGTTGGCGATGATGCCATAGTTTCCACGAACAACAACAACTGTAACAACAACGACTACCACATCCCTCATAAGTGGTCCATACATGGCATCAGTCGCAAATGGAGTCAGTGCAGAGGAATTTTCAAGATACGGTAAACATATGACTTCCTTATTGGCCAAAAGTGGCAAGGCAGAAGATCCTGTTAATCCAATGGATATGGATTTTACTGCGTCGACTACTACCAGCGGCGCCCATACCTCCTCAACGAGCAACTTCAATTCATCTACTGATCAGCAGAAAGATTGGCCGAAACCTCCTCCAATATCTTGGTCAACTCCAAGACTAAAGCGTCTGACACCCCCTCACTTCCAGAAGGTGACCAATTAAAACAAGAAAGAAAGTCGGTCAAGCCCGACTATAACATATGTCCCATACATGTCAAACCTCTATCTCTTACCATCTCTGAGATCTGTTTGTTCATACGGACAGTCAGACGTATATACTTTATAGGGTCGGAGATGCTTCCTTCTGGCTGTTACCTACTTTAGCACAAACTTAATATACTCTGTGTACCTTTGGTACAGAGTATACATTTTTTTAATGTTCTAAATAATTTATACTTATTCACTTTATATGGCAGCTACACCGATTTTAATGAAACTCTGCCAGAATGTTAGGCTTCACATAAGACAAGCATGTACCAAAAATTGTCCAAATCGGACAAGTCATAGGAGTACCCCAATTGGAATTTTTTGTGGGAAACTACGAAAACCCCGCCCTTTTCTTTCTTGGGCTGCTCATCGATCTCCTGATCGAAAAAATATCGCCAGAAATAAAATTGGAGCACCGAAAACCAGTACCCATGTTTTTTAGATTTACCCACTTTCCTAAAAGTAGCCCCTCCCACATGAAAATATCCAGAAATGAAATCGAAGCACCCAAAAACTTTTAAAGCGATACCCAATTTGATTTTTTTTAAGATTGTACCCTATTTCCCCCTCCATAAGTCAGTGCCCTCTACACCGATCGGAAATGAAATTGGAGCACCTAAAAGTCCTATTAAACGATACCCCATTTGATTTTTTGTTTAATTTTACCCCCCTCCCCCTTCATAAGTCGGCCCCCTCACACCCGATCGGAAAAATATTTCCAATAATTAAATCAGAGCACCCAAAAACCCCAGAGTACTGCTTTTGACACGTCTAAAACCAAAGACAACGACTTTATTAATTTCTGCTGGTGAGTTTTCCATTCTTTCCCAGTGTGCACCGGCTCTGTTCGCTGTTTGGTTATGGGTTGGGATCCGTGCAATTTGGTTTCGGCTTGGTACGCTTACCGGCAAAGACGGGTAATGTAATCAACGAATATCCGGTCATATAATAAAGAAGTACAAAGAACTGCAAACGGTATAGTTCAAGTTGGCTACCACAGCTAACAGAAGAGAGTTTGCCATAAATTGAATGCTGTAACCATAAGAAGGTTTTAAAGGATTGGCCTTGTTCAACGGAGAGTTTGATTGCTGAGCAGAAAAAAATGATCTATCGAATAGTTTCTGCTGAACAAAGAGCTAGTTACCTCTATTATAATGCGTTAAATTGGCTATCAAGATCTCACTCGGTATTATGGCATCACTCGGGATCAGCAGGAAGGTGACTGAAACTTTATTATTAGATCAGGGAGAAAGATGTTTTGTTAAACACGGCAAGATCTCGAAAGCAACGATCATCAGTTATATGTCTGATTACGAAATATTGTTGTTATTCTTTCCTTTACTTAACTTTTTGGTTCTGTAGCTTTAGGTAAGAATCATTTCACATTAAGATGCGGTGTTGCAGTGTTTCGTGGGGTAGATCATATGGAATATGCGGTCCTTGCGAATGTGCCTTTGTATGGATCATAAGAACCGAATTCATTGCAACGTCTTCCCATCACTGCTGCAACACTTCAGTGATTCAAAATGCTTCTCCAGGCGAAGAATTCTGTTACACACAATACCAAAATATTACTTACACTTTTATGAAATATTCCAAATACATATTTACAAAAATTTACAAAACGTTCAAAACAAACTCTTTTTCAAAAGAGAAAGTTAAACAGGGTTAGAATTTAAAGCTCTGTGCAGACTTTCGATTACATTAGTTTTTCCTTCCATCTCTTCCCATATACCCTGCCGATCGATGTGTGATACCGTGTATCAAAAGCTTTGATTTAATAAAGTAGCCAACATTGGCAGCCCTGGCAGGCAACTATAACAATAATTTTTGCAGCCTTAATCGCAGCTAAACGATGAGGAGGATGCGGCACAGCTGTGGGGCTCCATCTTGGGCCAACAAAGTTCGCCGGCATCAACACCTCGCCAGCTGCCGCTGCTGCCGCTGCTGCCGATGCTGACCCATGGCTAGCTAATTGACAGTATCGTGACTAAAATCAATTTGTTGTGTGCAGGCAAAGGCAACAAATTTCACGTTGTTGTGCGCTGCTCCTACTCCCCCTCTATGAATGATTTACGATGCGTCGTTGCCGGCTCTGACCCCAAAGTTCGACGTTGTTGAAACATCAAAATAAGCTAACATCAGCTCGATCCGTCGCTGGCGGAGATTATGTGCTTGCCAGCGACGCCCGCTCATAATCAGCAGCACATAAACAACAACATTGCTGACCACCGCATTGATCGGCCCGACGATGGCCAGCGATTTCGTTTGCTCTCATCGGGCAGTGGGTGTCCAGCGGGGTCTCTACCAGTACCAATCCCACTCCCAGTGCGCGATCATCAAGATGATCATTACGTTTGTTTATTGGCAAAAATTTAGAAATTTATTGCTCATTTGTTACAGCGACTCAAAATGTGCGTTCGAATCTGTTCTCACACTTTGGTGCCTTGACAGCTAAATAGTTACCGGCCCGGGCCGACCCTCCCACTCCTACCCCATCTCGATGTTAAGTGTGCATTTAGCCGGCATTATCGTCAATCAGCGGGTGGCTGTCTGCACAAGATTAAAGCAAATTAGTAAAGTCCATGAATAGATGAGATGCGAATGAGAGATGGTGAGGAGAGTCTATTGATTGTGCTTGCATTGGTTTGGAAATTTCATTGAAGAGTCTGTTAGGTTTGGCGTTGTTTTTTTGTCTATTGCTGGGGCTAAAAATAACTCAGCCTGTTAGAGGTCATATGTTAATTAGCCGAAATAATAAATCAAAATAATCTGAAAATCTTAACAGTGCGTACAAAAAATATGCGGACTTAAGCAAGGCCTCATGGCAGCAGTAAATTGGGTTCTAAATCAAGTCGATCTTCTTGCATTTTGTGAATATATTTTGATCTAAAAAGTTAACTTAAGTCCTTAATTAAGGTACTTATATCTATTGCTCAAAATCAGCCAAATTAGTAATGGAGTTTGATCTTGAAAAGTCTTTATATCCACCATTTAATTATACATTGGGCTGGCGTTTTGAAAGAGAGAGGTCCACAGTTTATGCGATCGAAGAGCTGAAAAGCTATCTGGAACGGTGCAGTGATTCAAGAAAAAACTTCAAGGCTTTGTATCTATTTAAACAAGGCTTAATTTTTTCGTCGGATCAAATTAAGAAGTCATATCATTTGATCTTGAGCAACAATGCCCGAGATTTAATTGAGCTCGTCATTTGAACTTCATTTATTCCAAAAAGAATTGCTTCGAAAATGAACAAGATTGACTTCGATGTTCAAACTTGATGTTACCCCAAAATAAGCTTCTCACAAGAACACAATTGCAAACCCTCTGTTCTAAAGGCAGCTCGGTCTCAGCAGCTTTCTTTTCATGCCAGCATTGCTATGACTTTTTTTTTGTGTTCCAAAGCAAAAAACCAACCAACCATAAACAATGATCAAAACGATTTTAAATCAGTTTTCAGTTTGAATCAACTTTAAATATAAAAAAAAGATCGTTTGTACTTAATTCAAGTACTAAGCTCTTAACTATTTGTCTGAATGTCGGCACCATAATTTGCAGTATAATATGGAACTGGATAGGACATACAACGAAAAAAAGTGAAAACAACATGGCTAGAAAGGCAATGGAACGGAACCCAGAGAGAGTTCGAGGGAAGAGTAGAATGGTGAATGCCCTATGTTCCACACGGCATTGGAACTAAAAAAGATTGATAGCTATAAACGTTTCATAAAACAAACTCAGCTTTGTTTTCCGAAACGATTTTTCGTCGCTTGCCCTTGCAATTCCCAATTTATTTTAGCTTCCTCTGGGCATTGGCCGCCTTGGGCTCCTTTGAGTGTCCGCGAATGCATCTGCTGCCACTTTTAAAGATTTCGCCATTTAATTCAGCTTTAATCTCGGTCGGCCACCCTGAAAATGACATGACAAAGTCGCATAATTAAAATATGAACAGCGTTCATTTATTGCTCCTGCGGAGCATTTACTCGGTGAAGGAAAAAAGCGTTGCTCTATTTTAAATAAATGTTTTATGGCCACAAAAATAAAGCTATTCGCATTAGCTACAGCTCGCGGAGAGCAACCAAAACCTGAACGAACCCAACACGATGCGAGCGGCGTCGTCTCTCACGCGGATGCAACAACTGCTGCAATTTTTTGACTGCTGGCAGCCACATTTTGAGTTGCCATGAGGCCGAAACTACACATGGATCGCAGGAGCCTGACTGGGCCTGCCAAAAAGCTGCGGGAGCTAATAAATTTTTAACCGTCTTGCCGTTTGACGCTATTGATCGTTAAGTAAATTGTCTGCAATTATGCCAAAAGGGAAAATAATAGAAATTATAACGAAAATGTTGTTGACTTTGTGTGCCAGTGCCGAGCGGCTGGCAGTTGTGGGAACGATCGGGCAGGAAGCCTTGAGTTCGAGTCACATTTGGCTGGCTTATCTGGGTAGTGTTTGGAAATGCTGGTGCTCATAATTTTCCGTTTAGGTGGCAAATTGCTGGCAGTTGCATGTGGGTCAAAACGCGCACGAACTCCATGCCTGCCATCTTGACATTCATATTTATAACTCGTGCAAAAAGAGCATTTAATTGTTTGTTGCGCGATAAGTGAAATTTGCAATGCCCCCTGCCAAACAGCGGCCCACATAAGCCCACAAATCGGAGCAGTGTCGAGTGGAGTGGAGAGCAGTGGAGTGGAATAGAGTCGATCGATGTCTGACAACTGACAACTGACTGACTGACCAAACTAACTGCGCTTTTGGCTTGTGTCAGGCGAGTATCGCAATGTTACATCCGTGCGTGCTGTCAATTAACATGGCCAACAACCAAATCAATTAAGCACTGGCCAAAGCGATGCTAATAATGTCCCAGCGACCAAACCAACGCCCCGCAAACATGCACAGTTGCGACCCAGAGGGGGGGTTGGCGCCTGTTGTCATAAAAGTTGAGATTCGGCCCACGGTATTTGCATTTCTGTCCAGGCCGGGCGAGCAGTTCTTGCGAGAGTGGTATGAGATTTTTTACTTGTTCTACCTGTATCTTGTCTTTATACTCTATCAAGACATTGCAAAATACAATGAAAAATATATTTATACAAATTTTAAGGATCTCACAAAAGCTCTGCTTCCAATTCTATCTCCCGTCTTTTCTCAAGGAAAATTAATAATTCTGTGAACTGAACCAAACCGATAAAACTCAGAGCCAGAACCGGAATCTGAAACGATGTTTAAATTTTTCTATATACCGGTGACCATCATCAAGGTCACAGGTACCTGGAAGTGTACTTTTACACGCGCCTGACCTTTGGCTATATAAACCAGCTCACAAAGACGCTGTATAGAAGAGCTGGTCAATTGGAGTGGCTGCTAAGCAGCAGAATCAAAAAGTCCTTGAGGAACAAGGTACATGTATACAAGGTAATCCAAGCCACACAGAGATATGGCCTTCAAATATTTGGACGCCTATTTCATTTCATTTTGTGTCATTCTGCAGAACGGAACATTTTATTATTGATTTGGTTTTTATACCTTTTTGTGTGAAAAATTGTTGTATAAAAATTTGCAATTTGCGATGCGATAGGACGAATTTATACAGTTTATCCCAACAAACAAGAGTGTTGTTATTTGCGATTGTTGCTTATTAATGTTCGTGGAACAACATCATTAAAATCTTTGCAAACTGTTGATGAAGAATTGTGAGGGACCTATCGCAAAGCATGCGAACGATTTAAATTTGTTTGAGAATGATATGCATTGGGATCTAACACTTGAAAATGCAGCATTGTCATCAAGTCCACATGAAATTCGGACACTTTTCTATTATTATAGCCAGGTGCAGTCCAGCAAAGCCGGTGAATTGTGGCAAAAACATCAAAATCATTTGTCAGGATTTTTTACATGGACTGCGCCGTCAAACGGGTGATATAAACATGGACTATACGCCGGATATTTACAACGAAGCATTGGTCGCTTTTGAAGTCCTTTTCTTGATGATGGCAAGCAAAGCATTAGCTCAATTAGGTATGACAGCGCCTAATCGTGAAATACACGTCCTTTTCAACCAAGAACTGGTGCGTGAACAACATTATGATAAAGCCGAGCTTAATGCGTTTGTGCAAAACCATGAGCCACGGTTAAATATCAATCAAAGAATGGTTTACGAACAAATATTGCGAGCTATCGAAGAACAAAATGGTGGACTGTTCATTTTGAATTCACCTAGAGGTACCGGAAAAACGTTTGTCATTTCATTTATTTCTCTGTGCTCTGTGAAAACACTTAGATTGACTACAAATGAACGTGTTCTATTGCAAAACGATGCCTCAGCAGATGTGTTTTCCAGACAACTGTTAGACATTTGTAATGGCTTCCAAATAATTTTTGCACTTTTGTGTCATCAAAGGAAGACTTGATTCAGAGTGAGTTTCCAAATATTGTACAAAAATATAGAAACCATGACTGGTTGAGGCAATCAGCAAATAAAGATGTCAATGAGATCAACGCATCTGTTTTGAATTGCATCCCAGGAGAAATGGTTGCGTATAGGTCGATTGACACAAATCTCAATCAAGATGATGTTGTAAATTATGCAGTCGAATTTCTGAATTCATTAGATTTACCTGAACTGCCGCCATACTATTTACAAGTAAAAGTTGAAGCCACCATAATTATGCTGCCGAATTTTAATCCACTACGACTGGAACAAGACTTGCTGTGAAAAAAGTTATGACTAATTTACTTGAAACAACTATTTTGACTGGGAAATTTTGTGGTGAAAACGTTTTTATTCCGAGAATTCCGACTGACATGCCATTTGATTTCAAACGTCAACAAGCGAAGAAAACATCGAAGAAGTGAAAAAAATGTTTTGGAAAATCTTCGAATCACTATTAGGGAAGTTGCAAAGGATGTTGCATTCAATTTACTCAAATGTTTTGGGCTGAAACGTGTGGCAGCGAAGTTTGCTCCGAAATTGCTCAATTTTGACCAAAAGCAACGTCGCATTAGTATCGCTCAGGAGTTGTTGAATGACATCAACGAAGATCCGGGTTTGCTCAAACGGGTCATAACTGGTGACGAAACGTGGGTATATGGTTATGACATCGAAACCAAGGCCCAAGCATCCCAATGAAAGCGGCCAGATGAACCAAGACCGAAAAAATGCACGCCAAGTTCGATCAAATGTGAAGGTTTTGCTCACTGTTTTCTTTGATTACAATGGTGTGGTGCATTATGAGCTCCTGCCAAGAGGTCGTACAGTTAATAAAGAATACTACAAAGAAGTTATGCAACGTTTGCGTGAAGCGATACGACTCAATCGATCGGAATTGTGAAAAAATAAATCGTGGATTCTGCATCACGATAATGCACCAGCTCACACATCACTGCTTGTTAGTGATATGTTTGCCAAAAACAACAACGTAATCATGCCTCAACCACCGTATTCACCAGATTTGGCTTTCTGCGACTTTTTCCTATTCCCAAAACTGAAGAGACTAATGAAAGGAAAGCGTTTTGCCACAATTGATGAGATCAAGTCAGAATCGAAGAACAAGCTAATGGGCATACCGAAAAGCGCATTTCAGAAGTGCTTTGAAGATTGGAAAAAGCGTTGGCACAAGTGTATTTTATCGGGAGGCGTTTACTTTGAAGGGGACAAAATTAATATTGATGAAAAAATAAGTACTTTTCAAAAAATTTACCATTCCTTTGAACACACCTCAAATTTTCTTAATTTTTACCGTTAACATTAAGAGTAACCACATAAAAGTAACATATTCGGGGGCGTCCTGGAAATCTCTAGAGATTTTGGCTTCGGTTGGTTTGCAAAACGGTAGTGAAATCCGTTGTTGTCTCAGAACTTCGAGAGATTTCGTTTTCTTTGAAAGTCTAGCTCTAAAGTCGAGTTCGAAAGGTGTGTGTATAAAATTACGGTCCTACTATAAAAACAGTGATATATTGCGTGGGGTCGTGAAGTTGCTATTGGTTGGTTAGTGTATTGGTTGGCTTGCCAAAATCTCCCAGCAAAATGCGAGAGGTTTGAGACCAACCGAAAGAGATTTCTAGGACACCGAGAATTGGTTTTGGGTTGGAATTTGGTTGGAAGAGATTTATCGGACACCGCCGATAATGTTGGACACATGTATTTTTGCATCTGCTTGAAAAAATAAGCACAATACGCTGTCTAGTTATAACTACTTTGATATACTTACCTATGAATATGTAGAATCTTGAATATTATCCATTTGTGCTCATGAGCAACTAAATGAGGAAAATAACACAAATACTTTAACTGCCAGTGGGGACGATGTCGATGTATTTGAATGAAATAGGACAATCCAAATAGTTTGGTATTTTTGCAGAACAGTATTTTGAAACAACAGTTCAATTATGGCTTTTGCTAAGCTTAAAATGATTAAAAGGTTTCTAGAATTGTATGAGCTGTCGAAAGTTCTTCTCGATGTTCCAGCTACCCAAGTAAGAGTATGAACAGGAAAACAATGAATCCTTGTTCTTTCAATTTCACCGGTAAGTCCCGGTATACCGAAGTAAAAATTCAGATACCAGTACGAAACCGAATACCGAAATATAACCAAAATTCGATTCGATTTAACTAACTGCATTCTTACCTATTATTTCCGTTCTTTTTTAGGTTTTTATCCTACTTTCTTCCCTAGCTTCAATGTCCCAAAGTTCGAAAGTCTGCCCCATTACCATTTGATCAGCCCTCGCATGCCACAGCAACGAAGCGAATGACTGACTGCATTGACCACAAATGTTTGTCCTCTGGGCATTTGATTGATGCATGTTCCGCGCATGCGGACAAAATGTTTAATTGGTGCATATTCATGACATAAAACCCGCAACGAATCCCGCCACTGTTGATTACATAAATGCCGCATGGTTGACAAATGTTTAGGCAGGACTTTGATCCTGTTTTCACACTTTGTGCCAAGCACGCCCCGAGCACGGGACAGTTTGCGGACCGGCCCCGCCCGCGCATTGTCACTTTCGGGCTGGTCAATTTCAATTTCAATTGGCAATCGCAGCTACGTGTAAAAATATTTGTGTAACTGACTGCATATTTTTTTTTTTTTTTTGTGGCAGTTTATTTCTGTTTCTGATTGCTGCCTTTGATGCATTTCAAATGAGTTGATTTATGGCAAGTTTTTGGCTGGCTTTTGACTGACTGACTGAATGACTGACTCTGCTAACTGGATGGCTAGGCCTGACTGGCCTGTGTCTGTCGCAGTGCATGAATGAAGGCAGCTTGATGTTGTGACAGCTCCAAAAACTGGCCAAATCTGAGACATGTTAAACTGCTTTAATTACTCCTAGCCGGCATATGTACATACATATGTATGTTTGCATTTTTTTTTTGTTGGCCATAGATTTATGAGAATTTATGCCGCACCCAGTTGCAGTTACAGCCAGAGTTCCAGTTTCAGTTCCGCTCAAATGTAAGGCGACTGCCCTTAGCCAAAAGGAAAGTTTGGCGGCAACTAATCTAAGCTGACCTGCAAATGGTTGTTTTGTGTACGAAAGTTCAGATGGCTCGACTACCGGGATACCCTCTGAGATGAATTGAAAGAGTGGCTTATCATGCAGAGGTTTAATGTGACACCTTCGATACGAAAAACTGGTAGCGATGATTGAAAAAAAAGTAAATTTCTTTTAATTATGAAAACCATATCTGTAAAGCATCTCCTATTACATTTTTTCGCCCCCTTCAGCCAGCTGCGTGACCCTTCAATCTACGTCTGTGTGAAATTCAGTTATGACGGTTGCGGCGGAGATCTTAAGCGTTTTGCCACTGTATTGAAGTGTAGAAAATTATACGGACAAACCGAAGCAGCACAGCAAGTGAAAAATATTGATAGATTTTGTAGAAAACTTATTTAACAGAATGAATATGAAATCGCAAAAGTACACAGCCGAGATGTAAGTAAGTTCGGAATTCCAATGTCAAATTAAAAGAGCAAACCAAAACCGAAAGCATGAAAATCTCTCTCACCAATGCAGTGTGGCTAAATGGGTACACACATACGCAAAGGCTTCTATCTACTTAGGCCCGATTTCTCAAAGGTTGGTGGCCAACCGCCGGTCAAATTAGATCCTCCAGTTGATAAGCGGTCAAGTCATTTGGCTTTTGTCAGCAGCAGTTTCATGTGATATCGATAAATTCCTATCGCTGCAATAGGGTGACCAGATACGGTCAACAATTTAGGTATTTTTGTTATAGATTTTTTATTTCTATTGAATGCTGCTGTTAATATTTTTCTAAAATTGATTGCGATGAGAAAAAAGCAATCGCTTAGGACACTTATTTATCTGCACGGCTTATCAAATGAACGCTGACTACACAGAAGTCAGACGCAGTGATAAGGAAGTTGCCACATGCATAAGAACGCAGCGCCGTCAAGTCCTGCTAACAATCCTAGTCACAACAAATTGAATCGCAGCTGAAGTTAAGGCTTTAACTTAATCTCTGATCCTAGCATGAATTATTTCACATGTTAATTTTGTCATTCTAAATCATTGAACAAATGTGGGATCATTCAGATCAGTTAAGTAATTAGGCCTCTTCCTGTACTCCATTGCATTATGTATTCGTTGCTCTGCCTCTTCAAGTTCCATTCCCATTGCGTGGAGTTGAATAATTCGTTTGTTCATAAACATTTTGTGGCAGCAGATAATAAAATAAAGATAATAAAATAAAATAATAAAATAACGATAAAAATATCGATAATTCCATCGGGTCTGAACTCGCGGTTAACTTTAACCAGTGCTCGAGCAGCGGTTAAGTCTGTTCCTCCGGTTGCGACACACAGCATGAGACCCGCAAATTCGGTTAAACTGCCTGTCAAGTTGACTAAACGCACGTTGAGAAAAGGGGTCTTAGCGTTTTATTTTTTATGAGGGTTTTTGGTTTTGTGCTGCTTTGGAACTCCCAAACAGTTATAGCAATGCTGGCATGAAAAGAAAGCTGCTAAGACCGAGCTACCCTTGGAGCCGAGGGGGTGCAATTGTGTTCTTGTGGGAAGCTTATTTTGGGGTAACATCACGTTTGAACATCGAAGTCACTCTTTGTAATTTTTGAAGCATTCCTTCTTGGATTAAATGAAGTTCAAATGACGAGCTCAGTTAAATCTCGGGATTGTTACTCAAGATCAAATGAAATGACTTTTTTTATTTGATCCGACGAAAAAATTAAGCCTTGTATAAATAGATACTTAGATCAATCCCATGTATCGTGGAAATAAGCCTATGAAGAGTTTAAATCAAGGTCTCCCGAGCTAAAATCGAGATCAACACAAGTATTTTGTGATTGAAAGGATTGATCTTATATTGTGGGCTCGTAATAAACACATATCTTTGGATTGGGAATGATATGTATAATAGGGTGCTTTTTTTAAGAGTAAAATTGAAATTTAGTAAGAAAAAAATCGCGTGGGTGCGGAGAGGCCATAAAGTTTGCTCTACAATTAACGTATAATTTCCCACAATGAGATCTATAGCAACGGCCGAGACCGCCAAACGGTTGTTATGTAATTATCGGGCCAAATAAGAAGAAGAATAAGATCTGTGCTACATGTGTCGGGTTGTCATTTTTGAAAGTCTGGCAAGGTATTCGATTTTGTTAATAAAAATTCCAAATTTGGTCATGAGGTTGACAGTCGACTGCGTTTAGATGCCGACTTTCGTGTTAGGCACTAGGTCTCGGGTTCAATTCTCAGGAAATGAACGTAAAGCTAAAATTTTATTTTTAATTTCATTTAGTAAGCACTAAATGATCTTAAAGCAGTTTAAGGGAATCTAATAAATATGTATTTGTGGGCTATCTTGGTTAGGATGAGTCAAGAATTCCCCACAGGTTGTTTGCTATCTGATGCCAAAGAGTCCCAAGCGACAAATCCCCCAACAATATAACAGGCCGCAGTTTTCTTTCCCCTAATTCAACGAGGCTTTTCCGAAAGCTTGTTCCAAAGTCATCAGACACAGATAGGGAAGGGAAAGGTCGGTTGTTTTTAAGGGAGCGGACTCACTTTTAGGGTTTTATAACATCGGTGTGAACTATGTAGACATAGGACACACAAAACACCTTGTGCTTTCGCTCCACATGAATTTGACACTGTGACACTGAAATGTGACACTCTGTGACGCAGTATAAGCCCAGCATAAGTAAAAAAATGGAGATGCACTTTATTATTATTAATTTTGCATGTTTTGTAGTGGAAGAAAATAGAAAACGCAAAGTAAGGACTGATGCAGCCGAGGCTATAATAATAGAAATGTGGTCAGAGCGGATTAAAGAGCTAAGAGGCCACCGCAAGAACATCTATATTTTTGCGAAGATGGCCAAAGAGCTAAAAAACTATGAGCTTGATATTATGGCAATGGAAGTAAAGAAAAAAAAAAGATTCATTGCGCCGAAAATATAGGTAAGTTTCCTACCATCAAAATTTGCCTCAGTTGGACCATCCGGCGCTGCTCCATCCCAATGAGTGTATTTTGAAAGAGTTGCCCAAGTTACGAGCAGCTCGAAAGCCATAAATTTTGAACTTTATACCGAGAAGAGCTTGCAATCTGGTTAGTATATCATTATCCTTTTGTATTGAAACCATTCAGATCCACATACAAGAGACGAGCAGTTGATAGCCACAAATATGGAAGACATAGTTGAATAGAAGACATCATTGAATAGTTCGAGGACCAAAAGGCGTAGATTGGAAAGCAAAGAGGCCTACAACTCCCATCTATCTGAGGCAAATCGCATTGCGAGCGAGACAGCCGAACGGATGATTGGATCCACACAAGAGCGAAACCGTATCCTAGAGCGGATCGCCACAAACCAGGAGAAGATGCTGGAAATATTAACCAGAAAAAAAGCTAGTTTAATTAAACATTTTATTATTGTACCGAGCCGATGAAATTAAAGAAAGATGTTAGAGTACGTCGGATATCGTTTGGAACACTTTGTGTCCCTTCTATTAACAAGGTATTGGTGTTGGGTTGCTCCTTTTCAACATTTTAAGCTACAGATGGCAAGTTGTCTGGAAAAAGGATGTTGTGCGCATTAAAGAAACTGTGCAAAATGCAGCAGCACTTAATTATTGCGTTTGCGTGATTAATTGAATTGTCCAAGCCTTTCCTAAGGCGACGTAATCTTTCTTTAAGGTAACCAAAAGCTTTCTGTTCTACGCGTCCATCTTTTGAGAGATGGTAATTGAATACCTTTTGCTCCTCCGGGTGTCTGTGACAATGGATGTGGCTTCTTTAAAGTTTGCAAGAACCTAAATGACGAATCGCCAATGGGAACATGCGTGGCACTTATGGTCGGTAGGAGACATTGACTGCTGGAATTCTAAGACTGACCCGATAAAAGCATCAATGCCGAGACGACAATGAAAAACTAAGCAGCTGCCTCGGGAAACACTCGACTTCAGCTTTAATAGGAACGAGGCCTGGTAGATGGCAAAGAATATAATCTCGAAGGCCCTGGTGCACGGATATACCCCTCAATCCTTACGGGGTACTCAAAAACCAACAACATTTAACGCCCACGCGACAACAACTACACGAATGGCCCCGATCCCGCAGCAGCCAGAGACTTTGATAAATTCCGCACCAACACACTCACACACACACACATATATACACATTCGCACACTTGCACACACACCCATGCAATTTGAATAATGAAGCGGAGGCCTCGACTTAGACTTGGTCTGTTTGGGGGCATCAATCTGTCAACGCCGTCGCATTTGTTGCATGCGCATGCGCGCACAGTTTGAGTTCGATGGGTTTTGTGCCACTGGCGGCTAGGAAAAAAGAGACACTAAACGGGCCAGAGCATCGCGTGCCGCATGGACTGAGGCCCTGGAACCGTGGGTCGTCGCCATCATCGTCGTCTATCAATTAAACAAAGCGGCGGCAGCCACATCAACATCAAATGCAAGGCCGGCCCCTGGACCTGGCCACCCAAAAGGCAGCTCCAGTTGCCATCGCTTCCGCGCTCCAACCAGTTTGAGCGCTGGTCTCGTGCAGGATTTCTGTGGCATTATTTAACGACACAATTCGTGCAACTCCCACGCATGCAAAAGCCGCAACAACTGCAAAACCGAAAGCGAAAAATGCGCACCGAGTCGCCGGGGAAGTCTTAACTGATGGCCCAGCGACCGAAATTGGCGCAAAAATGTCACCGAAGAAAACGCCATCGATCATCGCCGTGGAAATGTCAAATTTGGGATTTATCAGGCCTTAATGTCAGTTTAGCAATTTGACAAATGACTGAAGATAAAGGGGAGAAACGATGAGGCATGATGAAAGCAATGCCAGAATCCACACAAGTGTTGGGTGGTTCCTGAGTGAGTGAACAAAATCAAGTGGGCAAATGCACATGTTCATTTTCAATTATATCCGGAAGGGAATGATAAACTGCGTAATCTTAAATTCTAATCAAAACAGCAACAATTGAGTGCACAACTGAACAAAAAAGAGCCACCGAGTAAAAGCTAATCAGCTATTTCCAACAATATTCCATAGGCTCTGCTCCACTTCGATCGGGGCTGCCGCTTATCGCAGATGATAAAAATGTTATCCAGCTTGTTGAATCACTTGTAAGCCAGGCTCAACACTCGCGGATCGAACTATATCGCATTTCGGCTGCCGCCGTTAGCAGCGGCTAACAAACTGCCACAAATTACACGCAATCCGGCGACAACAGGCATTAATAATTGACCCAAGCTAAATGCCATTTGCAAGCCGGACTGGCAAGCCTTATCAATAAAACCGTTCAACGGCCACGCCCGCACACGCACTGCGATCGGCCGGGCCGCAGGCCCATTCTGCCGATGTCCAGGATGACAAATTGCGCAAATCCATGAGATAGTTTTGCTGGCCTGCCAAACGATTGCATAATGTGGCCGCGTTTAGAGATTTGTATCTATTTGCATGCCGGCCGCATGTTGTTGACTCAAAACGCTGTCAAAATGGGCAACGGCGAAAAATGATTCGTGAGATAAAAATGCTCTCAGCTGGCCTGGGAGCTGGGCTTGGTCCGCTGTGCTCAGTTAATAAACAATTTGGCAGCATTTTTCAGTTGGCCAGTGGTTAATTGCCATCATTAGCTGCTGTTCATCCAAGAGCTGAAGATTATCAATTTATCAGCTGCAGTCAGGCGCAGCCAACTGGGGCAATTAGGCAGCCTAAAAGTGTCTAATTAAGTTGCGACTACACAAACTGCACAAATTGCAGATACAAATGCTGATCGATGAAGCAGTGCGAGAGTGTTAATGGCCAACTTTGCATGCCAGTTAGCGGGAAATGTGTCAAATGTGGTCACCCGAATGCAATTGATTACAATTGCATAGATTGAATTTTTAGAAAAATATGCAAATAAATTGTTTTTAAAACTTTTGTTTTGTTGTTTGAATTGGGTTTGAGTTGGAATTTGGTTGGAAGAGATTTCTGGGACACCTCCGAATGTCTCAAAAACCCTGTTGCTAGAATTCTCTTATAAGGCTTAAATTCAAGCTTATGGTTGAGTACTTTGTTGTTGGAAACTCAGAGACAAAGCAATACACAAAAGTATTTTAAAAGTTGTCACCAGAGCTAGCTCGGCTGTTGTGGGTGGTGCGCATTCTGCGGTCGAAGCGTATTTTTTGGGCCTTCGTCACGCGAAAAAGCAATATCTAGTAAATTTCTTGAAGGAGAATTCGAACTTTCTCAGTACTCACCTTAAACTGTCAACCAAATGAATCAAATTAAAACGAGAAAGTAAAGCTAACTTCGTCTGTGCCAAAGTTTAAATACACTTGAAACTTTTCTGACCAATGACTTAATTTTGTGACCAATGACTTAATGTCTTGGGATATTAAATAAAAAAACTATAAAAAAAAAAAATTGTATGGCAGCTACAAGAAGTGACCATCCGATTTTCGCGGCTTCGAGATATGTGTAGTGTGCAGCTAAATGATGACTGTGCAAAATTTCAGCTCCATAGCTTCAAAACTGAGGGACTAGTTTGCGTAGAAACAGACAGACGGACGGACAAAGCTCAATCGACTCAGCTCGTCATGCTGATCAAGAATATTTATACTTTAAGTGGTCGGAGATGATTCCTTCTATGTGTTCCAAGCTTCTGGGCAAAATTATAATACTCCTTTCAAGTGTCTAAGAATTTAACTATTTCCAATATTAAGTTTTAAGTGTAACAAACAGATCTCAGAGATGGTAGGAGATAAAGGTTTGACATGTGTGGGACATATGCTTCTTATACTTGCAGGCAGATCAAGTTTATTTTCAATTTTGGCCACGCCCCCTCCCGCCCCCGCAATTTAGAAAAATCGTCATATTTCCTACAGTTTTTATAGATAAAAGGTTCTTTCCTTATATTAAAGCTTAGTTTTTAATATTACTCATACGCAGTGCTGCCTTTCAACTTTATGTATTTTTGTAGTTGGCGTTGATTTCTAACAAAATGTTTTCGTAGTTCAAAAGGTTACACTGATTTAAAGTTTACAAAGCTTAAGGGATGAAACCAAAAAAAAAAATGATTTATACTAAAAATGTTGGAGGAATAAACTTACTCTTAAGACTTTGCTTTGAGACATGTTTTATAAAACTAAAAGATACATTCGAGAATCGAGTACACAATTTAAGAAATGGATTCAAAGAGGACCAAAAACTAAGACAAAAATTATTTGGACAGCTTTGTGAAGGACTAACATTGGTCGCTGGTCAAAGCAACTCATGTATTGTGTTGAAGAGACCTTTCGATATCCGTTTACAAAAACCCAAGTGTTATCCCGCAATTTCTTAAATGATGAACAGTGGTTGTCAGGCTATGAAAATTTTGTGCGAACTTTTTAATTGGCATTTTTACCTTGCAAGTGTTCACAGTTTCAACTATAGGGCAAACTTTGATTGTCTTTGTGAGACATAAAGGCAAACACACCATATTCTCCAGACTTCTGTTCCCAAAACTGCAGACCCATGACAGAACAGGTAATTACTCCGATTGTGGAGATAAAATCTGCATTGCTGGAAGAGCAAAAGTCTTTTTACTTCTCAACACATTGGTCAGAACCTTGCCAATTGTAGCTTTCTAATGACTTTCGCTTTCATCTCCTTAACTAGCCATCGAGCAACTAAGAAGTCGAGATTTCGAACTATTTTTGCAAGAAAATCAATCTTAAGAGCACTTCGACATATTTTTTTGCTTCCCAAGTAAAGTTGGAAAGGAAATTAAATCATTTCTGTAGTTCTAGCCTCAAATGAACGGTGTGCATATTTCTGCAAATATCGATATATTGGGACTGGCGGTTGTTTTCAAACATTTTGTTCAAAGACTATACAAGTATACAAAGTTGTGGGAACGGGGTGTTTCCCCTCGGGCTCGGATTTTTCTTCCGCCGGGCCTGGGCTTGTGACTTAAAACGTCCAAATGGTACGTGGGTGGGACTCCTCGCACGCAATGCTGGCCACTGCACACTAGTTCATCAATTGCAAAACATTATTGTTTAACTGCATTAGCTTTTGTTGCTTTTCAATTGCAGTTAGTAAAACAACGTCACTTAAATTCATTTCGATTGATGAGCAAAGGTAAACAAATAGATCAGGTCAGCTGTTGTTGAACGTAGTAGAAACACCTTGGGGAATATATCGATGAATCGTGCAATCGATGACAGAAGGCGTAAAGGTGGAAATCGGCTATAAATTCAGTTTCTATTTTTACTCACTCAGAAGGCCAACCCTTTTCATTCAGCCAACTCAATCAAATTTTAAAGCCCAAAGTAAATGATTGGTGTAGTTATATTTTCTAACTCGCAACTTGCAAAACAATTTTCGATACCGGGGTAGACCACATCCACTTCCAACTAGTACAGGAGCTTCCTCAGATGAGTGTTTGAGTGACCATGACCGGTAACCCGTGCATATTCTGTTTAGATGAGCAGCAACTTCCACATCACATTCGATGCGGTCATTCCTTCTGTACGGACTGCTTCGAGCGATATCTGTTGCTGAGTCGCGACTACCGTTGCCCGCTGTGCCGGCGCGACTTTCGGGTGAGCCCTGGGCAAAACGCTGAAGCCCCTAACGTCATTAACTCGTATGACAATGTGCGGGCTTCTTCAGCAGATGTGGAGGTAACCGAAGTAAATCTCTTTGATATAGACTTTGCGAGAGAGAGTGATATTTTGTTGCTGACGCTTACGGATCAGGAGTGTCGACTATTCGATGAGCTGTACCGGGAGGCGCAAATAGGGGAAGGAGTGTCGACTCTTCGATGAGCTGTACCGGAATGCGCAAATAGGGGAAGTCGACTTGGAACAGGATCAAGGACAGCGTGAGACGCTCTCCTTGTAAACGGAAGTTGATCGATTTTTGTGATTTATTTTGTTATTTTTACTTAAGTTATATTTGGAAATAATTATTATTTATTACTTAAACAACTCCCCATAGCAATTGGTTGATTCATTATTGGTTTTCCAATTTGTAGGTTGATTCGAGGGAAGGACGCACAAATTTTGATGTACAGGCATGGTCTCAATTCCGCTACGTTTTGAAAAGTACACCGAACGCAATTCAGTTTCGTTTTGGTTTTGCCGTTCGTAACTCCGAATGAATTTGCTTACGTTTTTCTTTTGGTAAACCACGAACCAAACGAAATCGGCACGAAAGAATCATGCGAAACGATCGAAAATGGATTAATTAAAAGCGAGAGACGCTGACTTTTACGTTTTACTTTTCGTTTTTGCTGGCGCTACCAAATTATCGAGACACTTAGCAAAAAACGAGTGCGTAATTTGCCAATTACTTTTCTTCTCACTGGCCAACATGCATAACTTTCTAAAACGAAAATTGCATTCGTTTTTATGTTGCGAGAAACTGAATCAATTTCGGTTCCGAAAAGTTGCAGTGGAAGTGCAATTGAGAACATTCAGGAACAAAAAAAATAATTTTGGCCTACGCCTACGGAAAAGCCTTACACTCATTTATTATTCTTATACCACAAGCAAAATTTATACTCTGTACCAGAGGTACACAGAGTATATTAAGTTTGTGCAAAAGTGTCCGTCCGTCTGTCTGTCCGTATGAACAAACAGATCTCAGAGATGGTAAGAGATGAGGTTTGTCATGTATGGAACATATGTTTCTTATACTTGCAGGCAGATCATTTTTTTTTTCAATTTTGGCCACCATTCCTCCCGCCCCCACAATATCAAAAAAGTCGTATCTCCCACAGTTTTATAGATAGAAGGTTCGAACCTTCTGGACATATTTAGTATTCGGGATTCTTTATCGATCCGCAGAAGGATATTTAGAGATCGGATGAATGATATTCGAGCTATAAGGAAAACAAACAATTATGTGCAGCTTCGGTCGCAACGGTGATGGGCAGCACTTCACAGGTACAGAGTATGTTATAGTCGGGCTTGACCGACTATTTCTTGTTTTTGTATGGATCTTTAATAAATTTATTCATATACATACTTTCTTAAGTCGGATATGCCTTTTCCTACCCCAAGTAGGCAAACGTGACGCGTGCGAACGTGAAAAGCGAAGAGCAATACTCAAGTAATACTTAAGTATAGGAAGAATGTGTGCTAAAAACACCGAGTGTTTTACGTATTCCTCTTTGCTCTCTGAGTAAAATTAGAATATAACCAACATTTTCTGCGTGCGACCGCCCACTCAAGGACGAAAGCATCGTGCAGTGTTGCTCAAAACAAAGACCAGTCATAGAAATACTAGTACGATATAAGTGAGTATATGAACTGACTTCATATTTTGAGAGGCAAATCATACCCAAGACGCTTTTACAACAAGTATACTCGAGTCAAGAAAACAGGCACTCTTGCAGATCTCTGGTCTAGATTTAGTTTGTCTGAGTATTTAGCTCTTTCAAGATAAAATTAAAAAAAAAAAAAAATTATTTTCTGAGAACTGTCAACAAGGAATTAGAACAGAAAGCCATATTTAGTGTAGGGTAAAGGTTGTTCATTTCGCTGACCATGTTCACTTGTTCTTTTTTTCAAAGTAAGTCAACTCACTCAGGTTGTTCACTTGTTCAGTTGTACTTGTTCTGTTGTTCACTTGTTCAGTCGTTCACTTGTTCTGTTGTTTACTTGTTCAGTTGTTCAGCTGTTCAGCTGTTCAGTTGATCTGCTGGTCAGTGTTGGTTTGAATTTAAGGCCGTTTCGTTGGAACTGTGCTGTTCCAATTGTTGTTCACCTGGGCATTGTAACGATTAGGGATCATTCAAAGTAATGTTGGAATGTTGCCAATTTGTTAGCCATCTCTAAAATGGTTGCCACGCCACCATGTTGCTTATATTGATCAATCAGACACGCGGACAAAAAACAGCTGAAGAGTCACCAAATTGAGTGAACAAGTCACTGAACAATGCTCAACGAACAACTCACAGAACAAGAGCGGCTGAACAAGAGCAAGTGAACAACTCTGACTGAACAACTCACAGAACAAAAGTGCGCGCACAAAAACAAATGAACATCTCTGACTGAACAATAACAACTCACAGAACAAGAGCGAGTAGTTAAACAAGAACAACTGAACAAGTGAACAACTGAACAAGTAAACAAGAACAACTGAACAACTCTGACTGAACAAAACTGAATAATTAATGAAGAACATGTTCAGTTTAGTGACCAACTCAATTTTGTTCACTCACTCATGAACAACCCTACACAACTTCTGTCACTATTCAAGTGTGAGACCTTATTGAAGCAATTGACCTGAAGCATTTGTGCAACCGAAACTCTTTCCCATCATCGACGTCGCTCTTAGTGCGAGCGCAGGTCTCTATTATAGTGGTCAACCATTTTAGTCCATTGGACTAAGATCTTTGAAACTAGACGGCCATTTGCAAAGAGGTGGGGTTTCCTACAAAGGCGAGACGATTTTGTCCCTAGTACTGCCGGACGAAATCGATTCCTGAAATAGTTGACGGGGAGTTTCTTATTCCTGAATCATAAAAATAAGTACTGAATGTCAGCCCAAACTTTTTACCGTGGACTCAGCATAAGAAATAAAAATATTGGGCTCACGCTAACAGTCTTTGGTCGAGCTGTGTCCGAACATCGATTGTTTCCTTATCGATTAGTACAACAAAAATCTTTATTCTTTATTCGTAGTAGAAAGTGACACGCTGTTACCGGATTACTTGCTGGGCTGAATTTCCACTTGTCTCCCTGGAGTTCAGCTGCACCGGTGCTGCATTAACGAATTCGCTAACTCTTCGTAGTGAGCACTCGCCACCAGACCAACCACCAGCCAAGTATTTGCCTAACGAATTTTGTATTGGAATGTCCGGAAAACGTACCGACCGGTACGACCCTGCATTACCAGTCGTTTGTGTGGTGATGGGTGCACACCATAGTTCTCGTACTAGACTATCGCTGTGATGCCTAACCTGTCGCGACTGTCGCTCAGGGAAGCATCAGGTCTTTAGGCCTGGTAGTGCCTTGACACCAGCTGAACTACAAGACTGAGTTCTCATATGAAATGGCTGGAAAATACCTTAGTTTACTGTGAGTTGGGTGTAAAAAGAATGACTCGTATTATCAGAACATTTTTGAAGCCACTCAGATTTACTCTTATAAGACTTCAGACAAGTGAAAATACAGCTAAACTGATGCTACCCCTTTACATTTTCCTCTAAATCGTAGACGCACTTACTTAAATTGGTTTCTTGCCAAATAATGATTCAAGTTAGGGAAGCTTGAGTGCATTTCTTGACCTATGTATCTGCTAACTTCAATCGCTCGAACACGCCTCAAAGCGCAGCTGCCTGGCAATCGTCATACTCAGATACAGCAACAGATTCAAACACTGCAAGCTGACATTTTATTGTTTATAAGCGAAACGGTTGACTGTCCGCTGTCTGGCCTAATAAAGTCATCAAGTTGGGTGATGACTCAAGTGGGACTCCAGCTCCCCTCCTCCGCGCTGCCCTGATAAACGAAGTAGCCTCCAACGAACAAGCTGAAAATTAACTGCGCTCGGCAGTGCGAACAAAACAAAAGGTAGAACATGCTACATAACTCATCCATAATCAACACTGTTTACATAAATTTCAAAAATTATTACACAGTCCGGGGAGTGGATGCAGATGCAGTCGGGGGACTGGAACCGGGTAAGGTACTGTTCCGCAGCGCGTGATGAATGCTTAAATAATGCGCTTACCCTGTGCGAACATAATTTATGGTGTGCAGATATACACGTGTATGAGTACAGCGGGCTCAGTCCTCCTCATGCTGTTTTCATTGTTATTACACGGACGTTGCCAATCCGCCGAACCCAGTCCCTGCCGCTGTCCCCGTTCCTGTTGCGGTGCTGCCACTTTGCCCAAATTGATTAATTACGGTCATTCTGGCCGCAGCCAGGCACAGATACAGCAACAGCCACAACCAATGCCACGGACACAGCAGCCGCTGCATAAGTAGCATAAATGCCATAAAAGCACCAACCAGGAGGAAACCAAGTCTCGAGCTTCAAGTCATTTGCCAGTAAGGACAAAAGCCGCCAAAAACTGAAATTACTCAAGCATAACGAACGACCAGACACAAGACTTGACTATATCTTCTTCACAATTGATTTAAGTTACCCCAAAAACCCGCCAGTGGCAGGGAGCAGGGGACACATAAATGTGAACACACATACATACGTAACTACACTTAGCAAAACATAAGTAATACTTATTAAATATTTTGTGACCTTTTTGTGATTTTCCTGAATGCAATGCTCATAAAATTCCCAACTGCTTCTATCAACTTTCTCATAAAGTGATGGCAAATTGCGACCTACAGTTTTTCATGAAATTCTTTGGTTAAGTTGTGTCTTTGATAGTTTCGGTGAAGTTAACTGCAGAGTTGTGGGTTTTTGTTTCAAGGAAGAAAACTCTCTTTACCTTCAAGTACAAAATACTGGACTTTTTTCCGAGTGTACCTCTTCGTATGTATATGAAAATTGCAAATCGCCTTTAGGCGTGCTTCATGTTCTTGCCTGCAAGTAATAAGCATTTTTATGTCGCAACAACCATTTTTACTGCACCGAAAGGGTTAAGGCTTAACACACCGTTGCCGCTGACATCGTTTGCGGATGACATGTAGCCCTCGGGGGCCCGCTCCGACCGCTGCTGAATAATATTGAAATTAATTATTTTTGATGGAAATTATTAAGTAATTTTGATGCGAGCAACAAATGAGCTGCGCTGTCTCCTTGGTCTTTTGCTTTTGTTAATTATATTTATTAAATTACATCATAAATTAGCGCTGCACTTGCTGTTGTGGTTATGCTTGCTCCAATTAAGGAAGTGCCACTCGGAGCAGGAGACGAGAACTCGACCAAATTGGCTATGGGGTCAACCGGTTTGGTTTGTTTTTGCTTTTCGCTTTTCGCATTTGTTGATAAGGCGCTTTAATTAAAAATCTGCATACATTTTTGGGCAGTTGCATTGCAGTGAAATCAAAAATCAAAAGCGGCACCCGGCACCCGGCTCTTTTATGACAGATCTCACTTTAAAGTTGACGTCCGAACTGTCAGAGATCACACTCGAGAGCACTCCGAGTGCGAGTTGGGAAGCGGCAGTTGTTATTCCAATTTGATTTATATTTTTGTGAATTTTGTATTTTGGCGGTTTTTTGATGTGAAGTGAAGTTAATTTACTGAATCCCAAACGGACACAAAAGAAATTGCACAATGATGCAAAAATACATGCAAAAGGGCGAGACCCTTTGCCGAACAGAATAATAAGCGACAACCTTAGTGTAATGGCATTTTGATGAGCCTGAAATTGGAGTGTCAGGGGATTAAAGCAGCTGACACGAAATCAGATCGATCAGAGTTTATCTGCGAGTTATAAAAGTAAGCGTGTGAGATCGATTAGTTTGATTAAACTCTCCGTTTCCTGGTTGTTAAAGTACTTAAAACCAAGGCTTAGTACAGTTATCCGTATCATTCACAACCAATGCGAAAATTGAATCAATTCCAATATATGCTTTTCTTTGAGTTTAAATTTAGCCGGAAAAACTGCGTTCATTGGTTATTCTTTCATAATCGGCGGTGTCCCAGAAACCAATTCTGTTGGTTTCAAGCCTCTCGTGTTTTGCTGGGAGATTTTGGCAAGCAAACCAATACACAAACCAGCCAATACACTAACCAACCAATAGGGACTTCACGAACCCACGCATATATCACTGTTTTTGTAGTAGGAGCATATTCATATACACACACCTTTCGAACTCGACTTTCGAACTAGACTTTCGAAGAAAAGAAAATCTCTCGAAGTTCTGGGACTCCGACGGATTTCTCTAGCGACTTGCAAGCTAACCGAAGCCAAAATCTCTAGAGATTTCCAGGACACCCCCGAATAAGTACATTAAGCAAACGCTCTATGCTGTCCGAAATCAATTGGCTTCAGTTCTTATGGTAATTGAGCCTTAAAAGAGATATGAATAGAGAAACTTTCGTTCAGTTTGCGAGCAACCTCTTGCTGAGCAGCTTGCCCATCACCGTCGTGACCGGTGCTGCCCATAATTGATTGTTTTCCTTATAACTCGACTATCGTTCATCCGATCTTTACCAACTCTTTGGCGGATCGATAAATAATGCTGATTACCAAATATGTCCAGAAGGTACGAACTTTCCATCTATAAACTGTCGGAGATATGACGTTTTTTCAAAATTGCGCGGGCGGGAGGGCGCGTGGCAAAAACTTAAAACAAACTGAAAGTATAAAAAACATATGTTCTATACAGGTCAAACCCTCATCTCTTACCATCTCTGAGATCTGTTTGACGGCAGTCGGACATGGCAAGAATGTATATATTTTATAGGGTCGGAGATGCTTCCGTCCAGCTATTACTTACTTTTCCATAAACTTAATATTCTCTGTGTACCTTTGAAACATATTTAGGCATCAAATTATTGCCGTCAGCCATAACCGATAAATTCTAAAATATTTGTATTTTTTAGTCCCAGTGAGCTACGGGAAGACCCACCCTTCAGAGTTACACCATCTGCCTACCCTTTCCCTCGTAAGGGGGCCATACCAGGCTCATGGTTTTAGTGTTTTCCAAAAAAGCTTCCGCCATGATTCTTGTTCTGAATGTACAGCTGCTCAATATGGCACGTAGTTCAGGGACAGCACCTCAGTTCTAGCACTGAAAATATATGAAATGGTTAAGGTATCAAATTGCTCTTTTGATGCCAATAGCAATGCCCTGCAGTTTCGAATGACCATCCTTCCCAGAGAGATTGGAAAAGACTAAGCCCACTCTGTGTTCAAAAAAAAAAAAAATGGGAAGTCGATACAAGTTAATCGCTGTAAAAAAAAAATCAAAAGCGACCATGTCAATGTGATTGTAACCTTAAATCATCGAACCAGGGTTGACTGAGAATATCGCAGCTGCGGAGTGAGACTCCTCTAGTTATATTGGGTCGTTCACTAAATAATTTCGTTTCTTTAGTGAACTTAGAAATATATATCCCATTGATCCAATATTTTGCCAGCCACGGGCAGAGACTGACACGCTCAAAAATTTTGACGCAAAAAAGGGTTTGACGTCCGTGTGAGGACGAAATTGGAAGAGAACGGAACGAAGGAGACCGATGCGGGGTTGGCTAGAAAAGGGAGAGAGCGAATTAGTGGAGAACTAAGATGTTGTTGTCCTCCTCTATACCCGTCCTACCATGCTGAACCTAGTGAGCAGTGATTGTAAAGATTCCCATTTTTATACCCTTGAAGAGGGTATTATAAAATTGTGCGGATGTTTGTAACGCATAGAAGGAAGCATCTCCGACCACATAAAGTATATATATTCTTGATCAGCATGACGAGCCATGTCCGTCTAACCGTCCGTCTGTCCGTCAGCTGCTGACATCAAACGAAATTATTTAGTGAACGACCCAATAGTTATAGTATTTACATTTAACGATGGAAAAGAAGAAACGGTACTAGCTCCGATCGATCGAGTTTGGAAACGAAAACAGGCCTTAATATCTGTTTTATAATTTAAAAGATTTTATTGTCGGTTCAAAAAAGTGATTTTCTGTCACATGTTCAAGAACTTTATATTTGAATATAAAAACAAAATAGTATTGTGTTTATTTGGGGTCCTGTTGTTTCGTGATTGCTTTCTTGTGTTGGCTCAAATATAACGGATACCTGTTGTGTCGTGCTTCGAAAGTCTGCTCCACGCACTTCGCTACCTTTGACAGAAATTTCTTGGCAGAAAAGGTAGGCTAGCTCAACAAGAAGTTTTAAAGTATTAAAGTCTCCAAAAATTTTAGATGAAACAAAGAGATAAAGATAGGTTTTCAACACTTTTAGGTGTAGACTTGAAATTTGATAGCTGATTTTTATATGATAGTTAGAAAAGCCTGTATCAGCTGCATATGCAATGCCTCCATAAATTGTTGACTGTTTCTTAAACATTAATTTTTAAAGGTATCCTGTTTAATTTAGGTTCAAGCAAAAACTTCAAGATCAAACTATATCTTTGAAACGCTTCTCCCTCTTAATTGTGAAGCGTCTTTCTTAATGCATTTATCACTAAACTTTGCTAATGACCATCCACATTTATAAATAATTTATGCACACGATACTTGCCCACCGCCCATTAGTCATTTTCTGATCTACTTCATCTTTAAATTCGCAAAAAAAAACCTTTCACATTTACACTTAATTCTGCTTTATTCGGGAAAGTTTTATTGCTGATGAAAATGGTTTTTGGCCATAAAATGTTCTGCAAAGGTGCGCAGAGGCTTCATCATAATGATGCGTAATAAAAATTATGCCAGCAAATCTGAAATCAATAACAGTCTTTGCTCACTCAAGGCAGAGAAAGTAATTATTGAGTGGTCAAGTGGCCACCGACACCCATCAGCCATCAATGGCCAAAACTCTTATCCGATAAGGAGAGCCTGGGAATGGATAAGGCGGCTGATGAAAGCAAACTGGGGCGTGCGTTAGGATGGGCCTCGGGAATCCGTCTCCGACTCGCCTCGTTTGCGCCCATCGTCACTTGATTGAACGCAAATGCAGAAGCAGGCAACAAATCAACGCCAGTCTGTGAAGCAAGATGAACGGCTTTTCAGCAAACTGACCTACAGCAGCCTTTTGGGCCAGGCCAGCATGTTTTATTGATGCAAATTGCATGCCGAGGGCCCTGTAATCAGCTCTCAGAGCCGGAGCCAACGTGCGTGTAATTTGAGCGACAACTCAGCCGGGACACCTCTTTGCCGCGATGCAGGGGAAAAAATACCAAAATATATCTTGATAGCAAACTGGGTCACATTTCAATGTGAAATTCACTTAATTCTGATGATTGGGCAAATAGTTGGCATATCCAGCTGACTAAGAGTGGGCGCCAATGCCTGAAAATGCGTAAGTTACTCTCATGAACAGTCTATGTTTGGTATCAACAGTTTGGTATAATATTTTTTAACAACATTTTATTAAAAATATTTTAACATTCGACCCACGATTGCCATTTATGTCAGTCTGTTTCAGACTGGCGAATATTTCAGTTTAATTGTAAAGAAATATCTAGGAGGTAATTTCGTCCATTCAAGAAAACTGAGTAAAATTATCAAGTAAGCACATCATATTTATTAAAAATATCTAGGCACTAGTTGATAGTGCTATTATAACCAATTTACACTGAGACATAAAGGCTGCCTCTATCACTTGCCGTTAAATACCGACAAAAAAAACCGTTACACTTACATACCGGTTGAAATCAGCAGCCTTTTGTTTACTTTTGACTTTGAAAACTAATTTTAAGAACAACTGCTCCAATATGGAAGGTATCAGGCATGTCACTACATTTGACATTCGCCCGGGCACTTCTAGCTTTTTTCCGCTAAAAGGCTAGATTTTCTATCGATAAGTCCAAGTGTCAACAATAGAACAGCTGATTGTCAGTGTGAAAGGTCAGCGCCAAACTTGAATACTTTTTAAACAATAATAAATAATTAGTATAAATAAATTATTATTAATAATATTTGTTTATCAGATAAATAGAATCCGAAAACAGGACGTTACATGGGAGGACCTCGCATCTGTATGCCAAAATTGCTGACAAGCTGAAAAAAGCCGGGCTCGAGCTGGAGTGGAAAGACGTGCGCACGAAAAAATGCTGATTTCTAGGACAAGGTCCTGGAACACATGAAATCTAAATATGATTCGTAAGATAATATAAATTCAATGAAATAAAAATAATCTAAATAGTTTTATATTTCAATGCATTAAATTGTTTTATTTTGCTTATTCCTGTAAGCTTAAAAACGTGGTGATAGCTCTTCTAATATTTTCAGCAGATGGATCGAAATCGTTTGCTGCATTGGAATGTTCAGGCTGAGGATGTTCACTTTGCAAATCTTGCCAATTTCCAAGAATTGTGCTATTCTTACAATTAAGTAAATTGTGCAGAATGCAACAGCACATAATGATTAGTGGGCTTTTGTCACATCGGTTATCCAATCCTTTTCCAACTCTTCGGAAACGAGCCTTTAACTGCCCAAAAGCATTCTCGACAACTCTTCTCGATTTTGAAAGCTCATAATTAAATCTTTTCTCTTCTTCTGGAGCAGACATTGAAAAGGGATAGGGCTTCATTAGGTTTTCTGTAAATCTGAACGCAGAGTCACCAAGAATAACCGCTGGGACATTAACCCCTGAAATCTCTTTTGCATTTTCTTGGAACATTCTTGGAACAGGGTAGTTGAGTCCACCATACGCTTTAAGGTGCTGTTCTCGTACAACTGCGAGTCGTGGCAGCGGCCGGGGCAGCCTACGTTGACATAAAGAAACCTGTAACTAAATTAAAATAAAACGAAATTTCACATATTTCAAAGAAATTTCAGGTTGTTATTACCGATAATCTACTAATGCCATCAAAATCATTGAATACCATCCTTTGTAACTATAGTAGTCACGTTAAAATTGTCCCTCTCGACGCGGAAGTTTTCCTTAAAAAATGCGTCTGAGTTTTCAGGCACATCCATATCGCTTCTACAATGTATGCAAGATTTAGGTTTAAACAAATTCAATTAACAAGAATAATATGAACTTACAAATTGCCATGCCCTAGGTGATTTTCGCTTTCTATTCTTCTGTTGGTATTGCATAATCAACGCATCGAAATGGTCTAGCAGTTGACATATGCACTCTTGATTTTTCTCGCAAATCAGCAGCAACGCAGGTAAGTCCATTTCGGTGAAATATTACAGAAATTGAAATTTGTAATTGCAAATCAAAGCAATACAAACAGCTGATATTTATTTACTTTAATTTAAATTTGACCATTCTCGTGTAACCGTGATAAACATTCGTCAGTGGAACAAGAAATAATCATTTTTTGAGAATGGACTCCAGAATGTGCCAGGGGAACAAGGCTATTAAATGCAATTGAAAGTATATCAATAAATTATACATTGATCACAGAATGAAGGATAATTAACTTTATATACATTTGGCAAATATTCGAGTGTGTAATTTGTCAATTACTTTTCATTTCACCGGACAGCAAGCTTTTATTTCTTTCTCCATAAAAATGACACTGTGAAATAGTTCGGAAGGAGGAGGAGTGGTAAAATTCACACGGGCGTCGTCGCGTTGCCAACTTCTCTGAGCATGTGGATTTTATTCAACTGCTGTTCCAGTTTTGTTTGTGAGCCCAAACTAATTAAATTTATTTGTTTTGACGGTCAGTAGAGCAAAACAAGAAAGAAAGTCGGTCAAGCCCGACTATAACATACTCTGTACCTGTTAAGTGCTGCCCATCACCGTGGCGACTGGTGCTGCACATAATTTTTTGGTTTCCTTATAACTCGACTATCGTTCATCTGATCTTTTCCAAGGAACGAACCTTCTATCTAAAAAGCTGTGGGAGATATGTCGGTTCTTCCAATTTGGGGGGCGGATGGGGCGTGGCAAGTATAAGAAGCATATGTCCCATACATGTCAAACCTCTGTCTCTTATTTGTATCGGATCCGATTTCGGTTCCGATACGTCATTTGAGACTGTTTGTTTCGGTTAACGGTTCCGGCACCGGTACTAAGCCCCGGTTACAACTTAAAAGTGAGATTCCTTTTCAGCCAAGAGTATCTCCCTTTATTGAATTGGATGGAAGAGTTTGTGGGTTTGTTCTTGCTAAAAATTAATTTTAACATTGAAAACCCGTCGGAAGCCAGAGCCTTCTGTGCATGAACTTGTGCAGTGACCTCGAACAAGTGTTTAACTATCCGATTAGAGTAACAACTTATAGTAATTTCAAAAGTTCCCCCTTAAAGCTCTGCATTTCAGATTGATTGGCAGCCAGAGGCTGATGAGCTTGTCCTTGCCAAATAACGAGCTTTAAATAGCTTCAATTACAGAGCCTGAAATTGCATAATGTTTGGGTAGGTTTCTCTCTGTGAGTCTCTCCCTCTCTCTGTGGTTTCGAGTAAAACATCTCTGGACAGGCGGGCCGGCAGGCAGGGGCAGGCAGGCTGCAGAACTTGACGAACGGCAACGGGCAACGGCACTCCAGGAGGTCATGTCACAAAAATATCCATTAACACATCATAAAAATTAAAAATTAAGAAACCATACGACTTGGCAATAAAACCGCAATGGCAACGCCAAGGTATGCCGAGATAATCGCAGAGATGGAAAAAAGTGAAACCGGTAATTATGCATTATGTATGCACGCCACCAACGCGGCACGGATTAAAATGAACCGGCCAGGATAGCAAACTCCACTTGACAGAAATGAGCCAGCCACTTGCGGGGGCGGGCAGGGGTGGAACGGCGCACTGTCTGCCGACACCGAGTAGGAAATGCTTTTTCGGCAATTTACGTGCCTTGACGCGCGACCCGCAAACAAAAGACTTAAGCGACAAACTGGCCGTAACATAAATTTCACTTAATTGCAAAAACAAAGCCCAGACAACTACAAAACGCATTAAATCGATAAAAACTGCAACAAATAAATGAGTCCAGCACGCAGGCAAAATTTTAATGCCCAGAGAAAAGGGAAGAAGTATGCAAAGCACATAAAATTAAGCAACAACAAATACTTGAGAACATTTATCTCTGGTTCCTCGATTCCATTGAAATGCATGTGGAGCAGGGCAATTGGCCCGGAGATCTTGAAATTTTGTCTCCAGCACAGTAGCTCATTTTCAATGTTGTTGGGAATACCAAAAACTGGCCTGTCCAGGCAATGACAGTGAATATGCACTCGCACTCGTAATTTTTCGACGCTGTAAGTGTTAAAGTCAACAATCGTGAGAAAAGAATTTTATTGTTGTTGTGCATTTCGGCTGTGGCCACTGAAGGTCACTTCAGCCTCAACTTCAGCCAAGTGGCTGCGATTTGGTGTGCGCCTTTATTTTTGTCTGAATTTCATTTTCGGCTGCATATGATGCCTGCCAGCCAAGCCGACTTCGGTGCAGCCTTTGTTGAGCTTATTTCTCGTATTATTCGTTCCTCGCTCATGTTAAATTGTCCGTTTCATGTTTCTGTTTAAATGTCAGTTGTAATTTGTTGTATTAACCCGTACCACATGAATTATGTTTAGTTCGAATGTAATTGATTTGAATGCAATTTGAATGAATGCGCCGCAGCCAGCACAATGGCAAAATCCACGAACGAGTATCAATAAGGAGCGTCGCTCGTTTGGCATAAGCAAATTGAAAATTGCCCTCAACATTGGCCAAGATTAAATGGAATTATGCAAAAAATCAAAACCAGAATTGCACACATTGTTCCCAGGCAGCGAGTATATCCAAGTATACTGAGAACTTAATCAAGGAGGCGGCAAATGGGTGCAGTTAAAACGTTTCTTGTTATATCTACTTAAGCGAAAAGTAGCCAAAAGAAATAAGTGGGCAATACAGCATGTAGGTGGTTGAAGGTGGCCTCCAGAGTTGTAATTATAAGTTCAATTAGTCGGCCAGCAGAATATTTGCCATTTCCCAGTTTGTAAACATGTTTTTGCATTAACTATTAAAAACTTTGGATAAATTGAAATTTTTATTGGCAAGACTCGTACAAACACTTTGACAATGTTCGACACTTTGACAATATTTTGGCGGACTAAAACCAGAATGAAATCTGTTATTAAATGTCAACATTTTCGAGAAACTTAAATGAAATGCTGGCTGATAACACAGGGGTAATATTTTTTGATCTTTTCCTCTCTTCTAATCGCGATTTTAGTATTTTTGTATTTTAACAACATAAAAAAGGAGTAGCGCCATCTTTCATTCAACTATATAAGCAAAAATTCGTCAACTATTAGCTCTAGTGCATGATACAATAATTACAAGGTTCGATATTATCAGTCGGCCTTGGTTCGATGATTTAAAAGTGTAGTCTGGTACATCGAACAGACATGGTGGCTTTCGATTTCCTGATGTACGCAGTAACTTCTTTTGAAAGCTGTCAAAAGTTTTATAAGTCGTCTTTGTGGTCCTGGTTTTTGTGTGTGTTTCAGCCCTGGGGTTCGATAAACTCTCGCTCATGCGAAAAGGCACTTCCGGTTACACTATCTTGTGGTTATTGTATCCTGGCTGCATGTTTTCCGGGACGAGCAGACACGTTGTGGGATAAGCACTAGGGGGAGTCGATTTGTATGGGAGGAAAAAAACCAACCAAGCGTATAGCAAAATCCAAAACAATTAGCCCGCACAAATCAACTTCAAATATTTAAGAGAATATTAAAAAAAAAAACAAAGAAAAGTTAAAGTTGTATCTCTCAGCTTCCAAAAACCATGGGTCTTACTTTACAAAGATGTCTGGTTTCGATTAAACTTGGTGAAATCATGGAAAAAAAAAAAACAATTTTTTTTTAAAATTTTGAGAGGCGATCCCATTTAAAACAAAAGTTTTTCTCACCAGAACTTCTTTTTCGACCGATCATTCAAAAATACACAATAAATTGTGTTTAATATAATATATAAAGTAAGTGTATGCCAATGATAAGGACTTTTCATTAAAAACAAAAAAGTTGTTCTCACTAGAACTAGTTTTTCGACCGATTGTTCCTATGGCAGCATATAGCTGTCATCCGATTTCGACCAAACTTAGTGGAATCATGGGAAGGTATAGTTAACTAAGAAATACGTACTTTGAGGCATTTCCTTTAAAAAACAAAAAAGTTTTTTTCTTTAAGACTAGTTTTTCAACCAATCGTTCCTTCGGCAGCTATATGCTATAGTCATCCGATCCGGCCGCTTCCGACAAATGTGCAGCGTATTTGTACCAAAAGACTTCGTGCAAAGTTTGGTGAGGATAGCTTTTAAACTGACGGAGGAGATAGCATAGAAACAGACGGACGGACAGACGGACAGGGCTAAATCAACTCAGCTCGTCGTGCTGATCAAGAATATATATACTTTATGTGGTCGGAGATGCTTCCTTCTATGTGTTACAAACATCCGGACAATTTTATAATACCCTCTGCAAGGGTATAAAAACTAGTAAGAAAGTCCGTCAAGCTCGACAGTAATAGACTCTGTACCCCCAAAATTTGCTTATATCTGATCAATTTAATGTAGAACCCATACAAAGTGTCAATAAAGACATTGAGTATCCTTTTGTGCTGCCTTATCCGGTACTGCCGAGCATAAATATTTGTTTTCCTTATAACTCGACTACCGCACATCCGATCTTCATGATTCCTTTGGCGGATCGATACAAAATGCTGATTACTAAATATGCAAAAAGTTTCGAACCATCTATCTACAAGCCCGTGGGAGATAGTTATGACGTTTTTCTTCAAATTGTGGGGGCGGGAGGGAGCGTGGCGAACTTTGACTACAAACTGGATATACCTGTAAATATTTTGCTATACGCTTTTTTGCGAAAAAAATCGACCCCGCAACACAGATTCAATGACTGACGATATATTGGATCGAATTCATACACTGTGCAACGATCTAGCGGTTACATTTATATCAAGGATCTTTGCGTGCAACTTACCACTCTGGCATTTCGGTATGCGTTCGCCAAAATAACTTCTGGGATGAAAGCACTGATTCAATGGAGACTGAGGAATCCAGAAAATCTCTAGTAACGCACTTAAGCAAGCTGGATGCACGGATGCGTTGGAAGATAAAATAAATTATAAGTTCCAAATTACGATATTTATCTTATTATTACGATATGAAAAAGGAAATTGAAAAGACAGTCAATCTTGTGAGGAAACTAAATGGATCTTGTACGAAAAGAATAATATCTGTTGAACCATGGACATTGGAAAACTATTTCAAAAGTCTCCCGTGGACTCGGGTCCATTAAAGTACCCGCCAGCTTTCAAGACATCACCTTATTCCCAATATACAACAACAGGAGAATTTCATTTTTAAATGATGCAACAAAAGTGCTCGAGTCAGTTGTCCTTGCACGCAGTTCTTCTTACCAATCAAAACCAGCTCTTGCGTGGAAATTAGATGGGCTTCAAAGAAGAATATTTAACGCAAAAGCAAAAGATTCTCTGAGCTGAGGAAAAAGATGTATTGCTTTCTTATATATTTTAAGGCAGCTTTCGACCTAGTAATAGGGGCAGCCGGGTGGTTCAGCGGCTAGTGTGCGCGACCGCTGTGCAAGAGGTCATGGGTTCGATCCCGCCTCGGAACATCAAATGAAAAGTTTTTTCTTTGAATAAACTTACACCCGGCCACAGCTCTCTGCTGTTGGCGGAAGCTTTAGTAATTAGGCATGCAAAAGCTTCTCAAACTGCCGTTCGGATTCGGCGTTAAACTGAAGGTCCCTTTTTCTTGTGCAAAAATTAGAAGCGCACTAGCCAAGAGATTGAGAGAAGCTCGGCTGGCCCTTTGGGGCTGGGCCATTTTATAATAGGGACAGCTTAGTGAATTAGTTAGTGGCCTGAGAAAGTAGCCACCAAATCGATAATAGTCCTAGGGAGCCTTTATAGGGTTGCTTGCTCAGTCTTTTATTATTTGCGCTCTAAATCGATAATATTGTTTATAATCTGCCTGGAGCAGTTAATCTAGGTTTCTTATCGTTACAAGGTGCTAATGTATTAATGGCAGAGTATCCAAAACTACTGGAGGAAATGATAGCAATTAATAGCAAAAAATCGAAAATATTCGTGGTCCGGAATGGAAGAATTGCTCGTACAGTTTTGGTGTTTTGTTTCCCAAATCCTCAAACCCTGGGTGTGCAGTCTAGTCAACTTTTGTCACATGAATATTCCAACAACATTGACTTCGATTATCTAAATTATGACCACGTCTGCAGCAAATTATTGGCCAACCGCTCAAGTCAGTCAGCAATTCAGTGGAAACATAATTTGACTTTGTCTTTTGGGGTGGCTGGGGCCATTTGGGTGGCGCCTTTTGTTTTCCGAAAACGTGCCACATGCAGAGTGCCTGCATGGTTGCATGCTCAAATAATATTTTAATTCTTTTTGCTATTTTGCCAGTCAGGCATGCCGGGCACGTTTGCCGTGGCCAATCACCTACTCTGTCTTGGCCTGGCACATGTCCCAACTTCCAGAGACGCACACCACCGCTTGTGGGTGCTGCTGGTAGCTAATGGAGCTCTTAAGCATGTGCGCTGATAAAAAACGACAAACATTTAACAAGTAATTAAACATAAAGCTCAGTCCCCGGCTCCGATGCTGTTTCAGCGGCGGCTGCTGCCGCTGGTGCTGCCTCTGACATGTTCTGTGGCTAAAACTGGGTTAAGGACGCACACAGCACTCAGCGGTTTAACACCCCGCGCCTTCAGCAGACAAGCATTCATTTCGATTTCGGATTTCATACCCTTACAAGAGGCCATAAAAGTTTTATGATACAGGCTGCATAATTGCTTATGTGAATTGGTGAGAAGTTTATCGGTATTAATAGCACAACTATACTAAGTTAGTTCTTTTTAAATTGAAAGATATTGCATCATTATCTCTATTCCAATTTGTAATTACACAAAATTGCGGTCAATGTTGTGTACTGGTTAACATGTGAGCACAATTGTAAATCAAAATGCAAGCAACATTTGTGATTCTTCGCTTAGTGTGTTGGTAGGTATGCGATAACTTGATCCTAAACACGAGCAGACACTGCTTGTTTACCGAGCCAAGTAGGATGTCCATAAAGTCTGTGACTGTGAATTGCCTCCCAATACCTAGGCATAGCTCTTCCCGTTCGGCAGCAAATCTCTCTACCCACCCACGGCCTTATGTCCGCAATCAGCCTTCTTTTTCAGCTGCCGTTGGGGACTGTGCTCCACCTCGCTTGCCATTGCATCATCGTTCCCTCAAGTCAATGTTTATCAGCCTCCCTGCTTTCCATCGCTAACAAGTCAAACGGCACCATTCCAGCTAGTAAAAGGGCCGCGTCCTCTGACACTGTCTGAAAGCTGCAGTTAACTCGGAGAGCACACTTCCTGTACGCACTTTTGCATGCTCGGCTATATGATACCACGGTCATTGCTGGCGCCCATATTGACCACGTTGCATATCATCCATCTACTGCGTTGTCGAGGTCCACCGATACTCGCCATAATTCCTCCACGTCCGCTGGTTGGCTTTTAAAGTTTATCCTATGGTCAAGCATAACCCCCAGGTACTTATTTTATGACCTCCTTCGATAATATGTGCTGGTTCCCGACTCTTATGCTGACAATTTCCACACATTTCCTACTGGTAATAAAGACCGCTTCGGTTTTGTGAGCGGCCAGGCTCAGCCCGATAACCCCTAGCCATTCGGTCACCATTACTATGGCGTCGATTGTTCTGCACTGGACATCCTCCAGCATTTTGGCTACTGCGACTTTGGCGATGTCATCAGCAAAGCCTACAATACTGACGCCTATCGGTGTAGACAGCCGAAGGACTCCGTCATACATCACGTTTCACAGAATCGGCCTTATGTTTCAGCCCTGTGGCACCCTCTGTATGATTTCCGCCCATCCGATGTGTCATATAGCAGAGGGCTCGACTTTCGAGGTTTCCAGTTTCACCAGATACGCAGGTATACCAAGACGTGTGAGAGCTTGAAGGATCCTTTCGCAGAGAGCGGAGTTAAACGCATTATTTACGTGGAGTGTTGTAGCCAGGCAATACTATTTACTTCCGCCCCGCCACCTTATTCCAGCTGTGACCCTGCGGGCAGTGTTCACCACCATTGCGGCTGCGTCTATCGTACTGCGTTGCTTCCTGAATCCGAACTGCTGATTTGAGAGGCCGTGTCGTTCATGCAAAGAATGCGCACGAACAGTTTGCCGAGCATACACAATGGTCTTCTTCTTGGAAGCAGCACCAGACTCTGGAGCTTCCATTCCGATGGAAAGATTGCTTCCCTGATGCACTGGTTGTAAAGATGTTTTAATGGCTGTAAGTTTCTTATACCCTTACAGAGGGTATTATAAAATTGACCGGATAAAGTATATATATTCTTGATCAGTATGAAAAGCTGAGTTGATTTAGCCCTGTCCGTCCGTCTGTCTATTTCTATGCTATCTCCTCCGTCAGTTTGAAAGCTATCTTTACCAAACTTTGCACGGAGGTTTTTGGTACATATACGCAGCACATTTGTCGGAACCGGCCGGATCGGATGACTATAGCATATAGCTGTCATAGGAACGATCAGTCGAAAAACTAGTTCTAGTGAGAAAAACTTTTTTGTTAACAATGGGAACGCCTCCAAACTTCGTATTTCTTAGTTTGCTATGCTTTTCCATGATTTCACCAAATTTGATCGAAATCGAACATCTATATAGTATAGCTGTCATTGAAAAGTAGAGTCAGATAAGTAGTCTTAGTTAGAAAAACTTTTTTTGTTTTCAATGGAAATGTATTAAGACTTGGCATTTATTTATTTGGAATGCTTTCACATTATTCTACAAATTTTGGTCAAAATCGGAAGAACGATCGGTCGAAAGACTAGTTCTTGTGAGAAAAACTTTTTGTTTTCAATGGAAACGTCCTTATCATTGGCATATAATTATTTTATATACTTTTACACTATTCTACAAAGTTTGGTCAGAATCGGATGACTATTGCATATATAGTCGTACTGCAGACTGATCGGTCGAAAAAAAAAATTATGGTGAGAAAAACTTTTTTGCTTTAAATGGGATCTCCTCCAAATTTCGTAATTGTTAGTTTGTTATGCATTTCCCTGATTCCACTAAGGTTGGTCAAAATCGGACATCTATATTGTATAGATCCCAGATCCGAAAATAAGTCTTGGAAAAACTTTTTTGTTTTCAATGGAGGCTGCAAGGGTATACAGAACTTCAGCCGAGCCGAAGTTAACTTTCCCCTATTTTTATATAGTTTATTGGTTCGCGTCTTGGTTGTTAATACTAAGTACCGCGACTTTAAGACTTAGAAAAATTTACCTAGTAGTCGCAATTATTTTGCTACACGTGTGTTACACGTTCTCGAGAACCATTGAACGCTTTCACTCCAAATTGACGGCTATTTGACAAGTGACATTTATTATATTGCTGCATCAAAAGTTTTTGGCGTCAGTTATTAGGGGGTTCGCTCGAAAATCGTGGTGTCATAATTGGCTACGAAAAATGTGAAGTCTTTCGGATGTTGCGCTCACTGGAAAACTTTGTGTACTGTACCGTGGTAAGATACGGAAAATGAAACGCAAAGGTTAAGGACAGCGGATGGTGAAGAGACGCAGGTATTGAGAATAGTTACGCCACCAGTGTGGTGGAATGGAAAAGCTAAGGACTTAGAGTTTCTGATGGTGCCAGCCTTGGATTCTGGAAAGCGTTTGGTCTGGCGGTCATCAGTGCTAGTAGAGTATCCCAGGATTAGCGAAGTAGTAGTTATGGAGAAGCCAGAGCGATAAGAGACAGCCTTCATGCCGCAGGTGCTGTCAGAGGAGCCGGCATCGGTGTTGCGGCGCTGAGGATGTGCCGGTTGATGGATAAAGTGTTACCGGCAGCTTTACGGAAGAGTATAATCGTATACTTGGATGACCTACTTGGGTGTTCGTCTACTTTCGAGCAACATATGGAAGTACTGCGGCAGCTAAGGGCATGTTTATTCTAGGTACTGATGATTTGAAAAATAAAAAATAAAGCTTCCCGTGTTTGAAGCTTAATGAACTGTGAAGTCTGCTAAGTCCCAACTTGGACTTAATACTTGGTCAGCAAGGGTATCAACTTTTCGCCAACACAAATTATTCGTACCCTTCTGATTTCATTTTGATTTGGTTGCTTGTTGTTTTTTCGGCGGTCGAATTGAATAGAGTTGCTGAAATTTGGCATTGTATTTATGACCGCGGCATGGAGCATACCATTTATTTACCCATACATATATGACCCACACCCACATGTCAATGGGAAAGGGGCGCGCGCTGGTCCCATTGATAAATGCGCCCATAAATATTCAAGTTGTTTGTGAGTGTTATAATTTAGTGTTGATTAGTTTGCGCAAATAAGAGTTATTGATTCAATTTCAATTAAAAAGGATATGAATGTTCTTATTCGGTTAATATTGTAGCACCCGCACTCCCACACTCCCGCAGACGGCGCTCTCGACCCGGTCCACTCGGAACTTGTTTGCGAGTGTTGACTTTTTTATGTGTTTTTGGCACCTTTTGCATTGATATGCTTGGGTTATTAATGATGCCTAATGAGTGGGTTGGGCACGAAAAAATGCAATGCAACTGCTACCAGCGCACAGAGAGGTAATTATGTGTCATTTATATGGAACCAACCCCCCGTGTGCGGGTTAATTGTTGAGTAAACTTAAAGACTCGGGCGTTTATTAACTTATGTACGTAAAATGTAAGCAAGTAAGCAAAAGATTTAAGTGTCGCTGGGCAAGGGCAACAGAAGTTGCCAGCGCAAGCGTCGACTGCTACCCGATCCGGACAGATAGTCAGAGCTGGAGCCAGTGGACTGCCGTGAAGTGGTCGAGGGAGAAGCTGAAAAACGAAACAGGCTTAAAGGGGGCACACACACACAGACGAACATTAAACTTACTTTAAATGAACTACATACTACAGCAACAATTGAGAAGACAAAACATTTGGACAATACACTTGGATGCTTAGGAAGCCTGTTCGGTGTGATTGTGGGACAGCTGACGCATGGTAAAGGTGGTTTCTGGCGAACGAGAACAGATCACAAATCATTTCACAACAAATTCTACACAAAAATAATTCTACCTGGTGTGCGGAAGCCTTCCTGTATCTTGTATATTTCATTCAACTCCCGGGCGCTGCACAGTGGTGTGTCCACTTGTGTGGTCTCATTGAATCGTCCATAGTCAATCTCATAGGCCTGCAAGTCCTTATTGTACAACACCACCGGATCAAATCGATGTCCCCACAATATCTCTGTATTTATATAGCTCGATCTGGCCTGTGTGGACTGACCGGTGGACTCCACCGTGCCCTCGAGTATTACAATGATCTCGAACTTATCCTGCAGCATGTCCGTGGCGCTCAGATTGTACAGCGGGGAGTTCTCATCGATTTTGTGCTCAATGACCATGGGCCAAATGAAGAACAAATCGGAGCCCGAGTCATCGGTGCCAATCTCCAGTTCCGTAAAGTACTGCGTCATCACCTCACCCTCTTTTGTACTCTTGGTGCGTATCAGTTGAGCCCGCACACCGGCTCCAATAATATGCGACTTTCTCATGTCTCCCACACGGAACATTAGCGAGAGGCAGCCGTCCCGCTGGCAGATGACGGCGTGTTTCGAGAAGAGCAGGGTCTGGGCACGCTGCTTGGCGCGTGTCATTTTGGCAAAGACAATGCCCGCCATAAAGGCGGAAGACATAACACCATAAATGGACTGGAAGCACATCATAAAGATGGCCTCGGGACACTCGGGTGAGGTGGTCCGCACGCCGTAGCCAATCGTGTGCTGTGTCTCAATGGAGAACAGAAAGCAGGAGGTAAAACCATCAATGGCAGATACACAAGGCGCCCAGCCAGATTCCTCTAAGGAATTAAGAAAATCGATTTTTAGATATTCGAGGCAGAAGCCATTCCATTTCCAACTCACCCTGATTGTCAGGCATATGCAACTCCTCCAGGTCACCGTGTGTGTACATAATCAGCCACCAGATAAGCGCAAAGAACAGCCAGGAGAGTATGAAGCTCAGAGCAAAGGCCAGTAGTGTCCAGCGCCACTGCCAATCCACCATGGTTGTGTACATGTCCTGCAGAAAGCGGACACGTCTCCTTTGTAAATGCTTTTGCACCACATTGCAGTCGCCATTCTTGAAGACAGCTCGTCGACGCACACGACGCATACTGCCTGGCCGAAAGTTGCGAGATCTGTGGAAGGGAAACATTTAATAAAAGACCAAGCCTAAAAGTATGCTTTGGCTGACGTTTGGAATAAAGTCGAACTTGTTTTGTTAGCATTTGATATTAAGTAGAAGCGAAGGCAATGGTGCAGGCAACTGAACTAAGCATATTTAGAATTTACAATAACTATCGAACAAGCTCAACGACTCAATCTCATGTGTAGCTTTATTCAGTAAATGAATGTTATTTTCGAATGAGAGGAAAGGCTGGACGACTCCAATCTTATCTCCCAACAAAGTCTTTTTAGTACCCTAAAAAGCTGTGCAAGTTGTTGTTACTTTCCTATATTTCGTCAGAACAATTTGTAATCAATTTGTCAATTTGGCTTAACAAATAGTGTTCAACAGGCCTTTAATCTAGTTTGGCATCTTGGTTTGCTGTGTAAGCTTAAAATAATACTTCCGGCACCTTACTACTTGATGCTTGAGTCACACCTGAATGCATGATCTTTTCATGTTTAAGGCCTAAAAGAACTTACGAAGTAAGTAATTCAGCTTACTCCGCCACATATTTTTTTTCTTTTAGCTTTATTAGTGTATTTGACCAGTGACGATGTATTTGTTTGTTGGTCTATGACCAGGGATCAATTTCCTTAAATTAAGATGGCGGATGCGACACGTGCCTTTAAAAAGACAGGCGTGGAGTAACTCACTCGACCGGTGGTGCAATGGCCAATTTTGACCGGTGTGCAATGGCCGAGCCTTCCAGAGAAACTGCTCCGCCATAAATTGCGTCAACTTGGAACGTATGCCTAGTGTGACCAGACTTAACACAAAGTTAGGCCGATAATTCAGGTTCATGGCATTTTTAAACCCTTGCAGAGGGAATTATAAAATTGTGCGGATGCTTGTAACGCATTGAAGGAAGCAAATAAAGTATATATATTCTTGATCAGCACGTCGAGCTGAGTTGATTTAGCCCTGTCCGTCTGTCCGACTGTTCGTCCGTCTGTTTCTATGCTATTCTCACCAAACTTTGCACGAAGTCTTTTGGTACACATACGCTGCACATTTGTCGGATCCGGCCGGATCGGATAACTATAGCATATAGCTGTCATAGGAACGATCGGTCGAAAAACTAGTTCTAGTGAAAAAAACTTTTTTGTTTTTAATGGAAACGTCCCTTACGTTGGCAAATATTTATTTTAAATACTTTTACACAATTTTACAATGTTTTGTCAAAATCGGATGACTATAGCATATAGCTGCAGTATGAATGATCGTTCGAAAAAGAAGTTCTAGAGAGAAAACATTTTTGTATTAATTGGGATCGCCTCCAAATTTGTTAATTAACATGATTGCACCAATTTTGGTCGAAATCGGACATCTAGAAAAGAAAGTTCCGAAAAGTATTCTTAATTGAAAACGAAAAAGTTTTCCTCACTAAGACTAGTTTTTCGACCGATCGTTTCTATGACAGCTATATGCTATAGTCATCCGATCCGGCCGGTTCCGACAAATGTGCAGCGTTTTTGTACCAAAAGACATCGTGCAAAGTTTGGTGAAGATAGCTTTCAAACTGACGGAGGAGATAGCATAGAAACAGACAGACGGACAGCCCTAAATCAACTCAGCTCGTCGTGCTGATCAGGAATATATATACTTTATGTGGTCGAAGATGCTTCCTTCAATGCGTTACAATCATCCGGACAATTTAATAATACCCTCTGCAAGGGTATATCAAACTGCAAGGGTATAGAAAAATTTCGGCCGAGCCGAAGTAAACTTTCCCCTATTTGTAGCAATCATGTTTGTCAAGTTTACCAATCGCAATCGGTAATCACTGCAATCAGCTGGTAATATCAGCAATCATAAATCACTTCAAGCCTTGTTAACAGAATTGAAGTCCGAGTGCTTGAGGTGGGATACATCTCAAATGGCATCCCGGTCTCTCACCGGCAAAATCAGCGCAACCTTGTCTTCTTGCCCTTTTGTTTTGGCTTCTCTGCCATTTTATTTTTTATACTCTGAACCAAAGGTAAAGTAAGTAAAATTGGCTTGTCAAGATGACACAGCCCCAAGGGGCCAAAGCCGAGCCTCTCTCAATCTCTTGGCTTGTGCGCTTCTAATTTTACCACAAGAGAAAGGGACCTACAGTTTAACGCCGAATCCGAACGGCAGTTTTTGAGAAGCTTTTCATGGCTAATTACTGCAATGCTGGCTCCAACAGCAAGAGGTGTGGGCGGGTGTAAAATATTATTCAAAGAAAAAAACTTTTCATTAGATGTTCCGAGGCGGGATCGAACCCACGACCTCATGCTCAGCGGTCGCGCACACTAACCGCTGAGCCACCCAGCTACAACCAAAGGAACCAAAGGTACACTGAGTATATTAAGTTTGTGCAAAAGTATGTACAGGCAGAAGGAAGCATCTCCGACCCTATAAAGTATTATATCATCATCAACAGCCGAGTTTATCTCGTCATGTGCGTTTGTCCGTCCGTCTGTCTGTCCGTCTGTGCGTATGAACAAACAGTTCTCAGAGATGGTTAGAGATAGAGGTCTGACAAGTAAGGGACATATGCTTGTTATACCTGCAGGCAGATCAAGTTTATTTTTATTAGAAAAAAACGTCATATCTCCCTCAGTTTTATAGATCCAAAGTTCGTTCTTCTGGACATATTTAGTAATCAGGATTATATAGCGATTCGCCAAAGGAACGGAAAAGATCGGATAGTCGAGTTATAAGGAAATCAAACAATTATGGTCAGTACCGGTCGCAACGGTAATGGGCAGCACTTCACAGGTACAGAGTATATTATAGTCGGAGTAAAGTATAGTAGTGACCGACTTTCTTATTTCTAATTTGGTTAACTTCAGCTGATCGATGATTTGCAAGTAGAACAAGAGCGCGTAACACCTAGTGCCGACAATATTTCATCAGCTGTTCAACGCGAAATAAGGCCCACTGCCTATTAACATATAGTCCTCGCATGTGCTGTTAAGCGCAAAAATTCTTTTCTAAGTGCTTCGTGCAAAATGTTAAGTGCAAGGAAATTGTTAATCCTGCTTCTTCTTCACTTAATTTTTGTATGAAACTTCTCGTTACGTCGTAAGTCCGTCTAGGTCTTTAACATTTTCGACGAATTTCAGACGCCTCATAGGAAACTTGATTCGATTTTTGAATTATTTAAAATTGTAGCTTGTACGTTTTGGAACTTCTACACAATATAACAATGCCAACCTGTTGTACACTTTTATGCCAACTTTTAATTATACTTTTATAAGTCTTAAAATAAAGTCACTTAAGTAAGCAAAAGCTTTTGTAAGCAGATTGTGATATTATTCATGCCAATTGATTACAATTCGCAAGTACAACCAATTGATATTACAGTATCATTGTATAAACGCTCTTTAATAACAATATATCGAAATATCCATGTATGTATGCTTGATATATCGAAAATCGGCTTGGCAAATGTTGTCATATTCTTCAGAATATTCTTAAAGCTAACGATCGCCTATTGGGTGATCGCTAGCTAACAGGTTTTCATGACCTTTATCTTAAGTGCCAGGGGAATCAAGAATATTTTCTTAGAACATATCTTAGTCTTCTATATAATGTTATTATTTATAACCTTTATTTCCAACTTTCATTCAATGCCATTCGTTCTGTCTGCGTTTTCTGAATTGGATGTCCAGACAAGTGGCTGCAACGTTTGTCTAATTGTGCAAATTAAGAGTGCACATTGCATTAGATAGCTTTTGGTCGAGCCAAGTGAGAATTGCATCTAATTAACATTGCACTCTACCTAATGTCAATGTCGGCGGCCAATGTAATCGCAATTTCTCAGATTTCCACCATTAACATCACTTGATTACAACTTAATTGCAGCTCACCCACAAATGGTTTGATTTATTGTGGACTACTTTAATCACATGTATTTATTTATTGCCACAAATTGGCACGACAATGTCCATTTCTATCACCCACACTCGAATGCACTTCTCCATGTTCCCCCCCTTTTGACACTACTTAATTGACATTGCGCCGAATCCATAAATAACCGTTAATCGAATTTAACACACACAACTAAAAATATGTCAGTGTCAAAGAATGATTCATACATCTGCCGCTCTTGGTTAATTGTTAATTGTTTTTATAGCGTTTTCGACGCCAACGCAATTCCCGAAAAAGTCTTTTAAGATGCCGCAACACGAGAGCAGGAAATGGGCCGATATATGAGTTTTCGCTTGTGGGAAAATCTGAATAAACTAATTGATAAACTGTTGCACAAGATTCTCAGCTGTTTAGTGAGTGAGAAATGTGAGAAATGTTTTTGACATTTGAATTGCTCTAATCAGGCCTAATGAGTGGCGGCCCTCCTGTGACATTTAGATAATGCCAACTAACTCAAAATGCAAAATGCATCGTCGTAGGCGGCACAATATAAATTACAACCGCAAACAGAGCATTTAAAACCAAAACAAAGCAAACACTTTGCTAATCAGGAAACTAAAGCCAACTTTAAGGTGGGGGTGTGTCTGCGTTTATGCGTTGATTCGGTAATGGCAAATGTCAACTGATTGTGATTTCGAGCCACAAGT